>CM032328.1:83162399-83762399 GCA_019022515.1 Quercus aquifolioides | reverse complement strand
CAAATAGAATTTTTAATGTTTCAAATTGACCAAACTGATTAAACCGAGCCGACCAAACCGCACTGCTATAGGTTGGAAAATCAACTGTATGCATTGGTTTTAATTATGAGAAAACCGATCCTTATCAATTCGGTAACAAATTTGAGAAAAAAACCGAGCCGACTGAACTGCGCACACCCCTGGTATGCACACTTTTTTTTTTTTTTTTTTTTCTTTAAGTTAGAAAATTTTAGGAGCAAATGAAATATGTATGTAAGAAAAAATTTAAAAGGAGAAATTAGCAAATGAAATATGTATGTAAGAAAAGAAAAAAAAAAAAAAAAGGGAAAAAAAAAATTCACGTATAAAAGGTTGTTGGAAAATCAATTTAAACATATACCAATCAGAACCGCTTTCCTCGCAACAAACGAAGAATTGTGGACACCTCCTGTCTCCATTAAATTAACCACGCCAAACACGTATCTATTACATGACCACGTTAAGTTGGTATGATGTCACTTATTAGCTAAACCCAAATGGATGCAAGGACTAAGTATAATGTTATGGACATAAAAATGCACAAAGTCATATGAAGATACATTTTCACCACTCACAATTTGCTATGTGGTGAGTTATGGTGTAAAGTTTTGCATTTTTATGTGTCCCTAATATTACTCAAAACTAAATTTGTTTTTTTTTTTTGTTTTTTTTTTAATTGAATAAATAATTTAGGTATAAATGTTGCTTCCATAAAATGTAAAAATCATCACAGGTCGAACAACATGAAGCCATTTTTGTATGGATATTGTTAGTGTATGAGGTTCAAGACGCTTGTGCCAATACTAGTTCCCCTTTGAGAAGGAGATTTGTCCTACTTTCCCTTAATCGGTACCTCTTTCTTAGAGCTAGTCACCTTGTATTATTAATAGTTCCGCTTTCATTTGAATCGTCAGATACTTTTTCAAGGATCGGGCCCAAGGCTTCTTTTATAAAAGTTAATAGGTTTGATTCACCAGCCAAGGTTTCAGTTGACGCAGAATCCCCCTTTGGAGAAGTATAACCCTTCACCCCGGACCCAGACCTGCGAGTCAAAGTACGAGATTCAAGGCTTCGCCTTTGGCGAGTAATCCCACCTATATTTGATAAAGACTATTATAGGGCGCAAGACACACGCAAAAAAAGAAAAAAAGAAAAAGAAAAAAGCAAGCAATAGGGAGCACACGTTTAAAAGATTTTGTTTTTGGAAGGACAGTTTAGTGGGACCATGTTTTGCACCATGGAAATGTGCAAAACATGGTCTCACTAGATTACAACGTTGTTGAAAGTTGAACCATTACCTTTCGACCATGGGCATCCTATAAAATTGGATCTAGAATTCTTCTCTACATCAAACTCCAACAAGAAAAATCTCCGTCTAGTGTTCACTTTGTGACATTCTCCATGGCATTGTCTACTAAAGCTTTCTTTGCTTCCTCCAATCCTCCAGTTGCTCCAAAAAGAATTCCACAAACTGGCAATGCAAATCCCTTTAGCCTGATCTCTTTGCCTAGTGCTCCCAAATGGAGCATTGCCCATGAGCACACATTGGCTTCTACACCCTTAAAGCGTCAAAACTATGGAATTAAATATGACACAGTAAGTTTTGTGCCCCCTTTGGTTTGTGATTCCCAAAATTTATTAATTCACTAGAACTTGAAATTTTCCAGTTCCTAAAGCTACCTCTCTTTGTCTGCAGGGTGATTTTAGTCTCAAACATGCTAAAAAATTGAAAGTATGCAGACATCTGCTGAGAGAACTAGGAGAAAATCCAGTTGAAGGTCTAAAGATGATTGATGCTGTCCAACGCTTGGGCATAGACTACTATTTCCAGGAGGAGATTGAAACAATTTTACACAGGCAATATGTAGAATCTAGTGCTCATGATGACTGTGGTCATTGTCTTAATGAGGTTGCGCTACGCTTCCGCCTATTGAGACAACAAGGATACCATGTGCCTGCTGGTGGGTATCGCTTTTGTTAGCAATGTTATTATTAGAATAATGATTAAATGATTAAATTTATTATTTTTGAATGATAAATTATCATAGTCTCAGTGGTGAACCTCAAAGTAGTGAACCTAGACTAATTCCTAAGACAAGTCATAATTTATCTGTTATTGTTTACCTAAGTATTAAAAATTATGATAAAGCTTTTATTGTTTGGAATAGATGTATTTAACTGCTTCAAAGACAAGAAGGGAATGTTTAACAAAGAAGTGAAAGAAGACATCAATGGATTGATGGGTTTATTTGAAGCTTCACAGCTATGTATAGAAGGTGAAAACACACTTGTTGAAGCTGGAGACTTTAGTCGGCAGCTCCTAAATGAATGGAGGAGCCATCTTGATTACAACCAAGCCAAAGTTGTAGGAAATACTCTGAGGCATCCTTATCACAGGAGCTTGGCAAGGTTTATGGCCAAAAACTTTTTTGAAAATATCCAAGGGACAAGTGGATGGTTTAATGATTTTCAGCAATTAGCAAAAATGGATTTCAACGTGGTCCAATCAAAGTACCAAAAAGAAATTGTTCAAATTTCCAAGTAAGTTTCATAATAACTTGACTACAGTTGTCTTTTATTGTTGACCTTATTTCTTAATTAGTAATATTACATATTTTATATACTAATTTTATAAATTAAAATTTTAATTTTCAAACATGCAACTAAAAATTAATTAAAATACCGAATTATTATGTTGTTGATGTGGAATATTATAATCAATCATATTAATTTCAACGATGGTTTATAAACTTTTTATAGTGAAATTTACAGTAATTTTAACAAATTTTTTTTTCTTCTAATAATTCCCACCAATCTTTATTATCTCAGATGGTGGAGTGATCTTGGGTTAGCTGAGGAATTAGAATTTGCCAGGGACCAACCACTCAAATGGTACATTTGTTCCATGGCCTGTCTTACAGATCCAGAGTTGTCAGACCAAAGGATTGACCTCACAAAACCCATTTCTTTTATCTACATAATAGACGACATTTTCGATGTTCATGGCACACTTGAGGAACTCACTCTCTTCACAGAAGCTATCAACAAGTATACATCTACTGCACTATTAATTTGCTCTCTCTCTCTCTCTCTCTCAACAATTCTTATTGATTAATAAATTGTTATATACAGATGGGATTTTACTGGTCTTGAGCAATTACCCGAATACATGAAGATTTGCTTTAATGCTCTTAGTGACATTACAAATGAAATTAGCCACAAGATATATCAAAAGCATGGATGGAACCCCCAAGACTCACTAAGAAAGACGGTATATGTCAATGATAACATTATATTTACTTCTTTGTCTAAAAAAAAAAAAAAAAAAAAAAAAAGAATTTTGTTAACGAATGCCTTTAAATCATACATTAGTTAATTATTTTAGGAAACTTTTTATGAGAATTAAAAAAACTGTAAAAAGAATGATTGATAGTTTTTTCAATTTGGCATAAAAAGTTTTCAAAAATAATTTATTAATGTACCATAAAAGAAAAACACATCTTTATGCAAATTAAAAGCATGATATTCTATGATTGTTACAGTGGGCAACTTTGTGCAATGCATTCCTAGTGGAAGCACAGTGGTTTGCTTCTGGGCACTCACCAAAATCAGAAGAGTATTTGAAGAATGGAGTGATTAGTTCTGGGGTACATGTTGTACTAGTTCACATTTTCTATCTTTTGGGTCAACATATGACCAAAGAAACTACAGATATTGTCGATAGCATTCCGGACATTATGTCTTCTGCGGCCACAATTCTTCGGCTCTGGGATGACTTGGGAAGTGCCACAGTAAGTATATATGCACAACAGTTTTTATATTTCTTTTTTGCTCAACAGGTAAATAAATTGAGTTTGTGTTATAAACTCGATATTTTGTATCACTGTTAATCTGCATCATGCAAATGTAACCATCCTTTTCAATTAGTTGGATTATAGTGGACCACTGGACCTGCATTTTGTTTACTTTATCATTCCAACATAATAATAAATAGTCCTTACTGTCTATTTTGGTTCCATGGGTAAGATACTGGTCTACTTTATGCTTCATAGATATTGGTTCACAACCACATGTTACTTGCAACAACAATAATAGAAATTACAGATTTAATTTCATAAATTGCAGAAGTGGTCAACATTAATAATAATTACACATTTAATTTCATAAATTGCAGAAGTAGTCAACTATGAGGGATAGAAAAAAAAAAAAAAAAAAGGTAAAATATCATTTTCGTCCTTAAACTATTACAAAAGTTCGTTTTTCGTCCCTAAACTTCCAAAAGTTCTATTTTCGTCCCTAAATTTTTCCAAATGTATTGATTTTCGTCCCTAAACTTTCAAAAGTTCTTGACAGAGTGCTGATGTGGGAGGGACGAAAATCAATACATTTGGAAAAGTTTAGGGACGAAAATAGAACTTTTGGAAGTTTAGGGACGAAAAACGAACTTTTGTGATAGTTTAGGGACGAAAATAGAACTTTTGAAAGTTTAGGGACGAAAAACGAACTTTTGTGATAGTTTAGGGACGAAAATGATATTTTACCCAAAAACAAAAAAAAACAAAAAAGAGTTGAGTACATACAAAAGGTGGTAAATAAAAATGATCCACCACTCTAATCAACTAGTTTAACATATATTTTCTCAAATTGAATCTAAAATTGAATAGATCCTAGATTTTTTTTTTTTTTTTTTTTTTTTGGTAACTTGACAAATTAGTGGTTCCTGAATGTCAACCAAGGTTTTTAACCTGTATGAATCGTGAACACTCTCACTGTTATCCATAATTTCAGAAATAAATGCATACAAGTTTGGTTTGAATCAATGTTATTTCATGACAATGAACAAAAAATAGATACAACTTATATCCAAAAATGATCCTGTCACTTTCATGTAAAACTTGTAGAAAAGTTTAATCTTTCGTACCAAATTCAATAAACACATCATGAAAATTTGATGGAACTCAAGTATTGGTGAATATTGACTACAACACCAATATGACACAAGTCCAAAAAAAATCATTAGTCACTTTCATGTCTGAACGGAACCTTAACTTCTCGTACGAAATTTAATAAAGATGTCTTGTATGAAAGGGAATTGTATGGTGCTTAAGTGTCCACGGGTACCAACAAATTCGTGGTCGCTTAATAGTTGATGTGACTGAAAAATAATAATGCTTTCCGATATTTGACTAATAATACTTGTTGATGTTACTTTTGCTTTTTATGCCAGCCTAACTAGTGGATAATGGATATTTCTAGTTCAACATGTAATTTATATGCAAATTTAACCATGAAAACTGGTTATTGTAATTGCAGGATGAGAGTCAAGATGGGCACGATGGATCATACATAGAGTACTATATGAAGGAACACCAAGGCTCTTCTGTCAATGAGGCAAGAGAGAAGGTTGTCAACAAGATTTCAGACGCATGGAAGCGACTTAACAAAGAGTGTCTGTCTCCAAATCCATTTCCAGAAACGTTCACTAAGGCTTCTCTTAATCTTGCAAGATTAGTTCCTTTGTTGTATAGTTATGACGACAACCATAGCCTTCCAAGCCTTGAGGCTCATATGAAATCCATGTTTTATGAGAGTGTGTCTGTGTAGGGCATCCAAAAAAAATCAAGCTTTTATTACTATAAAACTTATATGCACCTAATTATATTAATAAAATAAGCACAAGATTTGGAAAAGTGTTCATTTATCACTAGCCTCTGAGCACACGCTCATGGGCGTGCTCAAAATCTTTTTATATTTTTTATTTTAAAGATTAATAATTTTTGATAGGCTAAGAATATATTGACCTCTTAGATAAATTAACCAATTAATTAGCCAAGTGAATTAATTAAGTCAATTTAACATGCAATACGTGTGGTAGCACAAACAAATCATCAAATAATTAAATACAGCGGAAATTAAATTTGACACGGGTGATTTGTTTACGAATGGAGAAAACCACCGAGGCAAAACCCCACTAGGTGAATTTATGGTCACCACTCCCGAGAATCCACTATTATCAAAACAAGCGGTTACAAGTAAAGGAATCTTAGTACCTTATACCAACCTACAGTTGAACCATTATCCCAATACACAATTGAACTTGTAATGTAGTGACAATATTTCCTTTCAATGCACGACTCTCAGTATGTGACTAACCAATTGATGCACGGATCCAAGTACGTGACTAACACATCAACTTGAGAAAGGTGTTGGCAGCAATGTTCTTCAATTCATCCACACAATGAAGATCCAGAAGTTTCTTAGTTACAAAACCCTTAGCGCACAAATGCAGCAGCTTCTTTTAGAGAAAGATGAACTAGGGCAAATTGTCTTTGGTCACAATTTGAGTGAACAATCACTTTGCATCAAGTTGCATTACTTTTGATGGCCCTTAAAATAATCATTATATACGTCTAGGGTTGTGAGAAAAAAAATCATACAGAAATAATTTTGATATGCGTGAAAAACAGATCTAGAAATCTAAATTTCGTAATTCTCGATAGATACAGCTGTCGAGCTTCAAATATTAAATCTTGATAGATACATCTGTCGAGATATCTATCGAGCTTTAATGAACAACACTTCTTCACTTGATTCTTAGACAGATTTGCATGGCATCAATACTTGGACTTGAACTCTTGTTCCTTGAAGTATTAAACACATCCTAGATCTACCCAATTACAAGTAAAATGCGTTTTGTCAAAGGATTAACCAATTCTATATGACACATGTTCTTAACATGTTCCACATATATCCTAAGAATTTTTATTTATCATAATTTAGAGATATTACATTTTTCAATAACAAAAATATATAGAGGTGTGATGAGAGTTATAGGAAAAAAAAATATTTTACACACAAATGCATAAATCTCATCACACCATTATTGGAAACCGAAAACTAAAATTTAGAACTTTCCCACCAAATACAAATCAAATAAATATAAGAAAATAGATAATTAAAAGAATGTAAATTAAAGTCATGCTGGCTAAAATGGAGTACTACAAAATAAGTAAAAATAAAAGTTAAATGTGATGAATAATAGACATAGTGTTGCAATAATAGAAATGGCTGAAGTAAATAATTAAAAGTAAAAATAATATGAAGAGTGAAGATTTTATGAAATGAAATGAAAAAAAAAAAAAAAAATACTTGAAAAAATTAGGATTAGAAATTGAGAGAGGAAGAAAGGTGAAGACATGTATTTTGTGGCTTAACCTTGATTCTTTGAATCTAAAGTTAGGATTAGAAACAAAGGATAATTGTCAGAAAAAGTAAACCCACGTAGTGATTAATACAAAAATGTAATAGAATAAAATAAAAAATAAAAAATACAGGAAGGCATATCTAAGTCAACAAGAGTAAGCTAGCGTTGCGTGAGGCAAACCAAAACATGTTTGCTTGTGTTAGGACATATGTGTGTTCACTTGTTAAGAACATATGTCACTTATTTATGTAAATTGGCTAATCCTTTTGACAAAACGCACTCTACTTGTAATTGGGTAGTTCTAGGTGTTTTTAATACTTCAAGAAACAAGGTTTCAAGATCAAGTGTTGAAGTCATCAAGTCTGTCCAAAAAAAACAAGCTGAAGTGCAAATTCATTAAATCTCGACACCTGCTCGATAGCTACCTCGACACCTGCTATCTGTCGAGATTTATAATTTCAGATTTTCTGATCTGATTTTCTTGGGATCCGTGAATATGCTTTTGGGCCTTCTTTTCTTTTAACCCTAAACATATAAAAAGATTGTTTTAAGAGCCGTCAAATTGTACACAAGTTGCAAAAACATTGAGCAATCTCTGTTCAAGCAAATTGTGATCAAAAGACGAAGTTCTTGACCTAGTTCATCTTCTCTGAAGAAGTTGCTGTGTATTTGCACCAAAGGGTTTTGTAACCAAGCATCTTCCTGATCTTCATCGTGTAGGATGAACTGAAGAACTTTGCAGCCAACCTCTCCTTCTTAGTTGGTGTTTGAAGTCGCGTACTGGGATCCGCGCATTGGTTAGTCACGTACTTGGGAGCCGTGCATCAAAAAGGAAACTGTCACTACAGATCAAGTCCAATTGGGTATTGGGATAAGGGTTCAACTGTAGGTTGGTAAGGTACTTGAGATTCCTTTACTTGTAACCGCTTGATTTGATAATAGTGGAGTTTCGGGAATGGTGACCTGAAAATCACCTGGTGGAGTTTTTGCCGCAAGGGTTTTCCCTATTTGTAAACAAATCACCGTGTTATTTATTTTCCGCTGCTTAATTAGTTTATTGGTGATTTGTTTGTGCTTCCACGTATTTGCATGTTAAATTGATTAATTAATAACTTGGCTAATTAATTAATTGGTTTCATCACAAGGGGTCATTCAGATTGTGGCCTATAAGCTTGTGCATGCATTGGCTGCACCAATAAATTATGGGTTTAGTCTGACAATATGTTTGGCTATAGCTGAAGCAATAACATAGCAGCTATGTCAAAGTTCAGTTTTATTGGATGGGGTGAAACTGTGAAAATTTTTACTTCATCTTCTTTAAACTCGCCATTTTTTTTTTCTTTTTTCTTTATGGAACATGCTGTCTAGCATGACAAAGGATGTGACATTAATGAATATAATGTGACATTAAGTATGTGACATTAATGAATATAGTTTTTTTCTTTATGGAACATGCTGTCTTAACTTTCATTTTCAATTATATCAATGGTAAAATATGTGACATTAATGAATATAAAATATGATAAACATGACAAAGGACTATAAAGGTCAAACGTATGTGACAAGAATATGGGGAATTCTAGCATTTTGCCCTTATTTTTTTAAAAAAATTTAGCAATATGTCCCTGTTTTGAAACTATTTTGGTCCATGCCCCTACTTTGAAACTCGATTTTATTAAAATCGAGTTTTTTGAAAATCAAGTTTCAATCAAAAAACTCAGTTGGTAGAAAGTCTTGTATGGGGCGATCAAAAAAAAAAAAAAAAAAAAAACTTGCATGGAACTCGAGTTCATGGAGCTTGAGTTCCATTTAAAATGCCACTATAGGGCTCCCTGAACGCAGCTAAACCCGAATTGGTAACACACTCCAAACCATAATTAATAACCAACACAGTAGTAATTAAAAGGTAAAGAGAAAGAAAAGAGAGATGCAAACACAAAGATAACACGTCAATGTGTTAGTACTCGACGAAAAACCTTTCCTCCGCACTCCAAGCGATCAATAATCCACTAGAGAATGCAGTTGGGATACATGAATAGCAGAAGACCCTCTAGGCCTAATCTACCCAGTGCACCTAAGCCCTCCAAGCTTCTTGCTCCAACAAGGTTACGCCGAACCTTATCTTCTCTAGCTTACCAAATCCCGCAATAAGCCCATTGCATTAACCAAATGAATTGGCCCTTTCTGAACTGCTTCCCAAGCACCAAAACACCTCCTCACTAATATGGGTATGGTGAGATAAGGATTTGGCAAATGTACCTCTGAAGGATATGTCAATGGAGAGGGTGGGAGTAGAGGAATTTGGAGAATCAAATGATAAAGATTGTGAATGAGTCAATCTTGTTTTTCTCTAGGGTTTCTCTCTCAAAATTCTCTCTGAAAACTCTCTACATTTCGTGGATATAAGGGTATTTATAGTAAAGTGTATGAGGAATGCGAAAAGTCAGTTTTCAACAAATAGGGCATTCTGGCTACTCAACCTCGCGACTGGAATGAGTCGCGAGTTTGAGTTGCGAGCCATTTGCCTAGCCAGACTGGAAGTTTTGTCCTGTAGTGCTCCAGCTGTCGTGACCCTTCAGCTCCCCTGCATGCTTCACACGTGTGCTACCTTTGGCGACTTGCCAGTCACGACCCAGTCACGAGATCCAGTCATGAGGCTCTTCTTGAGTGCACACATCTTGAGTTTTCTCCACACTCTCTCACACACTACCCTTACATAAATCCCACCTAAATACAGGGTATTTAATTACTAAACTACAAGCAAATTTGGCACGAAATAAAGCCAACACATGATTGAATAAATTCAACCTTACAATACAGATTGTGAAAGTCTTTTGGCTAGCTAATAATTCACGTTGCTTTCAACTTTCATGGAATGCTAATACACGTTCTTGTCTTGTTCAATGAAGTTTCCTTTAGTGTCACAATCCAAATCTAATTGCTCTTTCGTAAAATGTTGATGAACAAGATTACATGCAAGAGTCAATAATTAATGGGTTGTGTTAATGCGTAAGGTGCCTGTTAACAGCAGCTTTTTGTCTGCTTCTTTTTTGCAGCTTTCTGTTCTCATATGCAGCTTTATAGGCTTTATGAGACTGTGACCAATTTCATAGAAAGAAAAAAACAATATTAAAATAGGTTGTGTGGTCAGTTTTATCATTTATGCCTTTTTCTCACTTTGCTTCACACTCGTGCAACTGTGCAACTTTTTATGGCCCTTAAAATAATCCTTATATATGTTTAGGGTTGTGAGAAAAGAAGGCCTAAACACATACTCACGGATTAGATGAAAAATAGCTCTGAAAAACTGAGTTTCATAAACCTTGATAGATAGCCATCTATCGAGCTAGCTATCGAGCCACGGGCTGAAATAGCTTTTAAACCTCGATAGATGATAGCTATTGAGCTAGCTGCCGAGTTTTAAAATCCAGCACTTTTTCACTTGTTTCAAGGACAGACTTGCATGGCTTTAATACTTGAACTTGAAACCTTATTCCTTGAAGCATTAAACACATCTTAGATCTACCCAATTACAAGTAAAGTGCGTTTTGTCAAAGGATTAACCAATTGCATAAAATATTGACATATGTTTCTAACATTGAATCACATATATCCTAACAATCTCCCCCTTTAGCAATCCGTGACAAAACCACAACAAAGAAATGAGATATGAGATAAGTCATAAATCACTCAACTTATACTCACTTTTGAATACAATAAAATCTATCCTAACACACAAACTCTTGAAAATTTTTGCAAGAAGAGAGTTTATGGCAAGTACACTTTGACAACCTGTATTTCTGAAACACTTTAAACAAAACTCATCAAGACATTTTAGTGTGAAACGGAAATAATAGATTGCATACAATGTATAGGAAACATGTGTATAAATAGAGAAAAGAGAAAACACATGGCAAGATAGGTGAAATAACATACATCAATATATATATATAAACCAAATATAAGTACAATGTATGGCAAATGGTCACAAGACCAATGTACAAGAGATAATGTATCTAAAATAGAAAGAAAAGAAAAGATACAAAAATCCTCACTACATCCCTCATATATACACTTACCCTATCACAAAATCTCCTATCCCTCTCCCTATAAGTATGACTACTCTCATCTCAAAACTACTCCTCCTTTTTGTCACGAGTGACAAAGGGCAGGTACATCAAGTAGACATCTCAACATCACTAGGCGAGCTAGCACCATCATCCTCATTAGCATCATCGTCATCGAAGTCATCGTCATCGTCCTCGAATGCCATGAGAGAAGGAGAGGAGGCCACAGTGAAACCACCCATGACAGCCTGTCGTCGTGCGATACAACCAACACGGGTGTTCACCTGACACAGTTCATCACTGAGAGTGTTAAGGCCAGCATCCATGTGCACAAGCTGTGCCATGATGGCCTTAAGTGTCACTCCACCTGTTAGGTTCTAAATGTTTAGAACAATTGGCAAATCGTGAACACAAACTTGTCTAGATATAGATCTTAGAGTCTATAGGTTTTATTAGACAATGCTCAAGGTGATTCAAGTCAAGATTCAAGAACATACAAGCTGCAGGAAGAAGACTTCATATTCTGCCTGGTTCGATCGATCGAAGAACAGGCTCGATCAATCGAAAATCGTATCTGCAGAATTTTAAGTTGGCCCAAACAGCAGCTTAAGCCCATTAAGGATTAGGGTTTCAGATCTACTTCTTCCACTATATAAAGGAAACCCTAAGCCACGTTTTTGGGAGCTTTGGAGAGAGATTAGAGTGCCTCTTGTGCCTCCTTTTATTTTTAGGGTTTTGTACCCAAACCTCTCTAAGTCTTTGTTGCTCATATTTGCTGTTTATGTGAATCTCTTGTGAGATCTTTGAGGAGCCTTCCTTCACATAAACTTAGGGTTTTCAAGGTAGAGATATTATCTACATCTTGATGATCAACAAGGTTGCTGCCATTGAAGCTTAAAGAAAAACAAGCGTGGGTGCTTGTACTTGATTGAAGAATTCAAGAAAGAAGGAGTCTGTGGATTCGGAGCTTGCACGGGGTCGTGTCAGTAAGTTCTACTGGTAGGTAGCATTAGGAAGTCGAGCGGGGAGCTTGTAAGTCCTTTTGTATGAACTTCGATTCTTTCATAGCGGATTCAGGTTTGCCTTGAGGATAGGTGGGTCAAATCCTCCCCAGGTTTTTACCGTGTGGTTTCCTGGGTGATCATATCATTGTGTTATTTATTATTCCGCTGCTTTATATTATTGATATGATTGTTTGATTGTTTTAACCTAGAATTGCTTAATTTGACTAAGTAACAACTTGGCTAATTAACTAGGCTACTCAATCTGGTTGTGTTTTAAGGGGTCTAAATTTCCAACACCACCCACAGAAGATGAAGGAGCGGAGGTGGATGGAGTGGTAGAAGCAAGAGGAGCAGCTGTCTCTATCCGTGGTTGCCTCGGTCGAAGCTGAGCCTCACTCCATTTGACGGTAGCCCTATCTATGGCACCCATGATTGAGAAATGAGGGGACGCGGGAAAAGAGACAAAAAAATGGCGAAGGATCTGCATGATAGCTGAAGGAAAAATAAGCAGATCACAGGTCGTCGTATCCCTATAGACATCTATAAGGGATAGAATAAAGTGAGGAGGGAAGCCGATAGAGATATACTCTAAGAAGGATAACAAAAATCGAGCACGAGGCTCTATGATAGTGTTATAGTGAGACAATGGATGAAGAATGAATGTCATCACTATGTTAAGGAATCTCGGACCTTTTGCAAAGCCTGAGCAAAGGGTGTTTTGACGATCACCCCAAGAAGAAGGTGTCTCACAAAAGAGAGACGAGAGTTCGTCTTTGGACACTGTCCTCAGGCGCTCATAGCCAGGGTAGTCAGGATGTGCTACCCTAGGAACATGTATTACCTCGGAGACAATCTCCAGAGTAACTATGATGCACGTATCTCGAACGCGGGAAAAGAAATGAGGTACAGAAGTGTCAATTCCATGCATATTGGAGTAAAACTCCTGTATGATCACGGAAGAGCATGTGACCGGGATGCCACACAGTGACTCCCAACCCCTACTGTAGATGACAGTGGATACGTCAGTGTTAGAAAAATCTGACAGAATGACTTGGCGTTCCGAATGAATGCCTCGTTGTGAAAAGTTCTCTGAGAAGTCCGACTGGGCCTTCTTATCATGAAACTTGACGTGAGATGGAATAGGGTCAAAAAGAGAAGAAGAAGATGTCCCGGAACGAAGAGGGTTCCGGGACGGAGTAGATTTGCGTTTAGGTGGCATAGAGCAGACTAACACAAGAAAGAAAGAGAGAAAGGAAGAGAGAGAGAGACAATCAGAAAAGCACCAACAAGACAATATATCAAAATATAAAGAATTGAAGGTACGTATGCATGAAAATCCATGAACATGTGACATGAAAATATAAATGCATCGTGGGCTTAGCCCAATCTAAACCTACCAGCACACAACAATTCAACATATATAGCACACATCTATAATGCATGAAAATAATGTTATAATGCAAGTGAGATGTAATGCATGATGTTTTGAAATCGTTTAAGTAAAAACCCAACCCAAAAATTTTGTAAAAACTTCATCAATTTTGAAAAACCCCAAAAAATTTTCAAAATCCCAAAAAACTAGGTCTAATGCATGAAATGCATGAAGAATGAAGGAGTTAGGATCCTTACTAGTGAAGAAACACTTGATCTAGGCTGAAAAACAACTGAGGATGAAGTTTAGAGTGAGAGAGAGATGTTTTGAGAGGTGAAGAGACGAAGGCTATCGAGAGAGATCGAAAAGAAATTAAGCTAGATTCGCATGGACCTTATATATAGAAGCTCATAATTCTCGACAAATCGAGAGGTATCGATAGGTGTCAAGCTTTAAAGGTTCAACAGATACAGCTATCAAGCAGCTATCCAGAGGTTTCCAAAGCAAAGAAGCTCGATGGATCGAGGTAGCTATCGAGAAGCTATCAAGCATCCAAAAGGTTTCTCGATGGATCGAAGTAGCTATCGAGACCTATCGAGAATGCGATAAAAGGCGGCTAAAGGGTCTTGATGGATAGCCTAGCTATCGAGAGGTATCGAGATAGCTGTCGAGATTGCTTAAAAAAGTTTTTCAAGGAGAGAAAAGCATAGATATGAATGCAATCAAGCATGCTACTCAACCTAAGATCCAAACAATATTTTAAGCTCTAAAAAACATCTTTCATCAAGAAAAATGTTAAGCACCTAGATCCAAAACACACACACACACACACTAAACACATCTAACCAATTTTATATTTCAAAAATAAGTTAAGACAGTTTAGTGAGCATACATTAACACATGTATTCCTTGTAATTGCCAAATCACATTGTACCTGCACATGTATCAAAAGTAGTAAAGAATATTGCGTATTGTGTGTGAAAAGCATCGCAAGATTGCATAAGTGTCTACATGTTATGACGATTTAAGATATGAGAAAATCATTTTAACTCACACACAATCATAACCGTTTGATGGGGACTATCACCTTCGAGGTACATCCTATAACTCACACATCTCCTAGAATACACGCTTGCAATCATATATAAAGCATTTTGATCTTTTTGCTTTTATTTTTCTTTGCATATTTTTCTTTTAATAAACATATCATGCATGGGCATATAGGAGAGAGAAAAGAAATATCCAATGATGTTAAGCTTTTGACATTGCACTTTTGCTATGCCGAAGCATACAAATGTCTTTTAATGTTTGGCAAGCAATAATGATGAAATGGTTATTTATGCCTTTCTCTTAGTATTTTCTAGTCCTTCCCGTCAAAAAGAGTGATACGAGTATTAAGTATAAGAGATTACTTAATCTTACTTATCACAAACACGAGCCACAAAGCTTACTTGCTTAGTTGTGCATAGAGATGCTCATCTAAGCTACAAAATATACAAAGTTTAGAAAGTTTTATTTCAATGGCCATCCAAGGTACACAAGTACCAATGTACACAAAACACACACTGTTTTTGTATTTTCTAATTTTTCAATTTTTTATTTTATTTTATGAAAAACTGAATAAAGAAAAACTGAAAACAAACAAACAAAAACATGTTAAACAAAGCATAGAATAAAACTAGATGCAAATGCATGAAAGCATGATTCCAAAAACAGATAAGAAATCACACAAGAGAGTCCTACTTCAGATAGAAAGAATTAAAGCAGAGGACAAACAGAAAGACAATTAAGTCTTACGATCCTTCATCACCCACATAGCACGAGTCCTTGGCCGTGAAGATGAAAAGGCACGTGTCTTAGTATGACTACTAAAGGACATAGAGGAAATAGAATTCCTCTGAAATTGAGTCAAAAAGCTCAAAGCTTTTAATAACTCACCAAGAATAGGTACAGAGCCTTTAGTAAAATGATGAGACCTATTTGACACTCGCTTATGAGGAAACAACTTGAAACAATTAGGACGAGTGTGACCAGAAACACCACAATGGTGACAAACATGAGTAGTTTTCGAACTACTATGATTCCTAGAAGGAGGTCTAACCTTAGAGGTTGACAAAGACCTTAATTTAGGATAATTTGGCCTAATATGACCAACAATATGAAAATGATGACAAGTGGGGACAAATTCAGAATTTTTATTCTTCCTAGGAGGAGTTTTAGACATAGGTTTAGAAACTTCAGCGTTAACATAAGAATTTTACCTTTGTCTATCCTAGGAATATTAGCCTTCAACTCTTCATTATTCCTTTTAAATGGAGGAATATAATAAATAAATAAATAAATAAATAAAAATTTCTTTTGAGTTAGGCTCAACAATAAGTTTGGCACTTTCAACTTCAGTTTTAGATTCAACTAGTTGCTCTTCCAAACTCTTAATTTTGTCCACCTGAGATGAAATTTGATTTTTAAATTTCTCATTCAAATTATTGGCTTCATCCAATTTTGCAATCAAATAATCTTTTTCAAGCTTGACCTTTTTAAAATTAGCTTTTAATTTTGTAGAACTTTTAAGAGATCTTATACAAAAATTATAAAGCGTACGATAGGCATCTTGAATATCATCATCATCATTCAACACAAGATCATGCAAATCAAAACAATCAAGAGTTTCCATGACAACAGGGGTCAATGGATCACACAGCAATGATTAAAACCTAATTAAAGTGTGCTTGCTCTGATACCACTTGATAGGCCAAGAATGTATTGACCCCTTGTAATGAATTAATCAATTCATTAGCCAAGTGTATTAATTAATCGAATTAATATGCAAAATGCATGGTAGCACAAACAAATCACCAATTAACTAAAGTATGCAGCGGAAATTAAATTGACACGGTGATTTGTTTACGAATGGGGAAAACCTACATGGCAAAAATCTCATCGGGTGATTTTAAGGTCACCACTCCCGAGAATCCACTATTATCAAAACAAGCGGTTATAAGCAAAGGAATCCCAGTACCTTATACCAACCTACAGTTGAACCCTTACCACAATACCCAATTGGACTTGTTCTGTAGTGTGACAATTTCTCCTTTTCAATGCACGGCTCCTAGTACGTGACTAACCAATGGATGCGCGGATCCCAGTACGCAACTTAATCACCAACTTGAGAAGGATGTGAGCTGCAAAGTTCTTCAGTTCATCATAGGATGAAGATCAAGAAGCTCCTTGGTCATAAAATCCTACGGTGTACAAACATAGAAACTTCTTCAAGAGAAAGATGAACTAGGGCAAATTCTGTCTCCGGTCACAATTTGCATAAATAAAACTTTGCTTCACACTCGTGCAACTGTGCAACCTTTTATGACCCTTAAAATAATTCTTATATATGTTTAGGGTTGTGAGAAAAGAAGGCCTAAACACATACTCACAGATTGCATTAAAAACAATTCTGAAATACTGAGTTTCATAAATCTTGATAGATAGCCATCTATCGAGCTAGCTATAGAGCCACGGGCTGAAACAACTTTTAAACCTCGATAGATGTTAGCTATCGAGCTTTAAAATCCAGTATTTCTTCACTTGTTTCTTGGACAAACTTGCATGACTTTAACACTTGAACTTGAAACCTTGTTCCTTGAAGCATTAAACACATCCTAGATCTACCAAATTATAAGTAAAGTGTGTTTTGTCAAAGGATTAGCCAATTACATAAAATATTGACATATGTTCCTAACATTGAATCACATATGTCCTAACATAAACTACATTATAGTTATGACGACAACCATAGCCTTCCAAGTCTTGAGGCTCATATGAAATCCATGTTTTATGAGAGTGTGTTTGTGAAATCAAGCTTTTATTACTGATAGGCCAAGAATGTATTAACCCCTTTGGTAACTTAATCAATTAATTTAGTCAAATGAAATTAATTAGATTCAATTATATGCAATGAGCATGGTAGCACAAACAAATCACCAAATAACAAAATGCAGCAGAAATTAAATTTAACACGGGTGATTTGTTTACCAAAGGGGAAAACCACCGAGGTAAAACCTCACCGGGTGAATTTAAGGTCACCGAGGATCCACTATTATCAAAACAAGTGGTTACAAGTAAAATGAATCCCAGTACCTAATACCAACCTACAGTTGAACCCTTAGCCCAATATCCAATTAGACTTGCAATGAAGTGACAATCTCTCCTTTTAATGCATGACTCCAAGTACGTAACTAACACACTAACTTGAGGAAGATGTTGGCTACACTGTTCTTCAGTTCATCCAAACGATGAAGATCAAGAAGCTCATTGGTTACAAAACCCTTGGCATAAAGACGCAGTAGCTTCTACAAAGAATATGATGAACTTGAGAAAATTTTGTCTTTGGTCAAAATTTGCATGCACAATAAATTTGCATTGAGTTGCATCACTTTGCATCACCTTTGACGGCCCTTAAAATAATCCTTATATATGTCTAGGGTTGTGAGAAAAGAAACCCTATACAAATACACTTTGATATGCGTGAAAACAGATATGAAAATTTGAATTTCGTAATTCTCGATAGATACTATTTCTATCAAGCAGTTGTCGACCATCAGCATTAAACCTCAATAGATATTATCTGTTGAGATATTTGTTGAGCTTTAATGAATAGCACTTCTTCACTTGTTTCTTGGACAGACTTGCATGGCTTCAATACTAGACTTGCACTCTTGTTCCTTGAAGTACTAAACTCATCCTAGATCTACTCAATTACAAGTAAAGTGCGTTCTGTCAAAGGATTAGCCAATTTACATAACATATGTCTCTAACAATATCCACATATGTCCTAACAATCTCCCCATTTGGCAATCTGTGACAAATCCACAACAAACAAATGAAGTATGAGAGAAGTCATAAATCACTAAACTCATAATCGCTTGTTGAGTACAATAAAATCTAATCATAACACAAACTCTTGAAAAACTTTGCAAGAAGAGAGTTCATGGCATGATAGATTTTGACAACCTGTCTTTCTGAAACACTTTAAACAAAACTCATCAAGGCATCTTAGTGTGAAACATAAATAAAGGATTGCATACGTAAAGAAACATGTGTATAAAGAGAAAAAAGAAACAACACATGGAGAGATAGGTGAATAACAACATACATCATCATATATATAAATGAGAAATAAAAGTACAATGTATGTTATCAATAAATGGTCACAAGATCAGCATACAAAAGGATAATGTATCTAAGATAAATAAAAGAAAAGTACATATATCCTCACTACATCCCTCAAAACAAAAGAAATTCCCCCTATAAAAAAAATCCTATGCTAACTCTCCCTCTAAGTACATGACTACTCCCATCATCCCAAACCAAAACTTCTCCCCCCTTTTTGTCACGAATGAAAAAAGGCAAGTCACTGAGAGGTTGTCATCTCCTCGTCACTAGAAGAGCTAGCATCCTCATACTCATCATCATCATCATCACCAGTACCATCCTCAGCATCCTCATTTGCAAAAGCCTCTGGAGAAGGAGAGGGAGAAGCGACGAAGCCACCAAGGCGAGCCTGTCGTCGTGCGATACGACCAACATGAGTGGTCACCTAACACAACTCATCACTGAGAGTGTCAAGGCGAGCATCCATGTGCTAAAGTTGCACCATGATCGCCTCAAGCGTCACACCACCACTTGAAGAAGAAGGAGCAGAGGTAGAAGGAATAGAGGAGGTTGGAGAGTCCATCGTCTTAGTCCGTGGCTGCTTCGGTCGAAGCTGAGCCTCGCTCCGTTGAACAAACGCCGCACTAATGGCACCCATGACTGTAAGGAGATAAGAATAAGGGATAGAGATAGAAAAATGGCGAATGATCTGCGTGATAGCCAAAGAGAAAATGAGCTTATCATGGGTTGTCGTATCTCTATTGACATCGATGAGAGAGAGAATGATGTGCAAAGGAAAGTCTATAGAGAGGTCCTCTAAGAGGGATATCGAAAAGCGAGCATGAGGCTTTGTAATGGAGTTATAGTGAGACAAAGGATGGAGAATGAAAGTCATCACCATGTTTAGGAACCATGGACCTTTTGCAAAGCCCAAGCATAAGGTGTTTTGGCACTCACCCTATGAAGAAGGCGTCTCACAGAAAAGAGACAGAAGTTTGTCCTTGGACACAGTCCTCAGACGTGGATAAGCAGGGTAATCAAGATGTGATACCCGCAGAACATGTAGTATCTCGGAAACAATCTCCGGAGTGACTACGATACGTGTACCTCGAATCTACGTAGCAAACTAAGGTATAAAGGTATTGAAACCATGCATAGTGGAGTAGAACTCTTGTATAATCCTTGTGGGATATCTCATCGGTATCTCACATAGAGATTCTCATCCCCGATTGTGAATGATAGTTGGTAGAGTAGTATCGAAAAAGTTCAAAAGAACCACGTGGCATTCCGAATGAGTACCACATTTGGAGAAGTTTTCCAGGAAGTCTTGATGGGCCTTCCCATCATGTAGCCGAACAAGAGTGGGGGTAGGATCAAAAGAAGATATCCTGGAACGAAGAGGGTTCCAAGACGGAGTGGATTTGCGCTTGGGTGCCATGCGCAATCTATCCAAGAGAGAGAGAGAGAGAGAGAGAGGGAAAGAAACAGAAAACACAATCACAACAGAGTACCAACAAAAGAATAGAGAGAGTACGTATGCATGAAAAATGCATGAACATGTGACGTGCTAAATGAATTGCATCATGGGTTCAACCTAATCCAAACCTAACACCACATAATTTTCAACATCCAAGCACACATATAAATGCATGAAACATTGTGAAAATGCAAATGGAATGAAATGCATGATCATATATATATTATAATAAATAAATAAAAAAGCAACACCAAACCCAAAAGTTTCACAAAAATCTCAAAAGATTTCAAAAACCCCAAAAATTTCACAAAACCCCAAAACTTAGGTCTAATGTGTGAAATGCATGAAGAATGAGGGATTATAGAAACATCCCAAGTGATTTGAGACTAGATTAGGCCGAAAATCACGTGGGTAGGAGGTTTTGAGTGAGAAAAGGGTTTTTGGATGGAGAGAAAAGAAAAACTGTCAAGAGAGATGAAAAAGTGAGATTAGATTTCACACTAGAGGTATTTAAACAAAACATATCTCGATGGACCGAGGATCTGTCGAGATCTGTCTAGCACTAAATCTCGACAGATATGAATCTGTTAAGATGCTGTTGAGAATCTGTTGACGGCAAAATCACCTCGATGGATCGAAAAGTTGTTGAGAAGCTATCGGCTAGACAGAAACTTTCTCGATGGATCGAGAATTTGTCAAGAAGCTATCGAGAAAAATTCCAGATAGCTCGATGGATCGAAAATGCGATAAGATCTGTCAAGAAAAGAAGTCCAAGGGTCTCGATAGATAGCCATCTGTCAAGGATCTGTTGAGAAGTTGTCGAGCTTGATAAAAAATAGTTTTTCAAAGAAAGGAAAAACACACAGAAATGAATGCAATCAAGCAAGCTACTCAACCAAAGATCCAAACAACATGTTAAGCTCTCAAAAACATCTCTCAAATAAAAAATGCAAAGCATTCATGATCCAAAACACACACACTAAACAAGTCTAACCAATTTTATATTTCAAAAACAAGTCAAGACAGTTTAGGGAGCATACATTAACACGTGTATTCCTTGTGATGGCCAAATCACATTGTACTTGCACATGTATCAAAAGTAGCAAAGAGTTTGCGTGTTGTGTGTGAAAACATCGCAAGAGTGCATAAGTGTCTCAAGTTATGACAATTTGAGATATAAGAAAATCAATTTTAACTCACACACAATCATAACTGCTTGATGGGGATTATCACCTTCGAGGTACATCCTATAACTCTCACATCTCCTAGAAACACTCTTGCAACCATATTTAAAAGCATTTTGATTCTTTTTGCTTTTATTTTCTTTGCATATTCTTTTTCTTTTTAGCATATCATGTATGGGCATATAAGAGAGAGAAGAAAAAAAACCCAATTATATTAAGCTTTAATCATCACAATTTTGCTATGCCGAAGCACACAGATGTTATTCATGATTGGCGGGCTTGAGTGGTGAGATGGTTATTTATGCCTTTCTCTTAGGATTTTTTAGTCCTTCCCATCAAAAAGAGTGATATGAGTGTTAAGTACAAGAGATTACTTAATCGTACTCATCACAAACACGACCCACAAAGCTCACTTGCTTAGTTGTGCATTGAGATACTCATTTGAGCTACAAAAAATACAAAGTTTAGAAAACTTTGTTTCAATGGCCATCCAAGGCACACAAGTACACAAAACACACACTGTTTTTGTATTTTTCTGATTTTTCAATTTTTTTAATTTTTATAAATTAAAAAAAAAAAAAAAACAACATAAAGAAAAACTAAAAACAAACAAACAAAAATATATTAAACAAAACATAGCATAAAACTAGACTGACTCAAAAATAAGAAAGCAAAACACATAAATAATGCATAAACAAAAACAAAAGAGGGAGAGAGAGAGAGAAAAAGTGACTAAATCACTTTGAGCCTTTTTCCTTCCACACCTTGGAAGAACATTTCTGTTGAGCGAACCTTTGATCCGGCGGTGAGGGGAAAGAATCGAAACTGTAAGGTTGAATTTAATCAACCATCTTGTTGGCTTTATTATATGCCAAATTTGCTTGTAATTCAACATTTAGAAACCCTGTATTTAAGTGAGAATCATGTAAGGATAGTGTGTGAGAGAGTGTGAAGAAAAGCTCAAGTTTGTGCATTCAGCAAGTAGCTCGCGATTGGATCTCGCGACTTACAAGTCGCCAAAAGTGGCACACATGTGAAGCATACAGAGGAGTTGAACTGTCACGCCAGATGGAGCACTACAGTACAAAAAGTCCAGACCGGCCATTCAGTAAGCTCGCGGCTTGAACTCACAACTCAGTCAAGTCACGAGGCCAAGTGGCCAGTCTACTCTGTTTTGGAAAAACTGATTCTTCGCATTCCATTCTCACTCCAATATAAATACCCCTTATACCCACGAAATGTAGAGAGCTTCCAGAGAGAATTTTGAGAGAGAAACCCTAGAGAAAAACAAGATTGACTCATCCACAATCTTTTTCCTTGTTTCTCCAAATTCCTCTACTCTCACCCTCTCCATTGTTACATCCTTGAGAGGTACACTTAGCCAAAACCTTTTCTCACTATACCCATATCTGTGAAAAGGCTATTTGGTGCTTAGGAAGTAGTTAGGAAGGGACCAATTGATATTGGTTGATGCTATGGGCTATAGCGGAATCCGGTAAGCTAAAGAAGACAAAGGTTCGACGCAACCTTGTTGGAGCAAGAAGCTTGGAGGGCTTAGATACACTGGGTAGATTAGGCTTGGAGGGTCTTCTAATGTTCATGTATCCCAACTTCATTCTTTTGTGGATTATTGACTACTTGGAAGGCAATGAAGAGGTTTTACGCCGAGGGCTTCAGTTTCCTCTTCGATAACACATCGTTGTGTTGTCCTTGTGTTTGCATCTCTCTTCCCTTAATCTTTGCCATTTAATTTCTACTGTGGATGTGATTTTATTTGGTTTAGATTGTTTATCAATTCTGTTATAAGCTTATGTTCATTTTCCACACATACATTGTTTGATATTAAGCTTGAATTGGTAATTTGTAAATTGGGGGTCTAAATGTTCATAGTGTTTTACACGCTATTTGAACTTTCAGAAACCATTCAAATTCGAAAGGAACATAAGGGCCTTAAGAAGATCTCCAAAAGGAGAAAAAGAGGATGGAAACTGATTCTGGTTTCCGGATGAGATCATATTGTTGCTCTGTTGAGTGGCTAACCACTTGTAGCAATTTGGCCGAGTATGCCCTGAAGCTCCACAGTAATGACAGAGATGTTGCATTTTTTGTTTAGACTTTTGGTTATTACTTTTCTTAGTCCTAGGGTTTTTAATCTCTTTCTTTTCAAGTTTAGGGGGTGCTCCTAAAATTGATTTGCCATTGTCTACATTCTGATTGGCTATATCAATTTTACATTCATGGTTCTCAGAATTAACATTATTAGCAGGTGAGACAAACACAATAGTACTAGAAGAGGCAATATTAGAAGAAGAGAAATCATACCCCAAACCGGTTCTATCAGAAGCAGATTTCTGAAAGCTAAGCATCTCATCGAGCTTTACACTAGAAGTCTTCTCTAGTTGAGCTCTAACATGTAACAGTTCTCCTTCAAACTTCTTTGTCTTTTCAGCAATAAAGTTGTTCTCGAACTGCAAAGCTCCAATGGTCTGATTTGCTTCATCAAACTTTGTGGAGAGCTCCTTTCTATCTAGCTCAACATCACTCTGCTTCTTGGTGGTCATCCTATATAGTTTCTCATGCTTCTCAAAAACCTTGTACAAATTTGCATAGGCTATATGGATGTCATCTTGTTCATCCATTTTCTCAAACTTAGAGTCCACCAAGTCCTCTTCATCATCTACTGGTTCTGAACCCCCATCAATAGGATAAATTGTAGCAGTGAAAGCATTCAAGATTCTCTCGTCATCATTGTCATCTGAGTCATCCTCAGACTCAGTGTCACTCAAGGTAGCAGCAAGGGCCTTGCTTTTTCCAATAGTCTTGAGATATGTTGGACATTCTTGTTTCATATGTCCAAAACCTTGACATCCGAAGCACTTTGGTCCGGAGAAAACAATGTATTAACTGCCTTCCTTAGCATCCTTCTTCCCTCTATCTTGGCTCTTGAATTGTGAAGAATTGAATTGTTTACGGTCCTTGTCGAATCCTTTTGCATTGGCATTCTTCATAAATTTCTTGAATTGCCTAGTGATGTAGGATTTCATTTTGGAATCTTCATCATTAAAGGATTCATCTATATCACTGTTTTTGGCCTTCAGTGTCATGCTCTTGCTCTTGCTTGATTTCTCGATCCTAGTCAAACCCAATTCATAGGTTTACAAGTTTCCAACCAGCTTTGTCAAAGGAATTTTGTCAATGTCCTTTGATTCCTTAATGGCGGTGATCTTGGCATGGAATCTCTCCGGTAGAGATTTGAGCACCTTTCTTACAACATCGGGTTCGGGAATGGTTTCCCCAAGATTAAAGGTAGAGTTGATTATGTTCTTTAACTTGGCATAGAACTCATCAAACAACTCATCCTCCTTCATCTTAATTTCTTCAAAGCTTGTGGTAAGCCTTTGAAGCTTTGAATCCTTGACAACCTTAGTCCCTTCATAGGTTGTCTGGAGGATACTCTATGCTTCCTTAACAGTTTCTGTAGATGATATCTTCTTGAACTCCTCATTGGTGACCGCACTGAATAAAGCATTCAATGCTATGTTGTTGAAGTTTGCCACTTTGATCTTAGCATCATCTCAATCAGCTAGTACTTCCTTTGGCTTAGTCCAGCCAATCTCCATAGCTTGCCACACCTTCTCATCTAAGGACTACAAGAAAGCTCTCATGTGTACTTTCTAGTATGCATAGTTAGTGCCTTTAAATAAAGGAGGTATAATTAAAGATTGTCCTCTATTCATGACAAACAGGAGTCAATGGATCACATAGCAAAGATTAACACTAATGAGAGTGTGTCTACTTTGATACCACTTGATCGGCCAAGAATGTATTGACCCCTTTGGTAACTTAATCAATTAATTTAGCCAAGTGAAATTAATTAGATTCAATTACATGCAATGAGCATGGTAGCACAAACAAATCACCGAATAACTAAATGCAGTGAAAATTAAATTTGATAGGGGTGATTTGTTTACGAATGGGGAAAACCACCAAGGTAAAACCCCGTCGGGTGAATTTAAGGTCACCACTCCTGAGAATCCACTATTATCAAAACAAGCGGTTACAAGTAAAATGAATCCCAATACCTAATACCAACCTATAGTTGAACCCCTAGCCCAATACCTAATTGGACTTGCAATATAGTGACAATCTCTCCTTTCAATGCATGGCTCCAAGTACATGACTAACCAATTGATGCATAGATCCAGTACATGACTAACACACCAATTTAAGGAAGATGTTGGCTGCAAAGTTCTTCAGTTCATCCAAACGATGAAGATCAAGAAGCTCCTTGGTTACAAAACTCTTGGCGTAAAGACGCAGTAGCTTTTACAAAGAATATGATGAACTAGGGAAAATTCTATCTCCGGTCGCAATTTGCATGCACAATCAATATGCATTGAGTTGCATCACTTTGCATCACCTTTGATGGCCCTTAAAATAATCCTTATATATGTCTAGGGTTGTAAAAAGAGAAACCCTACACAAATACACTTAGATATGCGTGAAAACAGATTTAAAAATCTGAATTTCATAATTCTTGATAGATACTGTTTCTGTCGAGCAGCTGTCGAACATTAGCATTAAACCTCGATAGATATTATCTGTCGAGCTTTAATGAACAACATTTCTTCACTTGTTTCTTGGATAGACTTACATGGCTTCAATACTAGACTTGAACTCTTGTTCCTTGAAGTACTAAACCTATTCTAGATCTACCCAATTACAAGTAAAGTGCATTTTGTCAAAGGATTAGCCAATTTACAAAACATATGTCTCTAACAATATCCACATGTCCTAGCAATTACTATAAAGCTTATATGTATCCAACTATATTAATAAAAGAAGCGATTAGATTTGGAAAATGTTCATTTATCATTATTGTAAGAAGTAAATTTTAGTCTTAGAATTTTTGTAGTTGGGTGTATGTTTTCTGAAAAAGTTTAGGACTAAAATTTTTTTCACTACTTCTTACCACAATGATCGGTAAAGAATAAATAATGGATCCATGCAGAAGCGGAGACAAGGGAGAAGGGGTTCAATTGCCCCCTTTAATGTTTTGCCTCCATCACAGAATGAAAGAAAAGAAAAAGCATGCAATGCCCATGCAGAAGAAAACGACACCGACATGAAAAAATCTAAAAAAAAAAATTTCTTGATGGAAATTTATTAGATATTTCGTGAGTATACTCCTATCCTCTCACAAAGGGGTGGGCCTTATAGTGGGTGTGACCTACCCTTGTATGAGAGTGAGGAAATACACTCTCGGAGTACCCAATAATAACCCTTTATTTTAGTGACCTACCCTTATATAATAACACTCTTGGTGTGACCTACCATTCATTGTAGTATTTATCCCCCTTTATTTTATTTTTTAATCATGCCCAAGGTTTTTACCTTTTTCACTTCACACAGTAGTTGCCTTTTATCTTGTACAAGATTTCACATTTTCACAGTTACATTATTCAACGGTATGCGGTTTTAGTGTTTATCCTTTCAATATATTTAAATTTATACAAAAAAAAAAAAAAAAAAAAAAAAAAAAAAAAAAAAAACCTAATTCCTTGTATCGAACTTTGTATAAAAATAAATAAATAAATAAAAAACTAAACCCCTAGAGCCTCCACTATCTTTTTTTTTTTTCTCCTTCTCTTGACTTTTCAAGTTTCAAACTTTGAGTTTTTGTTATAAACCAAAATTTTATATACTTTAAAGAATAAAAAAAATATATTGGATTCTATATATTTTTTTTAAAGCAATTAAGGTTTGTATAGAACTTTGTAGCTATACTACTATACTTTTAATTTTCAACACTTTTAGATTGATTTATTTTCTTAATTAATTTAGGAATCAAATTAGATGACGAAACTATATATATTTAGACTAATCTCCTACTTTGATTAAATTATGCTACGTATGAAAAAATAAATTATAGTTTAAGTTTATATTAGATTTTGTATGATAACTACAATTGTTTATTTTCTATTTTTATTAATATATATTAATATATTTAGTTTTATTTTTTTACATTGTCATTTAATTTTTCCCCCCAACTAAAATCTTGCCTCTGCCACTGGGTTCATGTGTAAGTGATAGTTAACTACTCACAATTTGCCACATCAGCATTGTGACAAAAAAATTGTGAAATAATTTGTGATATAAGAACTACTCATGTTTTTTTTTTTTTTTTTAGAACCTCTTTTCCTCTTCCTTGTGTGTTTGTTTCTTAAAAAAAAACTCATGTTTTTTTTTTTTTTCTTTCTTTTTCCTAACGTGATCTTTGATAACCAAATGCAAAAACGATGAAAAGAAAAGCAAAAACTACAACAAACAACACGTCTCGAATAACCAATTCTAGCACCACTTCATATCAAAAAGTAAATCCACGTACGTACTGATTAATACAAAAATGTAATAGAATAAAAAAATAAAAAATAAAAAATACAGGGAGGCACATAGTGAACAAGAGTGAGCGTTGCGAGAGGCAGAACAAAACATGTTCCCTTAGGCTGTTGAAGTGTCAACATCGATGAAACGAGAAAACAAATTTTAGTGCATGAGCTGAGATCCAGTGTATTTTGTGCATGTTTTGTAACCTTGATGGCCAGTCTTGACTAAGGAAAAATTCTTACTGAGTACAACCCTTCCTATCCTTTATACTTTCGCAGTAAAGTTAGTAAGTGTTGAAACTATATGTAGGGCATACTAATTAGCGTAATCACAACGTAGATGTTTGTTCGTTTAGGCCCCTATACACTTTGATTGTTTAACCTAATTAATTAACCAAGTTGTTACTTATGTTTATTATTCAGATCTAGATTAAACACATACAATCATATCACTTAACGCGGAAAAGTAAAGAAGACAAGCAATATGGTAACGCAGGAAAACTAATGAAACCATTTAGTTTTAAGGTAAAAAACGTAGGGAGGATTTAACCTAAACTATCCTGAAGGCAACAAATTCACTATGATAGAATGGAAGTTTTACAATAAATTTTTCCCTAAATCTAATGCTACTCTTGTAGTATACTTACTCACGTGACCACAGACAGTTCCGAATCTATGGACTTTTCTATTTGAATTTGTCGCACACAAACACCCATGTCTGTGACTTTAAAATCTCACTCAAAGCGTTAGATCACCAGTCGTAGTTGATCTTGTAGCAGCAACTTTAGATCCAGTGGTTCTAATAATGTGTAGATGGAATTACAATAGTGAATTTTGTTGGAAATATTTTAGTGAATAAACAAGTTTTGATACAACAAATAATATCCCCAATAATTAGCAAGGCTATAAAATAAAAAGAAGTTTAGAACAATCTCACAATGCTATAGAATCATGCTGCGAAAGCGTTGTACTAAAAGGTTGATTTGTGCCACTTAGAGTAAAACTCGGTGCGACTAGCTCTCATAGCCAAACAACCCCCCAGGATCAGACTATTGCGTCAACCTTCATGATGGACGCACTTCCACTCATGAAGGTTCAAGAACAACCCACTATTGCCTTTCCTTAGAACAAATATAAATTGTGAAAAAATATGTGAGAGAGAAATATAATAGAATTGTGTATAAAGAAAATATAGAGTAATAGAAAAGACTTATAGGGAAGGGTGTGATGATGGGTATTATATAGTCTATTCATGACAATAATAACCTATAATTATTGGTAACTAATAATCCATAAAAGCCCAACGACTATATTATCCATTATTGCCCAATGGTTATTTTTTCTCATAATTGTCAACCACTATTTTACTCATAAATTTCCAACTACTAGAAAATAAATAATAATAAAAGTGTTTGGAACATGCACCCACACCAACAATCCCCCACATGTTACAAACACAAAATAGAAAAGGCAAGCAACTAAAGAAAGCATGCATCAATATGGTACCAAAATGTTTTAACCATACTTAGGATAAATAAGTGGGAACTAAAAGACAATGATGGAGTTAAAACCTTTTAACCAAGCTATTAGTAATCCAAACTTACCACCCACATAACTTTATTTACCAAGGTTGTTCTTTAGTGGGTTGGCACCTTATCCAGGCCATGCACCACTAATTTCCATGAGAGCTTTAGAGACCTACCCAAAAAGTCTCATAGGAAGCGGCATAACTTCCACTCACACATAGGTGGCATCCATCAGGAGTGCGTGCAGGACACCTCGTCCCAACAGGTAGGTAGTATGGATCCATTAAGAGCCTAAAGCTTAACCTCCAAAAATCTGCAACTTAGTCGGTAGCATCCATCAGGAATGCGTGCAGGTACACCCCATTCCAACCAGTCGGAATATGGATCCATTAAGAGCCTAAAGCTCAACCTCCAACAATCTGCAACTTAGTCAATGGCATCCATCAGGAGTGCGTGTAGATACACCCCATCCCAACAAGGAGGGATATGGATCCATTAAGAGCCTAAAGCTCATCCTCACCAAATTCTGCAACTTAGCAATGTTTTACACCATAGGAATGGACTCACCACTAATCTCCTTACCGAGATAGCGGAAAAGACATAAAAAATGACAGTGCCCACATGGATCACTAATGACATCTACTCATTTAACCTCTTGCATGGAATCATCCATCATAGAGGTTGGGCATTAGCCATAGTGTCACAACTTGGGTATCAGTCGAATCCCCCTAGATGTCTCACTCACCAGCCTTCTTACTAGTGGTTTGGTCAAATGATCGACCAAGTTCCTTTCAAACCTCACAAAGTCCAATGACATAACATCATTATCAATAAGATGCCTCAGCCTCAATTGGATATGTTGACTTTTCTCATTATATACTTTGCTTTTAACACGTGTTATGGCAGCCTAGCAATCACAAGGAAAGCAAACAGAGACAACAGAGTCAGTAAATGAAGGCATATCAATTAATAAACTCCTAGGCCACATAGCTTCGAACCTAGCCTTCTCTAAGGCCACTAACTTTGTTTCCATGTTAGATCTCTCTATGCAAGTCTTCTTGGATAACTTCTAAGAGACAGCCATTCCAGCTAGTGTGAACACATATCCACTAGTGGGCTTCACATAATTTGTATCAGAGATCTAGTTAGCATTACAATATCCTTCTAAAACAACAGGATAACTACAATATGACAAACAAAAATAAGAAGTCCTTTTAAATATCCCAATAATATAGATATTGCATCACAATGCTCAACACTAGAATTATAAGTGTATCTACTCAATTTACCAACATCATATGCAATATTAGGGCAACTACAGTTTGTCAAAAATATTAAACAACAAATAAATTGTGCTTATTTATCTTGTGAAACATTATCACCATAATTTTTGACCAACTGCACCTTTAAGTCATAAATAATAGACATCGGTCACATATCAAAGTGTTCAATTTTTTTTTCTCCACTTAATGAGATTATGATAGTACAATGCAATCATTATCCCTAAGGATCTTGATGCCTAAAACAACATTTGCCTCAACCAAAATTTTCATATCAAATTTAGAGGCAAGAAAACATTTAGTATCATGCACAACATTATGGCTAGTTCCAAATATAAGTAAGTTATCAACATATAAACAAATAATGACACCTTCATTATTATTTAACTTATTATATATGCATTTATCCTCTCCAAAAATCACAAATCCATGTGTAAGCATCATATATCAAAATTTTCATGTCATTGTATAGGTGCTTGTTTTAATCCATACAAGGATCTAACCAATAACAAACTTCATATTATTGTCCAAGGACAACACAACTCTCAGGTTGCTTCATATAATTTTTTCTTTCTTTCTAATTCACCTATTAGAAAAATAGTTTTAACATCCATATGATGTATAATAAGTTTGCAAATAGATACAATGATGAACAACATTCTTATAGATGCAATTCTAGTAACTGAAGAATAGGTATCAAATAATCAACATGATACTTTTGCTTATAGCCCTTAGCTACCGAGCATGCCTTATACTTATCTATGATCCCATTCGGTTATAATTTCTTTTAAACACCCACTTGCAACCAATAGCCTTATCCTTAGGTGGAAACTCAACCCATTCCAAGTGTGATTAGACATAATCCAATAATTCGTTAAAAGCTTCCAACCATAATGGTGCATCAACAAATTAAATTGCATGATAATAACTTACATGTTCATCTTCAACAATATTGGTAATAAAATTGTTACCATAACTCTATTCTTAATAGCTCGCATACTTCTTCTCAATCCTTGTACATCACAACAAGATCATTAGAAGTATCAATAGGTTCATGAAAGACATTTTCCTTATTTTCCGAAGGAAACACATACTTAAAGAAAGCATTTTTAAGATTCAACAATAGTATTAAATTCTAAATACATCACTCTTGATGAAAATAATACTATATCATGAACTATAGCAAGTATAACCAATAAACACACAATCACATATTTAAGAATCAAGTTTACTCCTTTTAGGTTCATGTTGCATGACCTTAGGCAAGTACCCCCACACTTTGAGGTATTCTCCTTTTAGATTTGGGTAACATCTTAGCTAACCACCCAAATGTACAGAAATGTACAAAACTCAAAAATTAATCAATCAATTTTTAAATCAAGTTGAGCGCCCAATTTAGCAAAGTGTATGCATGTTGTGTGTGAAACACTATGAGAGATATGACTACAAAAATGCAAGATAGATAAAGAAAACAATGTCATGCATGTGGATCCAATCACAAATGATGCATGAAAAAAATGATCGGTCAGGGAGAGTAAGAATCATTCAAATTCGTACTTCGATCAACCGAGAGGAATCAAAGAAAAATCTTGGGAAATTTCGATCAATCAAACATCGATTGGGCATCAATCAAGAGAGGCAGAGAGTTTTGAACACAAAAACTCACAATTCTGATCGGTTGAAGGAGACTTTTGTTCGGTCGAACAATGTAAATTTTAAAACTTTGAAAATCTGAAAATTTTATGCAGAAAAACATCTTTAAGAGCAGTTATTGAGACTTAATGAATATGAACATGATCTAGAGATGTTTTAAAAACAAGATGCCTCTTAAATGCAAATATCAAAACCAATCAAGAAATTAAAAAACAAAGATTTTAAACTTCTAAACACCTTTTTCTTCAAATTCTCAACCAAAAAAAAAAATTGTATGTACACAACATATTTTATGCAATTAAAGATGGCCAAATTAGTCAGCACACAATCATATGTGCAGAATATAGCATTGATTTGCGTGTAGTGTGTGCAACCAATATGTGTACAAAGTACAGAAAATGTGATATGTAAATAGTAATCAAGCAAATTTTCTACATCATCAATCAAATTGATTTAAAGTGACCATCACCTAAAGAGATACATCATATAATTCTCACATCTGTTAGAAAACACGCTTGCAATCATGTAAGAACATTTTGATTTTTTTGCTCTTACTTTTTCTTTTGATTTTTTTTAAAAAATTTTCTTTTAGCACAACGAAGGATATCATGTATGGGCATATAGAAGATAGAAAAGAAATACCCTTGTTGGAATTTTTTTTTCTTTTTCTTTTTTTTTTAAGAAAAGAAAAAGATAACACCTTATTTTATCTTGTTGTGCAAGTGTAGACCTTACCGAACACTGCTTTTATGATTTACACACAGGTGTTCATGATTGGCTAGTAACAGTGGTGAGATGATTATTTGTGCCTTTCTCCTAGGATTTTTCTAGTCCTTACAATCAAAATATGTGACATCAAAATCAAGATATTTTGTTTAAAGACTATAAAGAACTCACACAATTAAGAACTAAATAGCACAAACTAGTGAAATGCAAAAAGTAGCTCATCAAAGCTAAGCAAGGTGCACAGTCATGAAATGTAAGTTTCATTGGCCAACCTTAATTAAACACTAAATGGTGTGCAGTACAAAAAAAGTAAAAATAAAAATAAAAATCTTTTGGTGTTTTTAAATTATGCCCAAAAATAAAAAAACACACATTATGCTAAATGAATAAAATGCAACAACAATGCATGACAATGCTCAACTAAGCTATAGAGGGTACACAAATAAAAAATATCAATTTCTTAATTAACTCATGAGTACATGTACAAACAAGTACAAACTCATACAAAATTGTATTCATCTCAAAATAGTCATGCACTTAGTTATGCAACACTCACTTTTCAAGTTTCTCCACAATGTCAAGCATGTTATAAGTCAAGAGAGAAATATTATAATTCATGTAATCCTCAAGAAAAATAAAACTAGACACAAAATAATAATAAAAATTTGTTGAGAATTTTCAATGTTTTTGGATTTTTTTTTTTTAATAAACAAAACAACCTAAGAAAATAAATCAACCAACAACTGAAAGAAAACATGTCCACAAATAATTGAAAGAATTAAATCAAGGACAAGTAAACTACACTCACCTTAGCAAATTTTTTCTCGCCCATACAGCACGAGTCTTTGGCTTCGTAGGTGAAAACCCATGAGAAGCAGAGTATATTTGAGGGATTACAAACTTATCTGAGGGAGACTAAAATCCTGCAATTTCCATTCACAAGCCAACAAGCTAAATTTTTCAAAAGCATATGAAATAATTTATTGGGACTTGTAGTAGAAGATGTATCATCACATATCCTAGACTGAAATACAGCATGCTTAAATTTCAATTTATGACAGTTAGGACAAATGTGACCGATAACACCACAAAAGTGACAAACAGGGACAAATTTAGGAACATCAGTATTCCTAGAGGGGTTTTTGATCACAGGCTTTGGTTCTTGCCTCAACAAAGAACAATTTAATCTGATGTGACTAACAACACCACAAAAGTGACAGGTAGGCACAAAAACAGATTTCTTTTGCACTCTAACAGTAGGTTTAGACTTAGGTTTAGAAACTCAGCGTCTACAAATTTTTTTTTACATTTGTCTAACCTAGCAAACTATACATTTTCTTTATGATTCCTTTTAAAAGAAGGAATATAAACTTTGTCAACTTTAGGCTTAAGAGGAACAAAAACAGACCTGTCATCAAAAACAGGCTTAGTAATAGGCAATTTTTCAAGTTTAGCTTTAGACTCAGCTAACTCTTGTTCCAAGCTTTACATCTTTTCATCTCGAGAGGAAAATTGGTTTCTCAAAAATTCATTCTTTTTATTAGATTCATACAATCTCACAATTAATTCCTCTTTTTCAAGTTTTTTTCCTTTTTAACTCTTCCTTGAATTTCTTACCAATTTTCATAGATTTATATAATTCCTTACAAAGAGTTTCATAGACATCAATAAAATCAACAGAAGTATTATTTAAAATTATCCATGACAGCAGGGATCAAGGATCTCACTTAATACGTTAATCCAATCAAAGTGAACCTGCTTTAATATCACTTGTTTTTTTCATTGAGACCCTTATACACTAAGATTGTTTAACCTAATTAATTAACCAAGTTGTTACTTAGGTTTATTATTTAGATCTAGGTTAAACACATACAATCAAATCACTTAATGCAGAAAAGTAAAGAAGACAAGCGATATGATGACCTAGGAAAACGAATGAAATTATCCAGTTTCAAGGTAAAAAAAACCTGGGGAGGATTTAATCTAAACTATCCACAAGGCAACAAATTCACTATGACAAAATGGAAGTTTTAGAATAGATTTTTCCCTAAGTTTAAAGCTACCTCTTATAGTACTTACTCATATGATCACACGCAATTTCGAATCCACGGACTCTTCTATCTAAATTTGTTGCACACAAACACCCACGGACTCTTCTACCTCTTGTAGCAGCAACTTTAAATCTACCAGTTCTAATAATGTGTAGATGGAATTCTGGTATTGACTTTGAAAGGAGAAGGAATAGTACCTTTTAGATCTCAAAAGAGCAACTCCCAAGTCTCTTCAAAGTGTGCCTTAGGCTTTCCTTTAAATACTAGGAGAATTAAATTTGAAACCCTAATCACTTAATGGGCTTAATGAGTTGTTGGGCCGAAATTAAAATCTGCTGATCTGTGTCTCAAACGGTCAAACATGGCATGTTTCAAATTTTTTGAACCTGTAGCTTCCTTATTTTTGTATTCTAACTTACAGCACCTTGAGCATTGCCTAAAATACCCTATAGACATAAGAATCTATATCTAGAAAAGTTTGTGCACATTATTTGCCAATTGTTCTAAACTTTTAGAACCTAACAGTAGAAAATTTCACTAAAAAGTATGCCTGGTAAGAAGTGGCTATAGAGAGTTGTAATTATAACTATATAACAGAAATATGTATGATGATTCTCTACCACTGCATACCCTTGGTGCGGTGGTCACTCCAGTGTGGGGGGTAATGGCTGGGGTTCAAGTCTCCAGGAGGGAGCTTTACACACATATATACTTAGATTAGGCTAGAGTAGAATTTCTATCTTATAAAAATAAATAAATAAAATGTATGATGATTCTCCGGAATGCGATGGTAAAAAAATGTAAACTTTGATACGATTTTATGGGGGTCCCTGAATGAAAAACTGACAATAAAAAGTTTTTCATTTCAGGAAACACTTTCACAATCATAGTTTTCAATATTAAAAAGTCGGTCTTATAAAAAATCAAATAGAGTCAAGTGACCAATTATACCTTAGAAAAAATCCAATGATTGGTAATGACTTTATTTACCTTTGGTAAATATAGGTCAAAATCGACTCAATTCAAGTCACACACAAGATATTTCTTTCACCCTCATTTTACAAAACCCAAGCTCTCAAAAGCCTACTAAGAAAGGTACGAGCGTCACCACAATGGGTGGTCAACCACCGCGAGGCATCGACAATCCGTTAAGGTGGAACCCAACAAGTTAGAAGGTATGAAGTTGAAGAACAAAAATTTAAAATAACATTAACTCAAAATAATTATTATTGGTTATATGTTTACAAAATATGATTGGTAATTTCTTCTCTAAATATCTAAGATTTATGTCTCTAAAATAATTGTACATAATATTGGTATTATTTCACTGATTAACCTTTTCATAAAACATTGTAAACATTAAAATGTGTAAAGTTGAAGAAATGTTTGATAAAATAATTATTATTGCTGATATGTTTATAAATACAATCAAGATTTATTTTTTTATGGGTGTATTTAAGATTAATATGGATATATGTCTAATGATTTTATTATAGATTGAAAACAAATATTGTTTCAAAACTCTAGTTATACTTACATATATTTTTATAATTTTGATTGAGATAGTAATTGAAAGGGGATAAAAATATATTTTAGAGCTAGGATATTTTTTTTTGGTCAACTTTACTTCATTGTATAAGGTGGAACCCAACATGTTAGAAGTTGTGTAGTTGAAGAAACAAAAACTTGAAATAAAATTTACACAAAATCCTAATTATTTATTCTATGTTTATACATATGCTTTATTTATTTTTTTAAAAATAAATATCTCCAAGATTTATATGTCTATAAATTTTTTTAGGGTTTCCTGTTCCAAAACAATATGTTTCATGCAACCAAAAACAATATATTATTAACAATATAATTATTGCTAGGATTCTTGTAACTCAATTGCCATCTTACATTGTTTCTAATGGAATTGTTAAGATCCTAGGTTCAAATCCCTGTATACAATAATAGGGAATTGAAGATGAATCTTTTATATATATATAAAAGGAAGGCTAAATATTTTTTTTCACATTTTAATACATAAAAACAGATGTGAAAAAATAATAGACGTGGGAATTAATATTCTACAAAGAATTGTTGAGAGCTTACCTATGTTATAATACTTTTATTACCCGCTCCATGAATATGTACCAGAATCACATCCCATGACCAATCGACCTTCATTCATTGTTGCAAAATCACTCTAAATATAGAAATGAAAATTAGTAATTGTTTTTTAGAAGAGAAAATTTTTAGAAGCTTTTTTTTTTCCACCCTAAAAAATATTATAAAAAATTTATATAAAAAATCAATTAAATAAACTAAAAAAAACAAAAAACAAAATATTTATAGGTATATTTAAGATTAATATGGATATATGTCTAGTGGTTTTATTATACATCGAAAACAAAATTTTTTTCAAAGTTTGCACTACTTGTTATATTTTCATATATGTTTAGAATTTTGTTTTTGTTGGGAAATTTAGACCCCGATTGGAAGAATTAACAAGTTTTAAACCCAAGTTGTTAATTAGATTTATTATGAATAAAACTTGTTAAAACAAACAAACATCAATATCATGTCAAAATCATGCAGCGGAAAAAATAAATAAAACAAGATATAATGACCCAAGAAAACCAATGAAACAAACTAGTTTCACAGTAAAAAACCTGGGGGGAAACCTTCCCGAAAAGCAACTCACTATAGTAAAGAGAAGTTTCAGATCTAGTACAAAACCTTTGCCCCTAGACTCTACAATCCCCGTAGATGAACTCACAGCAGAAACCTTCTACCGCTTCAGAACCTCTGAACTCTTCAATATATGAGCGCCACCCTTTTTGTTGCACAGATCCCAGTACGTGACTAACTCCTTTGCACGAATCTCAGTACGTGACTCACTCACCAACTTGAGGAAGAAGAATGTTAGCTACAAAGTTCTTCACTTCATCAACAATGAAGATCAAGAAGCACTTGGTTACAAAACCCTAAAGCGTAAAGACGAAGTAGCTTCTTTCAGAGAGAATAAGGCATCAGTCACCTTTTGCATATGTTCTCCTTGTATTCTCTTATGTGACGGCCTCTAAAATAAGCCTTATATAGGTCTAGGGTTGTGAGAAAAGAAACCCTACACAAATACAAAAGCCTAGCCCAAAAAAACAGATCTGAAAATTCTAATTTCCGTAACCTCGATAGATATATAGCAGGTGTCGAGGAGGTGTCGAGATTTAAACCTCAATAGATAGCTAGATGTCGAGGAGGTGTCGAGAAGCTGTCGAGGGGACAAGAGCTTTCTCGATCGATCCACCAGCTGTCGAGAAGGTGTCGAGATTGCGATAACAATCAACTGAAGAGCTCGATAGATAGGTAGCTGTCGAGAGGTGTCGAGCAGCTGTCGGGCTATCTGTCCGCAGGTGTCGAACTATCTGTCCAGCTTTAATGAACACATTTTCTTCACTTGTTTCTTGATCCAATTTTCATGGCTTTAATACTAGACTTGAATAACATGTTTCTTGAAGTATTAAACACAACTTAGATCTACCCAAATACAAGTAAAGTGCGTTTTGTCAAAGGATTAGCCAACTACATAAAATAGTAACATATGTTCTTAACAAGTGAACCACATATGTCCTAACAATCTCTCCCTTTGGCAATCCGTGACAAAACCACAACAAACAAATGAACATATGAGAGAAGTCATAAATCACTCAACTCATATTCACTTGTTGAATACAATAAAATCTATCCTAACACAAACTCTTGAAAAACTTTGCAAGAAGAGAGTTTATGGCAAGTAGACTTTGACAACCTGTATTTCGGAAACACTTTAAACAAAACTCATCAAGGCATCTTAGTGTGAAACAGAAATAATAGATTGCATACAAGTAATAAGAAACATGTGTATAAAGAAAGAAAAGAAACAACACATGTAGAGGTAGGTGAAGAAAATATACATCATCATAAATATATCAAAAATAAGCACAATATATGTAAACATGGTCACAAGACCCAAGGTACAAGAAGAAGGAAGTAAGCACTCCCCCTAACAAGATGAAACACATCTTCCCCTTACAAAGGAATGTATTTCTCCCCCTAACTTGTAGAATCTTAAAGAAAGAAACCACAAAGTCTCCACAATTTCTCCCCCTTTTTGTCATGATAGACAAAGGGTACAAAGAAGCTAGAAAGCTTCACCCGAGAAACATAAAGATGATCAAAGATGATCAAGGAGGCACAAAGAAATCCATATAAATGCATGAATGTAATGAAACAAGATGCTATGGATGACAAGATAATAGAAGGATGCAAAACATGTGAAAAAACAAATCTCTCAACAAGGAAAATGTTAAGCACATAGATCCCAGAACACACAGACACACACTAAACAAGTCTAGCCAATTTTATATTTCAAAAACAAGTCAAGACAGTTTAGTGAGTATACATTAACACATGTAAAACCTAGTGATGACCGAATCATATTGTACCTGCACATGTATCAAGAGTAGCAAAGAATATTGCGTGTTGTGTGTGAAAAACATCGCAAGATTGCATAAGTGTATACATGTTATGATGATTTGAGATATGAGAAAATCACTTTAACTCACACACAATCATAACTGTTTGATGGGGACTATCACCTTCGAGATACATCCTATAACTCCTACATCTCCTAGAAAACACGCTTGCAATCATATTTAAAGCATTTTTGATCTTTTTGCCTTTTTTTTTCTTTGCATATTTTCTTTTAAGCATATCATGCATGGGCATATAAAAGAGAGAAAAGAAATACCCAGCATGTTAAGCATTGACATTGCACTTTTGCTATGCCGAAGCATACAGATGTCTTTGACACTGCACTTTTGCTATGCCGAAGCATACAGGTGTCATTCATGATTGGCGGGCAACAGTGGTAAGATGGTCATTTATGCATTTCTCTTAGGATTTTCTAGTCCTACCCGTCAAAAAGAGTGATACGAGTGTTAAGTTTAAGAGATAACTTAATCTTACTCATCACAAACAAGAGCCACAAAGCTCACTTACTTAGTGATGCATAGAGATGCTCATCTAAGCTACAAAAGATACAAAGTTTAGAAAACATTATTTCAATGGCTTTCAAAGGTACACAAGTACCAATGTACACAAAACACACATTGTTTTTGTATTTTTCTGATTTTTCCGTTTTATTTTTATTTTGAAAACAAAACAAAATAAAAACTAAACAACCAAACAAAAACATATAAACAACATGAATGCATGAAAGAAAAATGCATATGCATGAAAGCATGATAGAAGGGTGCAGATGCATGAAAGCATGATTCCAAAAACAGATAAGAAATCAAGCAAAGACAGTCCTACTTTAGCTAGAAAGAATTAAAGCAGAGGACAACCAGAAAAGATAATTAAGTCTTAGGCTCCTTTCTCACCCACACAGCACGAGTCTTTGGCCGTGAAGATGAAAAGGCACGTGTCCTAGTATGTCTACTAAAGGACATAGAAGAATTAAAATTCTCCTGAAATTGAGTTAAAAAACTCAAGACTTTTAATAACTCTCCAAACAAAGGTGTAGGTCCTTGAGAGGAAACCTGTGACCGTTTGGACAATTGCTTATGAGGATACAACTTAAAGCAATTAGGACGAATGTGTCCAGAAACACCACAATGATGACAAATATTAGTGAAAGCTCGGAAATGTGTCGAAAACACACAAGCAGTTTAGACCCCCAAATTAAAGTTACGGCTTGGTTGATTTTATACTAACTTAGTACTAAGTGCGGAATAGTGTAAACACAAGCGTATAAGCACAACAACTACTCTAATCCATATTTAAAGCAACACAGCAGTAAAAATGAAATGAACAAGAGTAGGGAAGAGAGATGCAAACACAGATAACACCGAGACGTGTTATCGAAGAGGAAACCAAAGAACTCGGCGAAAAACCTCTCCGCCGCCCTCCAAGCGGAAATCGATCCACTAGACAATCAGTTGGGATACATGGGTTAGCAAAAGACCCTCTAAGCCTAATCTACCCGATGTACCTAAGCCTTCCAAGCTCCTACTCCAACAAGGCTTCTCGGAACCGTGTCTTGTCTTAGTTCTCCGGATACCGCAACAAACTCCATGTTGCATCTACCATCATCGGCTTCTTCCAATGCTTCCCATTAGCACCAAAATGTCACTTCACACTTTGAAAGGGTATGGTAAGTGTTTGGGCTATCAACCTCTCAATGGTATGGAAATGGAGAGGTAGGAGATGACGAAATTCCCAAAACTAATGTGTAGAGGATTGTGGGTATAACAATCTCTAACTCTCAAGGTGTTTTGCTAGGGTTTTCTCTCAGAGGCTCTCATCTCAATTGTGGGTAATGTGGGTATAAATAGTGTGGGTACAGAAAGTGTGACTCAGACTGGACAGGCTGGCAGAACAGAATGTCTCGCGGGTGTCTCGCGGGAAGGCCTTACCCGCGATATACTCGCGAGACACAGCTGTCTCCACCTGGCCTAACTCTTTGCATTCCAGCATGTGCAGGGCACATTTATCACTTCGCGGGAAGCTAAGTCGTGAGACACCCGTGAGAAATCTTCAGTCTTCAGATGCTTGAGTCTTCACACACTTTCTCTCTATCACACAACCCTTACAATAAAAACCCACAACAAATACAGGATACAACAAATTGAATATAATTACAATCAAATTTGGCACGGAATATAAGCCAACAAAAACAAATAGTTGTAAATAATAACTTTACAATCTCCCTCTTTGGCTATTCCGTGACAAAACCCCTAAAACAGACTCTAGACTTAAACGTGAGTTTGGGAACATTGGCAAAACTCACTCACACCTAATCTAGAAGCTGTGAAGCTCTTGAACCATAATGACAAGTATCTCCTGAAACACAACAACACAATAAGTTCATGGTTATGCAGAAAACTTGTAATGAAAAATGGAACAAGCACAATGCGATCAAGCAAAATGGAATAAAGTACTAGACCATGGCTTGACCAAACACGTAATCACTTATACAATAGTGATCACAATGCTCATTCACACTTGGAATGAACATCCAGACATTCAAGTAGACAAACACAAGGCAAATCACTTGAATGACCAACACTCAACCAATGCACAGTATATAAAGTATGTGCATCTAGGAAAAATCCTACATGGGCACAAGAGTGAGGTACTTAAGACATGATAACAATATCTTAAAAGTACAAAAGAAATGCTACAAAAGCATTGAGAGAATCACAAACTAAACAGAAATAAAACTGATATTAAAACAAAGTATTTAAAGCTTTAAACAAAAACAGTAGCAGTAAAAATAGTAAGCATAAACCAGCAGTTATAAAAACTAAAATAAACACAGGTAAACCGTTTGTGAACCAATAACCAATGCTTATAATTCTAAAACTATGCTCCCCCTAACACTGTGCAAGCTCTTCCTCAGCTCCCCCTAAAAAATTTCTCCCCCTTTTTGACCGGAATGGCCAAAGAGGCTAGAACTGATCTGACTCTGAATCTGAGCCCTGCTCCATAGACAAGTCTTGTATCTGTGAAGACAATGCAGTGACCTGTCCTTGGAGGTATGCAAACTGGGTCGCGGTGTGATGCACATGAGATTCAAGCATGGCAGACATCTGGTCCATTTTAGCTAGCAAGAGATCAAGTTTGCTCAAGCCTTGTGATGGAGCCAAAGATGATGGTTGATCCGCAACCTCTGGAGCAGAAGTGAACCTGTCAATCTCCTCCTCTGTATCTCCACCCTCGTCCTGCTCAACACGTGATGGTGGTATGATATGCGCACCAGTCTTGGAGCCTTTGATGTGTGCTGTGCTCCTAGTCAATGTATGACCACCAATGGGGTAGTCCCTCTGAACTACTGTGAGGCCACTGGGAAGTTTGAGCTTTGCTTTGGCAATCAATCCCATGATCAAAGAGGGAAACGGCATTACAGTCCTTGTATTCTACTTTGTAATGCTCTTCTTCAGGACATGGATGATACGGCCACAAATGTCTATCTCCTTATGGGTAAAGAGATCATACAGGAATCTTGTTCTTGGAGCAGATAGTGTGGTGAGGTTGGTGACCGGATACAGATTATGAATCATCACATAACTCAGTGTCCTCATTTCCGGAGAAAATTTGATTGTGTTCATGGATGATTTCTTCGGTTCACCACCAAGAACTGTAATCATCTCAGCAGTAGAGCCCAATCTATCCTCATATGCAATTGTAATTGGCTGAGATGGAGGACGAATTTCCAAAAAGTCTTGGATGATCTCTCTAGTAATCACAAATTCTTTGTGTCTTACCCAGCACTCGATACGATCTTCGTTGACAGTTGCATTTGAGAAAAACTCCTTGATTATCTCAGAATAAACAACCCCAATTGGATTCAACAGCTTGGTCCAAGTTCTATCTTTGAACACTTCAGGGATGAAAGTGTCCTCAAGAGTTTCTAACTGAACCACTCTCTCCATGATGATCGTCTTGTCCTTATAGCAGTCATTATACTTCATATCTGCTTCAGCAGACTTGAAACGATCAGAATCAGTGCGTGCACGCTTTGAAGTTGGTTTATTTGTAGCTGCATGCTTGGTTGGAGCCATCTGTATAACAACAAAACCAGAAAAGAACCAAGTGCACAAAGCACAAAAAGAACATAAAACTTGATTAGATTCAAGTTAGTTCCATAACAGAGGTAAAATTAGCCTAAAACAGAGCATAACCAACTCTAAACAACATGCTAAACACATAAAGATAAGAAAATATAAACACAATGCATGAACCTAAGTAACTGTGCATGTGTGTGCGTATGTGTGCATGTGCTGATTCATGTGTGTGCAACAAGAGATGCATGAGGGGTGCCTAGGTGTGTGCCTAGTGTGTGCATGGCATGGCATTTAGGCACAAAATGGGCAAAGTGTGTAAAACACATAGCCATTGACAAAAGCATGAAAAACATGACAAATAAGACCTAGAAACATGATTAGAACTAAGTTTAGTCCAATCATCACAAAGATGTCACTTAGACATTTTATCAAACACCTAACATGCAACTAAGCAAAACACACATGAATAATGCATGAACATGATGAAATCATGCCTAAATACATGTTAAAATGCCTCAAGGGGCCAACACAGATGCACAAAAGACAAGTGGGACACAGCCCAATCAAAGAAATTGAAAAAATTTCACTTTAAAACGAAACCCAACCCAATTTTTCGAAAATCCCCAATTTTCAAACCCTAAGCATAAAAACTGCATAATCTGAAAATAAAAGATGAGAAAAGTGTAATATGAACATACCTTGAAAGGATTGTGCATGATAGACCACAATCTGAATGACCCCTTGTGATTAAACCTAATTAATTAATTAGCCAAGTTGTTAATTAATCAATTAATCATGCAATTGCGTGGAAGCACAAACAAATCACCAAAAACTAAATATGCAGCGGAAATTAAATAACACGGTGATTTGTTTACGAATGGGGAAAACCCTAACGGCAAAAACCCCACCGGGTGATTTTCAGGTCACCACTCCCGAAACTCCACTATTATCAAATCAAGCGATTACATGTAAAGGAATCCCAAGTACCTTACCAACCTACAGTTGAACCCTTACCCCAATACCCAATTGGACTTGATCTGTAGTGACAATTTTCACCTTTGATGCATGGCTCCCAAGTACGTGACTAACCAATGCGCGGATCCCAGTACGCGACTTCAAACACCAACTAAAAAGAAGAGGTTGGCTGCAAAGTTCTTCAGTTCATCATACACGATGAAGATCAGGAAGATGCTTGGTTACAAAACCCTATGGTGCAAATACACAGCAACTTCAAGAGAAGATGAACTAGGTTAAGAACTTCGTCTTTTGATCACAATTTGCTTGAACAGAGATTGCTCAATGCTTTTGCAACTTGTGTCTTGTTTGACGGCTCTTAAAACAATCCTTTTATATGTTTAGGGTTAGAAGAAAAGAAGGCCCAAAACCATATTCACGGATCCCAAGGAAATCAAATCAGAAAAGCTGATTTTGTAATTCTCGACAGATAGCAGGTGTCGAGAATTAATGAACTTGCACTTCAACTTGCTTTTTCTTGGACAGACTTGATGACTTCAACACTTGATCTTGAAACCTTGTTTCTTGAAGTATTAAAAACACCTAGAACTACCCAATTACAAGTAGAGTGCATTTTGTCATAAGGATTAGCCAATTTACATAAATAAGTGACATATGTTCTTAACAAGTGAACACACATATGTCCTAACAGTGCAGAAATTTTGCTTGAAAATGATGGGGTTTGAATGAAATAGTGATTTGGGTTGAAAATGGTTCGAGAGAGGTTGAGCGAGGGAAATGAGAAAGTTTTGAAAAACTGTCGCATCTGCTACATATAAACAGAAAACACGCGTTTTTCGCGGGTTAGAGAGTAGCGAGACAGTCGCGAAAATGGCCACTGAAGCACATGAAATTTCGCGAGAAGCTCTAGGTCGCGATACCTTCTATCTAAATTTGGAAAAATCCAGTTTTTGCCAAACATCATTTCACAAGAAGCTGTTAGTCGTGAAACAGTCGCGATAGTCTCTGTGTAAATTTGCAAAAAGTTAATTTCCCTCAAACACTTTTTGCAGGAAGCTCTAAGTCGCGAGCTTCTCGCGAGAAAACCTCTGAACCAGTTTTTGAAGAGCAACACAAAAAGGCATTTTGAACAAAAACAAAGAACACGAAAGTGTAAAATCACTTTCAAAAACAAATAAAATACTCAAAAATCTTTTTGGGTTTGATCATCAAGTATTTGAGCATACATATCACATTTGAACATGTACAATCACACAAATGAGATAAGCATTCATTGAATCAAAGTCTTGTGTGTTGTGGGTGAGTATCAAGTGTGAAATAGTCCTTAGACCAGAGTGAAACTTCAATGATCAATTCAATCGAGTCATACACAACTGATTCGAAATCAAGTGGACTATCTCAATTATAGAAATGAGTATATATGACCTCCCACAAATTGATTACATAACTTAGAAGCTTTTCATTTGGCTTCTGCATAAATCATAAACAGATTACATTTGATCCATTTTGGATGATACATCTCCTTTTTGAGATTTTTCAATTTTTATGGGTTTTTTGAATTTTTTTGAACACACCCAAAACAGAATCGAAATAAAGAAAGATCAACAAAACAAAAAAATAGGCACAAGCCAAACAAGTAAAAGAAAACATACTATAAAATGAAGGCAATGCCTGATAGGATGCAACAGCAAATGTCCCTAATCATTGAAAGAATTAGTGCATGGACATGTTATAATGTTTATGCATGAGTACCCCTCTTCACCCACACGTCACGTGCGTTTGAGGTGATATCCTTGACGGATTGGGTACGAGAGTTGGGACTTTCAAACCTCCGTGTGAAGCTTTCCAAACAATTAGTGAAGGCACCAATCATCTTCATCACGTCCATCATCCCTGGATCACGGTTTTGACTTCTTGGTTGCTTACCACCCCAAGTCCTCTCGTCATTTCTCCTTCCTCGTGACCGAGGAGCACTTGCATTGTTCAATGCTCTTAGTTTATGACAGTTGGGTCTTGTATGTCCTTGTAATCCACAAAAGTGACACACATGGTTCATTCTAGGACCCTGTTGTGATCTTGGAAGTGATCTTCCTCTAGATCCAAATCTGGCTTCTGATTGATTACGGGACTTATTAAACACCCGTTGATCAGCCACATTCTTCTTCTTTTCAGCCTTAACTTTCTCAGGAGTCGGCTCTTCTACAACCGTATCTTTGGCCTTCACGAACTTCACTTCTTTGGTGACATTGGCTGATGAGCTGCTCCCTCCGCTATATCCCAGTCCGGACTTGTCTGAGGCATGTTTTTGAGATGAAATAGCATCATCTAGCTTCTTGGACGAGACCCTTTCTATCTTGGCTTGTGCTTGCGCTACCTCTTGCTTAAGAAATCTCACTTTTGTGTAAGCTTCTGATAGCTCACCATTCAGTGTTTCAATCTCACACTTCGCCTCTTTATATCGCACCAGAAGGCTTTTGTAATCCTCCTCAACCCTCTTCATCTTTTTAATGGCTGCGTTAGCCACCTTTGCATATCCACTGGTCTTCTCAAGGAGGGAATTATAGGTCTCTTACAGACCCACTTCTTTTCCGTCTACCTCATCTTCAGATTCCTCAACTATTCTAATTGATTCCAAATCAGAGTGCTCACCAAGCTCCTTCACAAGTGCACCCAAATCATCTGTGGAATCCACATGAGCAATGGTCATAAATACGGAGTAGTTTCCTTCTCCGTCACAGCTCTCTTCAGAATCTGAATTTGAAGAATCTGAATCACTCAGCGTTATGGCATACGCCTTACCCTTTCCTCTTAGATAATTTGGACACTCTTTCTTGAGATGTCCATGGCCATTGCATTCATAACACACAATGTCTGAAGGAGATTGAGAATCCTTCCCCTCTTTCCTCTTAAATTCTTTCCTATCACCTCTTGAAGATGAAAACTTCCCTCTGTTGAATGGTTTCCCACTGTTCTTCATCTTTAGAAATTTGCGGAAGTTCTTTGCAAGAAATGCTACTTCCTTCTCCACTCCATCTTCTTCGGAGGAATCATCCATTCTTTCGGTGATCGTTTTGAGAGCAAGTGACTTACTCGTCTTATGGGAAGGCAGTCCAAGTTCATACGTTTGAAGAGACCCAATAAGCTCTTGGATCTTAATTTCATCCAAATCTTTGCTTTCCTCTATGGCTATGACTTTTGCTCGAAAGCTCTCCGGTAAGGACCTCAAGATTTTTCTCACCACCTTAGTATCTTCAATCATCTCACCAAGATTGAGCTTAGCAATAACAATTTCGTTGAGCTTCCCATAGAATGAATCAAAAGATTCATCATCACCCATCTTGAGCTCTTCAAATTCGGTGGTAAGCATCTGGAGCTTTGTGTCCTTAACCTTCTTTGTACCTTCATATGTGGTCTCCAAAATCTCCTAAGCTTCCTTGGCAACTGTCATGTGAGATATCCTGTGGAATTCATTTGGAGACACACCACAGAAAATAGCATTTAAGGCTTTACTATTAGCATTAGCCGCCGCAAGAGTTGCCTTATCCCAAGTGGATTTTGCAGCCTTCGGCCTAGTCCATCCTACTTCAACCGCATCCCAAACGGTATCATCAATAGAGCATAAAAATGCCCTCATTCTGACTTTCCAGAAAGCATAATTGTTCCCATAAAAAAATGGTGGAACATTTAGGGATTGAGACCTATCCATCTCAAAAAGGGTCAAGGATCACACTTAGGTATTTAAACCACAGCAAGTGTACCCGCTCTGATACCAATTGAAAGCTCGAAAATGTGTCGAAAACACACGAGCAGTTTAGACCCCCAAATTAAAGTTACAGCTTGGTTGATTTTACACTAACTTAGTACTAAGTGTGGAATAGTGTAAACACAAGCATATAAGCACAACAACTATTCTAATCCATATTTAAAGCAACACAGCAGTAAAAATGAAATGAACAAGAGTAGGGAAGAGAGATGCAAACATAGATAACACCGAGACGTGTTATCGAAGAGGAAACCGAAGAACTCGGCGAAAAACCTCTCCGCCGCCCTCCAAGCGAAAATCGATCCACTAGACAATCAGTTGGGATACATGGGTTAGCAAGAGACCCTCCAAGCCTAATCTACCCGATGTACCTAAGCCCTCCAAGCTCCTACTCCAACAAGGCTTCTCTGAACCGTGTCTTGTCTTAGTTCTCCGGATCCCGCAACAAGCTCCATGTTGCATCTGCCATCATCGGCTTCTTCCAATGCTTCCCAGTAGCACCAAAACGTCACTTCACACTCTAAAAGGGTATGGTAAGTGTTTGGGCTATCAACCTCTCAATGGTATGGAAATGGAGAGGTAGGAGATGAGGAAATTCCCAAAACAAATGTGTAGAGGATTGTGGGTATAACAATCTCTAACTCTCAAGGTGTTTTGCTAGGGTTTTCTCTCAGAGGCTCTCATCTCAATTGTGAGTAATGTGAGTATAAATAGTGTGGGTACAGAAAGTGTGACTCAGACTGGACAGGCTGGCAGAACAAAATGTCTTGCGGGTGTCTCGCGGGAAGGCCTTACCCGCGAGATACTCGTGAGACACAGCTGTCTCCACCTGGCTTGACTCTTCGCATTCCAGCATGTGCAGGGCACATGTATCACTTCGCAGGAAGCTAAGTCGTGAGACAGCCGCGAGAAATCTTCAGTCTTCTGATGCTTGAGTCTTCACACTCTCTCTCTCTCTATCATACAACCCTTACAATAAAAACCCACAACAAATACATGGTACAACAGATTGAATATAATTACAATCAAATTTGGCACGGAATATAAGCCAACAAAAACAAATAGTTGTAAATAATAACTTTACAATTAGGTTTAACAAAGGATTTAGAATTAGCCAAATTAGTTTTGGATTTCATACCTTTATTACCTTTCTCAGATTGTGGCAAAAAGACAATCCTTGATCCAAAAGCCGTGGAAGAGGAGGGGCTGGAGGAAACAACATATCCTAAGCCAGTTTTATCAGATATAGGCTTTTGAGCACTCAATACCTCATCAAGTTTTGCACTAGACATCCTCTCTATTTGAGTTCTAGCTTGACTAAGCTCAAGCTCAAGATTCTTGACCTTTTCTTCTAATGAGGTGTTCTCCACAATAAGAGTCTCAACTAACCCTGTAGTCTCATCTAGTTTGACTAACGGATTAGCCTTTTCAGTTTTTACCTCATTAAGCTCTTTTCTACAAAGATGAGAAGTCTTTTCAGATTTTATGAATTCAGTGCATAGCTTATCATAGGCTTCCTAAAGGGTCATCTTCTTGGGTACTTCATCATCAGAAGAATCCTCACTGTCACTAGCACTCTCCACAATCACCTTATCGATTGAGGCAGCAAAGGCCATAACATGACGACATTCATCCATAAACTCATCAGAAGAGTCATTCTCAGTATCACTCCAAGTAGCAACCAACCCTTTATCTTCTGACTTCTTGGTCTTTTCCTTCATAAGGTAGTTTGGACACTCTATCCTCATATGACCAAAACCTTTGCACTCATGGCATTTAATAAGGGGTTTCTCATTCTTGCCCTTCCTAGAGGATTTAGGTTTCCTAGGAGGTTTGCCCTTATCCTCATCTTCACTTTCATCTTCATCTTCAGAGTCCTCAATCTCTTCCTCTATACCCTTGAGAGCCAAGTTTTTACTCTTTCCACCTTTTCCCATTGAGCCTAATCTCATCTCATAGGTTTGAAGGTTCCCTACAAGCTCAGTCAAAGGAATTTGATCAATGTCCTTTGCTTCTTCAATGGCAATGATCTTGGCATGGAATCTTTCAGGTAAGGACCTAAGGATTTTTCTAACAATCTTGGATTCTGCAATACATTCTCCAAGGTTGAAGGCAGAATTCACAATATCCTTGAGTTTGGCATAGAACTCATCAAAGGTCTCGTCCTCCTCCATCCTTATTTCTTCAAAACTGCTTGTGAGTTGTTGAAGCTTCACAGTCTTTATTGCTTTGGTACCTTCATAGGTGGTCTCAAGAATGGTCCATGCTTCCTTGGCAACTTCAGTGGATGATATTTTCTTAAATTCCTCATTGGTAACCCCACAAAATAAAGCATTCAAGGCCCTACTATTAAAATTTGCAGCTACAATTGTTGCATCATCCCAATCCACAGGTGCTTCCTTTGGCTTAATCCAGCCAACTTTAACAGCTTGCCATACCTGTTCACCTAGAGCCTGCAAAAAAAACTTTCATACGAACTTTCCAGTATGCATAATTAGTTCCATCAAATAAAGGAGGTATAAATAAAGATTGTCCTCTATCCATGATAACAGGGGTCAATGGATCACACTCAGGAAATTAATCCAATCAGAGTGAACTCGCTCTGATACCACTTGTTGGGAAATTTAGACCCCGGTTGGTAGAATTAACAAGTTTTAAACCCAAGTTGTTAATTAGATTTATTATGAATAAAACTTTTTAAAACAAACAAACATCAATATCATGTCAAAATCATGCAGCGGAAAAAATAAATAAGACAAGATATGATGACCCAGGAAAACCAATGAAATAAACTAATTTCACAGTAAAAAACCTGGGGGGAAACCTTCCTGAAAAGCAACTCACTATAGTAAAGAGAAGTTTAAGATCTAGTACAAAACCTTTGTCCCTAGACTCTACAATCCTCGTAGATGAACTCACAGCAAAAACCTTCTACCGCTTCAAAACCTCTGAACTCTTCAATATATGAACGCCACCCTTTTTGTTGCACAGATCCCAGTACGTGACTAACTCCTTTGCACGAATCCCAGTACGTGACTCACTCACCAACTTGAGGAAGAAGAATGTTGGCTGCAAAGTTCTTCACTTCATCAACAATGAAGATCAAAAATCATTTGGTTACAAAACCCTAAAGCGTAAAGACGCAGTAGCTTCTTTCAGAGAGAATAAGGCATCAGTCACCTTTTGCATATATTCTCCTTGTATTCTCTTATGTGACGGCCTCTAAAATAAACCTTATATAGGTCTAGGGTTGTGAGAAAAGAAACCCTACACAAATACAAAAGCCTGGCCCAAAAAAACAGATCTGAAAATTCCAATTTCCGTAACCTCGAAAGATAGCAGGTGTCGAGGAGGTGTCGAGATTTAAAACTCAATAGATAGCTAGATGTCGAGGAGGTGTTGAGAAGCTGTCGAGGGGACAGGAGCTTTCTCGATCGATCCACCAGCTGTCGAGAAGGTGTCGAGATTGCGTTAACAATCAACTGAAGAGCTCGATAGATAGCTAGCTGTCGAGAGGTGTCGAGAAGCTGTCGGGCTATCTGTCCGCAGGTGTCGAGCTATCTGTCCAACTTTAATGAACACCTTTTCTTCACTTGTTTCTTGGTCCAATTTTCATGGCTTTAATACTAGACTTGAACAACATGTTTCTTGAAGTATTAAACACAACTTAGATCTACCCAAATACAAGTATAGTGCGTTTTGTCAAAGGATTAGCCAACTACATAAAATAGTAACATATGTTCTTAACAAGTGAACCACATATGTCCTAACAGTTTTAAATAATAATTGATAGGGGGAAAAGAGATCTATTTAAAACCTACAATTATTTTTTGTTCAACTTTAATCTATTGTATAAAGTGGAACCCAATAGGTTATAAGCAGTGAAGTTTAAAAAAATATATATATTTACCCAAAATAATAATAATTTTTTATGTTTATATATATATATATATATATATGTATATCTCCAAGATTTAAATGTCTATAAATATGTTTAGGGTTTTTTGTGAAAAATATTGGCATTATCTCACCGATTAAATTTTTATATTACATTGTAAACATTAGAATGATATTTCACCGATTAATTTTAACCTCATCTTTTCTTTTTGAAGAATAAGGACTATCTAATTATATTAGGGGTATTTTTGAAATTTTTCGAAACCATAACTAACTTTCTAAATCATCTTAATATATAAAGATAAACCAAAATAAATAAAATGTAAAAACCTAATTAAAATGGATAATTTTTAAATATTATTAATATTAATTGATTATGGGAAACTCTATATAATTACTTTTCAAGAAATAACCCAAAAAAAAAAAAAAATTGTTGATTTGTTGTGAGACAATTGGTTTAAAGTAGCACTTGACGGCTACATATTGATATCAAACACTTGTGTTACAATGAACCTAATGTAAGATTCATATACTATAGAATACTTAACTAACTCTAGACTAACCCAAGGTTAAGTTGCTGGTTTTACAAGTACATGACAACTACAATTGATTTAGACCACTTGGGCCACTTGGTTGGCTGTGCATTACATGGAAAAGGTCTAGATAGGAATCACTTGTCACTATAGACAACCATAAAAAATAGAGAAGTAATACATCCACAACATTTTCACTACAAATCATAGGTGGTAAGTTGTTATTGGTTCTAATTTGAATCTACAAGTTAAATTACTTTTTTGCCCACTCATAACAATTAATAACAACATACCACTTAAGATTTTTTATGAAAGTGTTATGAAAATTATGTGAACATAGCATTTCTCTTAAGAATAAGTAGGGAAGCTGCTCATGTGATGTAGAACAGATAACACAAGCCTTCGTAGAGCAGCAAGGGCGCTAGAAGTCATGGCGCAAGATCAATGGGGCTGCCAGTAGAGTAGAGGCTATCGGGGTGACGATGTTGGAATTGCATGAAATTTAGTCAGTTGAAGGGAAATAACATTCTAATCTACACTCAAAATCCCTTAAGGGTTGCCAAAATTTGGGCGAATTCTTTCATTATGGCCCCAAAAACAGTGCTTTTGCTATATTTAGTAATTTTTTTTTTCCCTTAATAAATTTTAGTTTAAAAGTTAGAATAAGGTCACGTCTGTTTTGGGACGTCTATTTTGGGACGTCTCTTAGAGAAAGTAATTTCAATTTTCGTAATTATCTAAATTTTGAAATTTTTGGAAAAAATTTATTATTTTGCCACCTAATTACGTGATTAGTGCGAATTAGGGTTTCTAGGCATTTTCCTAGCTAGCATAGGGTTTCTTTTTAATTTTTGAACATATTGTGGCCTCCAGGGCAGTTTAATTTTTTAGATTTATAAAACATACAAACTTTGTCTATTTCTCTCTAGTGGATTCCAAAACCCTATCACCTTGTGGATTTAGCGAACCCTTATGGATTCGAGGTTTTCATTCAGAAGCTAATGTGTTTAGTTTCTTTTTTTTTCTTTTTTTTAGAAAGCAACGTGTTTGTTTTCTTGTAACTTCCGCAACATCATCATGGCAGGGTGAAAATGAAATAGCTTCTTACTTTTATGATGAATTTCTAATTGCAGTAGATTATAATGAATTTCATAATTTCTCTTTGGATTTAAATGTTAGGTTTAACTCATAAATGTTGTCACAACTTAAATTCTGATATCAGGTTGTTATGAAAGTGGAAGTTTTAGTTTTGTCTTCATGCATTTATAGTTGCGAGTCTTGTGGAAGTTGTTAGGACATATGTGTTTCACTTGTTAAAGAACATATGTCATTCTTTTATGTAATTGGCTAATCCTTTGATAAAACGCACTTTACTTGTAATTGGGTAGTTCTAGGTGTTTTTAATACTTCAAGAAACAAGGTTTCAAGATCAAGTGTTGAAGTCATCAAGTCTGTCCAAGAAAACAAGCTGATAGTGCAAATTCATTAAATCTCGACAGCTGCATCTATCGAGGTTTAGAAAGCTGTTCAAGCCCGTAAGCTCGACACCTTCTCGACAGCTTCTATCTGTCGAGGTTTATAAAAATCAGAATTCTGATCTGATTTCTTAGGATCTGTGAATATGTCTTTGGGCCTTCTTTTCTCCTAACCCAAGACATATAAAAGGATTGTTTTAAGGGCCGTCAAACAGTTCACAAGTTGCACAAGCATTGAGAAAACTCTGTTGAAGCAAATTGTGACCAGAGACGAAGTTCTTGCCCTAGTTCATCTCTTCTGAAGAAGTTGCTGTGTATTTGCACCTTTGGGTTTTGTGACCAAGCATCTTCTTGATCTTCATCGTATAGGATGAACTGAAGAACTTTGCAGCCAACCTCTCTTTCAGTTGGTGTTGAAGTCGCGTACTGGGATCCATGCATTGGTTAGTCACGTACTTGGGAGCCGTGCATCAAAAGGGGGAACTGTCACTACAAAACAAGTCCAATTGGGTATTGGGGTAAGGGTTCAACTATAGGTTGGTAAGGTACTTGGGATTCCTTTACTTGTAACCACTTGTTGTGATAATAGTGGAGTTTCGGGAGTGGTGACCTGAAAATCACCCGGTGGGGTTTTTGCCATAAGGTTTTTCCTCATTCGTAAACAAATCACTGTGTCATTTAATTTCCGCTGCATAATTAGTTTATTGGTGATTTGTTTGTGCTACCACGCGTTTGCATGTTAAATTGATTAATTAATAACTTGGCTAATTAATTAATTAATTTAATCACAATGGGTCATTCAGTTTGTGGCCTATCAGAAGTAAAAGTTATAATATTTGCTTGTTGCATATGAACAGATTTTCGAATAGAACTCACACAAGATTGATTGTGAACATTATTATGATGAAATATGTCACAAAGAAACAAGTCTCTCTTTAGATCTATGTTAAAAGAATGATTATAAAATGTTCACACTTTACACTCTCAAAGAACATTGACAAATACCAAATCCTATTTATAGCTCTTTCGAACTAGTTCAATAGACTTACTTTGAGTTTTCTAAGAGTCTTAGGAGGATCCTTATGCTAAAACTACCAAAACCTTTGTAGGATTGCCTATTTATAAAATTTCAATATTTGGTAGACAAGGAATATCAAAATTGTTAGTGGATAAGTAAAACCAATGGACCAAGCAATCTCCATGAGAAATAAAAGTTTCCTTCACGAGAAATAAAACTTTCCCTCTACATCAAGAAAAACACTCAAATCAAGTCAAATTAAGAATTAAAGATAATTTCTAACAAATCTCCACATTTACTCAAATTCTACCAAGCAATCTCCATATTAACCTAAATCCAAGAAAGCCTTCCTAATAGAAATTTTTTACGTAAACATGCAACATGACTAGCAACATAGTAAGAAGAATGACCAATGGTAGAGCCAAGACGAAGAGTGAGGGAGCTAAATATAATAAAATTCTTAGTTAAAAAAATTATTAAAACAATTTTTTTATTTCATAAAAAAACATTAACTCAACGAAGTTGTGTCCTACTTCTTTTGTGCTATTGAAATCATTAATAATTGATTTTTAGATTAGGATTGTTTTTAATCCTGACTTCTATATTGATATGACCTAAGTTTGAGGCGTTCATCAAGTCAATTAATAGAATATTAATCGTCATAATCCAAGATCACATTTTAAGGAAACAATTATGGGCGGCTCTAGGAACAGTTCAGGGGGTTCAAATGAACCCCCTGAGCTGGCCAAAAAAAGAAAAAATTTATATATAATTTTTTAATTTATTTTTTAACCCTCTTAAAATAAAATTTTGAACCCCCTAAACCTAAATTTTTTTAAAGCCTAGTTGAAATGAACTTGATTATGATTATCTTGACAATATTTTGGTCTTTAAAAAAAAAAAAAAAAAAAAAAAAAACTCAGTATCAAACCAATTTTTCCTAAAATATGGGAGAAACAGTAAGTCTAACAACAAAAGTATAAATTTATTCTTCTTAAATTAAAAAAAAAAAAATCATTTAGATCTTAAAAATTTGAAATAAACTAATACATAAAAGTTTATTGTATTTAGATCTCGCTTGAAGTTTACTTAACAACAATAATTCATATGTTTATAGTATTTAAAAACAATAAATAATTTCCAAGATTTAATCTTAGCAACAATAATTAGTATCTTTGTTATATTAATAAACTATTATAAAAAAAAAATCGTATTAATAAACAATATACATTAAATTTATAGTTTATCTTATATAAGAAACGCTATATTCATAATACTTTCACAACAAATCTTAAGTAACAGATGTTACCGGTTGTTATTGATAAAAATAATAATAATAATTTCAATAGTGAATTTAAATTAAAACTAATAACAAATTACCACCTAAAATTGTTAGAAAAGTGTTATGGAAATTTTGTAAATATAGCACTTTGTAATAAAGAAATCACGTAGACTGCAAAATTCATTTTTTACCCAAAATGCATTTTCTTATTCACCCCCCTAAAAATATATCCTAGAGCCGCCACTGAAACTATATCATTTATTTAGGTTCATATCTTTGAGCTTTTTTAGAGGGTTCAACATCAAAATTTTAAGCATTTGGGATATAAGATTGAGCGGTAACCTCAGAGTTGTGAACACTTTCCTCTTAAAATTAAAATCAATTATGGATTGTTTCCCTATAAATTACTCAAACTTTGAAATATTAAATATTAAATTTTCTAACCTAATTATATATCTTTTTTGAAAAAAATTTAGATCTCAATAGATCGTATAGTATTATCAAATATAATTATGTAAATAAATCAATATTATAAAATTTGAATATAAATAAAATATAATAAATTTTTATTTAGGGAAATAAAATATAATAGTTTAATATAAAGTAAAATACTATAACTCAACTTACTAAAGCCAATATGTTCAACACCAGAAAAATAAAATCAGTGCAAACCAGGCTTTTAATAATCAATAAATATATAAACAAGTCAAACTTTTTTTTTTTTTTTTTAAGCTCAACTTTTAACTTTTAACTTTTAGCTTCTAGGAAGCCTCGTCTTCCACCCCAAAGCAATTAAAAAAACAAGTCATAAATTGAGCCAAACTATTTAACAGTAAAGTCGACGTCATATATGTTGAATATGGATGTAACCTTTAAATTGTTATATAGTGAAGTTTCACCTAGGTCGGTAAAACAACCAGTATCAAAGCCTAGTTACGAACCTAAACCAAAATTGGAATGCAACGTTTGGTTCGCACGGACGCCTGCCCAGTCACATATTCTAGTTCAGGCACCCGCTTAGAGTATCTAGATGATCTCAACGTACTCAAAGGCAACCTAAAACTGACTAAGGAATATGATGCAAACGTTGTACTAAGAAGCATTTTGACCATTATTTTGTTGGGTGGGGATACATTTCGGTGGTGGTATTTGCATTTTCACGTGGTAATGGGCCATTGCACATGTGAAAATTAATTAAGGCTTGACTAGCAACTTATTATTGTGTTGTGTTATGCTAGGAGATTCAGTCCTGTTCGGATGCCCATAGCACGTAGGATAGAATAAAAAATATTTTATTTCTTAGATGTTTATGTATTTTTAGATTCTAGAAAACTTATGTTAATCTATAAATAATATAAAAAGCCTGTTGTACTCTTTATTTTATGCCACATAAGCTTTGAAACTCTCATAATTTTCCATAGTTGCATTTTTTTGTGTCTTTATTGTCTTACTTGATCGCGTACTTCTGTTAACGGTATATGATGGCTTAGATTGATTTTACTTGATTTTCTTGCATCTTTGTTGTACTTTGTGAAAAAAAAATTTGAATTTCATCAACATAAGTTCTCACGTTTTAATTCTTTATTTTTCTACTACTAATTATTTATTTTTCTTTTTTTTTAAAAGGTAATTATTTCTTTGGGGCTTGATTTAATTTTTGTTTTGATTTATTGTTTGTTTAATTGGGTGTGGGATGTTGGAATTTGAGTTGCATTACAACATAATCCATACCCCACTTTCAGACCCTAGCTAATACCACCAATCAACCTTAAAACGCTTCTTTATTTTATTTATTTTATTTTATTTTATTTTTGTGAAAGCTTGGATTTGTGCTAAAACACAAGAGCTTGTTTAGACTTCCAAATAAAAATTATGGCTAGATTGCTTTTACTCTAACTTGACTAAGTGCGAAACAAGAGTATATAAGCGCAATGAACCAATAACACTACCCTAAATCATATTCATCCATCATCAACAGTAAAATGAAAGCTTAAAGAGTAGGGAAGAAAGATGCAAACACAAGATAACACCGAGACATGTTATCGAAGAGGAAACCAAAGAACTCGACAAAAAACCTCTCCGCGACCCTCCAATTCGAAATTGATCCACTAGAGAATAAATTTGGAGTATACGAATAACAAATGACCCTCCAAGCCTATTCTACCCCATGTACTTAAGCCCTCCAAGCTCCTACTACCAACTGACTTCTCAGAGCCTTGTCTTTTTTAGCTTTCTAGATCCCGCAACTCAGCCCGATTGCATCCACCAATGAATGGCTCCTTCCAATACTTCCCAGTAGCACCAAAATCTCACTTTACACTCAGTACGGGGGTGGTAAGTGTTTGGGCTAACAACCTCTCAAAGATATAGAGATGGAAAGGTAGGAGTTGAGGAAAACCACAAGGAAATGTGTAGATGATTGTGAGTGTGACAATCTCTAACTCTCAAGTGTGTTTTCTAGGGTTTTCTCTCTAAACAACACTTTTATCAATTTGTGGGTAATGATGGTATATATAGTGTGTGTAAAGACATGGTAAAGCAAAACATAACTTTTTGCCAAATAGAATGTTTCGCGAGTCTTTTGCGGGTTGGCCTTACCCACGAGACACACAGTCTAGCACAACTCTTCATCTTCCAATCATTTGCTCTACACGTGGCTCTTTTCGCGGGTAAGCTTCTCACGAGATAGTCGCGAGACAGTTGCGAAATCCACTTGTACATTCTTTGAAGCTTGAGTCTTCACCGATCTCTCACACACATCCCTTACAATTAATCCCACATAAATATAGGGAAAATAATTGAAGAAATTACAATCAAATTTGGCACGGAATTAAAACTGTTGGGTTAAAATGAATTGACCCCTTAGCAAATTAATTAATTGCCCAAGTTAATTAATTAGTCAATTTACATGCAATAGCGTGGTAGCACAAACAAATCACCAAATAACTAAATGCAGCGGAAATTAAATTTGACATAGGTGATTTGTTTACGAATGTGGAAAACCCCCGAAGCAAAACCCCACCGGGTGAATTTAAGGTCACCACTACCGAGAATCCATTATTATCAATCACAAGCAGTTACAAGTAAAAGGAATCCCAGTACCCAATACCAACTTACAGTTGAACCCTTACCCCAATACCCAATTGGACTTGTATTATAGCGGCAATCTCTCTGTTCAATGCACGAATCCTAGTACGCGACTAACCAATGATGCACGGATCCCAGTACGTGACTAACACACCAACTTTAGGAAGATTGTTGGCTGCAAAGTTCTTCAGTTCATCAACAGTGAAGACCAGGAAGCTCCTTGGTCACAAAACCTTTGGAGTAAAAACGCAGTAGCTTCTACAGAGAATATGATGAACTAGAGCAATTTTTTCCTCCGATCACAATATGCATGGATTATTCTTTTGCAACACCTTGCATCACCTGTGACAGCTCTTAAAATAATTTTTATATATGTCTAGGGTTGTGAGAAAAGAAACCCTACACAAATACTCAAGAATATGAGTGTAATTAGATCCGGAAAACCTGATTTCGTAATTCTCGACAAATACATCTTGTGTCGAGCTTCAGCAATAATTCTCGATAGAAAGGATTCTGTCAAGCTTTAATGAACAACACTTCCTTCACTTGTTTCTTGAAGTACTAAATCCATCCTAGATCTACCCAATTATAAGTAAAGTGCTTTTTATCAAAAGATTAGCCAATTACATAATTATTTCCCTAACAATCTCCCTATTTGGCAATCCGTGACAAAACCACAACAAACAAATGAATCATGAGAGGAGTCTTAAATCACTAAACTCATAATCACTTGTTGAAATACAAAATAAATCTAACCCTAACATAAACTCTTGAAAAACTTTGCAAGAAGAGAGTTCATGGCTTGGTAGACTTTCACAACTTGTCTTTCTAGAACACTTAAACAAAACTCATAAAGGCATCATGTGTGAAACAGAAATACAGATTGCATACATAAAGAAACATGTGTATAAAGAGAGAAAAGAAACAACACATGTAGAGATAGGTGAAGAAAAACATACATCATCATATATATGCATAGTTTTAAAAACCGGACCGGACCGGCCGGTTCGACCGGTCCGACCGGGAACCGGCATTAAATCCGGTCCGGTTATGATAAAAAATCGGAAATAGTTAAAAACCCGGTAAACAGTAAAAACCGGCCGGTTCAACCTAAGAACCGGAAAAACCGGAGGTTGAACCGGTTAATGGCCGGTTGGAATTTTTTGTCTTTTCCAGCGAAACTATGTCATTTTGGTCCTCAAAATTAACACTAAAATCCTAAAAACTAACCCTAAGCCTAACCGATATACCCTCAAACTCTCTCATCTCACTCACGCCTCACTCCCTCACTCACCTAGAGCTCTCAAATCTCAACTCTCTCATCAGTCAAGCTTGCTCTGCCTCACTCACCTCAAGGCTCTCTGCGCTCTCTCTGCGGTTCTGCCTCACGCACCTCTCTCTGCCTCACTGCACTCTCTGAAGTTCACGATCAGTCAAGCTGAGGTTTTCTTTTTTCTTTTTTCTTTTTTCTTTTTTCCTTTCGAAAACAGAGTGAGCTCGACTTTGGGTTTCCTTCTTGGTTGGTCGGCGACAAGCTTGAAAGCTTGATCTACGAGAGGGAACTTGTTCTTCTCGGCGTCTGGGTTTTGGTTGATCGGCGACGAGCTTGAAAGCTTGATCTACGAGAGGGAACTTGACAACTTGTTCTTCTCGGCGTCTGGGTTTTGGTTGGTCGGCGACGAGCTTCAAGCACATTGTTGGTCTCGCCCTCGCCCTCGCCCTCTGGGTTTTGGTTGGTCGGCGTCTGGGTTTTGGTTCTGTTTTTTTTTTTTTCCTGTAATTTGGAGAATGTGATTTGGTTGGTCAGTTTAGCTTGGTGACACAAACTTACTGATGTGAACAGTTTAAGTGCAGTGTCATGTGATTTATGGCTTAGATGTTAGGCAAGAGCTCCAGAATGTGATTTGGTTGCATCATTGATTATTTTTTGGTTTGTTAGTTATTTGTTAGTTTTAGTATATTAAAATTTTATTAATTATTTATAAAATTTAAATAAATAATAATTAAATTATTTATGACATCATCGGTTCGACCATCGGTCGGACCCCGATCCGACCATAAAACCGGTATTTAGCTACTTTTCCAGTTCTTTCACCGTACCGGTTTTTAAAACCATGTATATATGAAAAGAGAAGTACAATGTATGTCATAAATAGATGGTCACAAGACCAGTATACAAGAGGCTAATGTCGTTAGGACATATGTGGATCATGTTAAGAACATATGTCATTATGTTATGCAATTGGCTAATCCTTTGACAAAACACACTTTACTTGTATTTGGGTAGATCTAGGATGTTTTTAATACTTCAAGAAACATGTTGTTCAAGTCTAGTATTAAAGCCATGAAGATTGGACCAAGAAACAAGTGAAGAAAAGCTGTTCATTAAAGCTGGCAGATAGCTCGACAGCTGCGGACAGATAGCTTGACAGCTACTCGACACCTCTCGACAGCTGGCTATCTATCAAGCTCTTCAATTGATTGTTATCGCAATCTCGACACCTTCTCGACAGCTGGTGGATCGATTAAGAAAGCTTCTGCCTCCTCGACACCTGCTCGATAGCTGTATCTGTCAAAGTTTAAAGCTCGACACCTGCTATTTATCAAGGTTACGAAAATCAGAATTTTCAGATCTGATTTTTGGGCCAGGCTTATGTATTTGTGTAGGGTTTCTTTTCTCACAACCCTAGACCTATATAAGGCTTATTTTAGAGGTCGTCACATAAGAGAATATAAGGAGAACTTATGTAAAAGGTGACTGATGCCTTATTCTCTCTGAAAGAAGCTACTGTGTCTTTGCGCCTTAGGGTTTTGTAACCAAGTGCTTCTTGATCTTCATTGTTGATGAAGTGAAGAATTTTGCAACCAACAATCTTCTTCTAGTTGGTGATTAAGTCGCGTACTGGGATCCGCGCAATTGGTTAGTCACGTACTGGGATTCGTGCATCATCAAAGGGTGGCGTTCATATATTGAAGAGTTCAGAGGTTTTGAAGCGGTAGAAGGTTTCTGCTGTGAGTTCATCTACGGGGATTGTAGAGTCTAGGGACAAAGGTTTTGTACTAGATCTGAAACTTGTCTTTACTATAGTGGATTGCTTTTCGGGAAGGTTTCCCCCCAGGTTTTTTATTGTGAAACTGGTTGGTTTCATTGGTTTTCCTGGGTCATCATATCTTGTCTTATTTATTTTTTCCGCTGCATGATTTTGACATGATATTGATGTTTGTTTGTTCTTAACAAGTTTTATTCATAATTAATCTAATTAACAACTTGAGTTTAAAACTTGTTAATTCTATCAACCGGGGTTTAAATTTCCCAACAAATGTAAAGAAAGAAAATAAAAAATACATGTAAACCTCACTACATCCCTCAAGATCTATAAACACTCCCCCTAACAAAAATGTCCTAAACTAACTCTCCCTCTAAGTACAAGACTACTCTCAAACCCAAAACTACTCCCCCTTTTTGTCACAAATGACAAAGGGTAAGTCACTGAGAGGTCTTTATCTTGCCATCACTGGAAAAGCTAGCATCATCCTCATCATCATCACAGGAATCATCATCCTCATCAACCGAAGCCTCTGGAGAAGGAGATAGAGAAGCTACGAAACCACCAAGACAAGCCTGTTGACGGGTGATATGACCAACTCGAGTGTTTATCTGACACATCTCATCGATGAGATAGTCAAGACGACCACCAAAGTCAACCTCCATCCATTGAAGTTGCGCCATGATGGCCTCTAGGGTCACACTAGCAGCCGAAGAAGGAGCAGAGGTGAAAGGAGTCGAAGAAGAGGGAGGAATAGCAAAAGCCATAGGATCATCCGTCTCTACACGTGGCCGCTTCGGTCAAAGCTGGGCCTCACTTCACTGAACAAAATTGGCTATGATGGCACCCATGGTGGTGAAGTAAGGAGAATTGGGAATAGGAATGGAGAAGTGTCAGAGGATATGCGTGATAGCCGATGGAAAGATGAGCTTATCACGTGTAGTCGTATCTTGATACACATCGAGGATAGATGTGATGAAGTGAGAAAGGAAGTCAATAGAGAGGTCCTCAAGAAAATACAAAAGAAAATGAGCACAAGGCTCAGTGATAGAGTTATAGTGAGACAATGGAGTAAGAGTAAATGTCATCACCATATTAAGGAACCTCGAACCTTTTGCAAAGCCCAAGCATGGGGTGTTTTGCTTACCACCCCATACGGAAGGTGTCTCACAAAAGTGAGACAGAAGCTCATCCCTGGACACAGTCTAAAGACACTCACAACCGGGGTAGTTAGGATGCGCTACCCTCGGAACGTGTAGTACCTTAGATATAAGATCTGAGGCAACTACGATACGTGTACCTCAGAATGTCATGGCAAAATGAGGTACAGAGGTATCGATATCGTGTATATTGGAGTAAAACTCCTATATAAACACGATGGGACACCTCATAGCCTCTTAAGTAGAGATTCCCAGCCCCGAGTCCGAATGACAGAGGGGAGAGGAGTGTCAGAAAAGTCCAACAGGATAACCTGGCATTTCGGATGAGCGCCACGTTTCTGAAAGTTCTCCAAGAATTCCTTTCGAGCCTTCTCATCATGAAACCGAACATGGAGGGGAGGGATAGGATTAGAAGAAGAAGACCCGGAACCAAGAGGATTCCGAGCCGGAATGGATTTACGAGCTTTGGGTGCCATGACGTGGCCTATCTGAGAGAGAGAGAGAAAGAGATAAAAAGAACAAGAACACATCACAACCAAAAACAAAGAATAGGAAGGACAAGATACGTATGCATGAAATATGCATGAACATATGACGTGCAAAATTTTAAAAAGCATCATGGGTACAAACCCAATCCAAACCTACCAGCACACAATCAACAATAGTCAAACACACATCTAAAATGAATGAAACATTGTTATAATGCAATGAGAATGCAGTGCATGAGCATATAACATCAAATCAACAACACCTAACCCAAAAATTTCACAATAATCTCAAAAACCCCAAAACATTTCCAAAAACCCGAAACCTAGGTCTAAAATACATGAATGCATGTAAAACAAGGGTTTAAGAACACATACCAAGTGATTGAGGCTTGATCTAGGTTGAAAATCACATGGATAGAGAGATTATAATGAGAAAAGAGTGTTTGAGGCGAGAGAAAAGATTCTGTCGAGAGAGAAGTGAAAAAGTGAGATTTGATACGTGCCTCAGCTTTAAATATAAAACGCAACTTGATGGATCAAAGTATCTATCAATATCTGTCGAGCACTAAATCTCGACAGAAATGAATCTGTCGACGTGCTGTCGAGGATCTGTCGATGGCAAAATCACCTTGATGGATCGAGAATTTGTCGAGAAGCTATCGGGTAGACAAAGAGCTCAAAAATTTGGCTCGATGGATTGAAGAAGATGTCGAGAATCTATTGAGAAGAAACCCAGAAATCTCGATGGATTGAGATTCCGTCAAGATTTGTTGAGAAAAGGAGAAAGAAGGGATCGATAGAAGGGAATCTGTCAAGGATCTATCGAGAAGCTGTCGAGCTTAAAGAAAGAAGGTTTTTCAAAGAAGGGAAAAACACATAGAGATGAATGCAACAAGCAAGCCACTCAACAAAGATCCAATCAACATGTTAAGCTCTCAAAACATCTCTCAACAAATATGCAAAGCATTCATAGATTCAAAACACACACACACACTAAACAAGTCTAACCAATTTTATATTTCAAAAACAAGTTAAGACAATTTAGTGAGCATTTATTAACACATGTATTCCTTGTGATGGTAAAATCACATTGTACCTGCACATGTATCAAAAGTAGCAAAAAGTTTGCGTGTTGTGTGTGAAACATAGCAAAAGTGCATAAGTGTCTCATATTATGAAGATTTGAGATATAAGAAAATCAAATACATTCACACACAATCATAACTACTTGATGGGGACTATTACCTTCAAGGTACATCCTATAACTCTCACATCTCCTAGAAACACGCTTGCAACCATATTTAAAAGCATTTTGATTCTTTTTGCTTTTATTTTTCTTTGCATATTTTCTTTTTGAACAAATCATGCATGGGCATATAAGAGAGACCAATTATGTAAGCCAAAACATCATAACTTTGCTATGCCGATACACACAGATGTTATTCATGATTGGCGGGCTTTACTGGTGAGATGGTTATTTATGCATTTCTCTTAGGATTTTCTAGTCCTTCCCGTCAAAAAGAGTGATATGAGTGTTAAGTATAGAAGATTACTTGATCGTACTCATCACGAACACGAGCCACAAGCTCACTTGCTTAGTTGTGCATTGAGATGCTCATCTAAGCTAAAAAAATACAAAGTTTAGAAAACTTTGTTTCAATGGCCATCCAAGGTACACAAGTACCAATATACACAAACACACGCTGTTTTTGTATTTTTTCAATTTTAAATTAAAAAAAAAAAACAAATAAAGCAAAAACTAAAAACAACCAAAACAAAACAAGAAGGAAAAACACACAAAGCAAAAAACTATACTGACTCAAGACAAGAAAGCAGAACACACAAGTATGCATAACCATAAGGGGAGAGAGAAAAAGTGACTAAATCACTTTGAACCTTTTTCTTTTCACACCTTGGAAGAACCTTTCCTTTGCACAAACCTGTGATCCAAAGGTGAGGGGGAATAATTGAAACCATTCAAGTTTGAAAGGAACATGAGAGCCTTAAGAAGATCTCCAAGAGGAGCAAAATATGATGGAAACTAATTCTGGTTTCTAGACGAGAGCATACTATTACTCGGTTGAGTGGCTAACCACCCTTAGCAATTTGGACGAGTATGCCCTGAAGCTCCACAGTGATGACAGAAATGCAGCTTCTTTTGTTGAGACTTTTTGTTGTTTTCCCTTTTTGTCCTAGGGTTTCTAGCCTTTTTCTTTTCAACCTTAGGGGGTGCTCCTAAAATAGGTTTGCCTTTATCTAAGTTCTCACTAGCTATTTTAGTTTTAGTTTCATCATTCTTAGAATTAACATTATCAGCAGGTGAGACAAACACAGTTGTATTGGATGAGGCAATATTAGGAGAAGAGAAATCATACCCTAAACCTATTTTATCAGAAGTAGCTTTCAGAAAGTTTAGCATCTCATTGAGCTTTGCACTGGAAGTCCTCTCCAATTGAGCTCTAACCTGGAACAGTTCTGCTTCAAGCTTCTTTGTCCTTTCAAGAAGGAAGTTGTTCTCGAATTGCAAAGCTCCAATGGTTTGATTTGCTTCATCAACCTTTGTAGAGAGCTCCTCTCGATCTAGCTCCACATCACTCAGCTTCTTGGTGGCCAGCCTATACAGTTTCTCATGCTTCTCGGAAACCTTGTACAACTTAGCATAGGCCGAATGGATGTCATCTTGATCGTCCATTTTCTCAAATTTTGATTCCATCAAGTCCTCTTCTTCATCTACTACTTCTACAATCCCTCAGTTGGATCTACTGTGGTTAGTGAAGGCACTCAAGATTCCCTCGTCATCACTATCATCTAACTCAATCTCAGGCTCAGTGTCACTCAAGGTAGCAGCAAGAACCTTGCTTTTCCCAATGGACTTGAGATATGTTGGACATTCTTGTTTCATGTGTCCAAAACATTAACATTCGAAGCACTTTGGTCTAGAGGGAATAGTATATGTACTGACCACCATCCTTAGCATCCTCTATTCCTCTATTTTGGTTTTTGAATTGAGAAGAACTGGATTGCCTGCGGTCCTTATCAAATCCTTTCACATTGGCATTCTTCATGAACTTCTTGAACTGCCTAGTGATGTAGGACTTCATCTTGGAATCTTCATCATCTGAAGACTCATCAATCTTATTACTTTTGGCCTTCAGTGCCATGCTCTTACTTTTGCTTCCTTTCCCAATTCTAGTCAAACCTAATTCATAGGTTTGCAAGTTTCCAACCAACTCCGTCAAAGGAATTTTGTCAATGTCCGTTGATTCTTCAATGGCAGTGATCTCAGCATGGAATCTCTCAGGCAGAGATCTGAGCACCTTTCTCACAATCTTGGGTTCGGGAATCTGTTCTCCAAGATTAAATTCTAAGTTGACTATGTCCTTCAGTTTGGCATAGAACTCATCGAATGACTCATCCTCCGCCATCTTGATCTCCACAAAGCTTGTAGTAAGCCTTTGGAGCTTAGAATCCTTGACGGCTTTGGTTCCTTCATAAGTAGTCTGAATAATGGTCCACGCTTCCTCAGCAGTTTCAGTTAAGGATATTTTCTTGAACTCCTCATTAGTCACCGCACTAAATAGGGCATTCAATGCTCTGCTGTTGAAGTTTGCTGATTTGATCTTGGCCTCATCCCAATCAACCAGTGCTTTCTTTGGCTTAGTCCAACCAATCTCCATAGCTTATCACACCTTCTCATCTACTGCAAGAAAGCTCTCATACATACTTTCCAGTATGCATAGCGTGGTAGCACAAACAAATCACCAAATAACTAAATGCAGTGGAAATTAAATTTCATACAGGTGATTTGTTTACGAATGGGGAAAACCACCGAAGCAAAACCCCACCAGGTGAATTTAAGGACACAACTTCCGAGAATCCACTATTATCAATCACAAGTGATTACTAGTAAAAAGAATCTCAATACCCAATACCAACCTACAGTTGAACCCTTACCCTAATACCTAGTTGGACTTGTATTGCAGCAGCAATCACCCTATTCAATGCACGAATCCCAGTACATGACTAACCAATGATGCACGGATCCCAGTATGTGACTAGCACACCAACTTTAAGAAGATTGTTGGCTGCAAAGTTTTTCAATTCATCAACAGTGAAGATCAGGAAGCTCCTTGGTCACAAAACCCTTGGCGTAAAGACGCAATAGCTTCTACAAAAAATATGATGAACTAGAGCAATTTCTGCATCCGGTCACAATATGCATGGATTGTTCTTTTGCAACACCTTGCATCACCTGTGACGGCCTTTAAAATAATCATTATATACATCTAGGGTTGTGAGAAAAGAAACCCTACACAAATACTCAAGGATATGCGTGTAATCAAATCTGGAAAACCTGATTTCGTGATTCTCGACAGATACAACTTGTGTCAAGCTTCTATCGAGCTTCAGCAATAATTCTCGATAGAAAGGATTTTGTCGAGACTTTTGTTGAGTTTTAATGAACAACACTTCCTTCACTTATTTCTTGGTCAGATTTGCTTGGCTTCAATACTAAACTTGAACATTTGTTTCTTATAGTACTAAACCCATCCTAGATCTACCCAATTACAAATAAAGTACGTTTTGTTAAAGGATTAGCCAATTACATAATTATGTCCCTAACAAAAAGCCAAGACAACATAGTTTGAAATCACAACTTTACATTTTCTTTTTCCTTGAGCGAATTACATCATAAAAAAGCAGAATTTTGTGCATGTGAGGACTGGTCATTGATGGCATTAGTGACAAATAGGGATTCGACTTTCCATATGTATGATATCCTCCAGTCCATGCTACATGTAAAATTTGGAAATAGCAAGCAGGTTTCATAGCTAAACAACCCTGCTTTGGCTTCACCAATTTATGGGTTTAGTCTGACAATATATATGGCTATATCTGAACCAATAACATAGCAGCTATGTCAAAGCTCAGTTTTAGTGGATGGGGTGAAACCGTGAAAGTTTTTACTACATCTTCTTTAAACTTGCCAATTTTTTTTGGAACATGCTGTCTAGACATTTATGTAACATCAGTAATATATAGAATATGATAAACATGACAAAGGATTATAAAGGTCAAACATATGTGACACGAATAAATGCAAATGTTGTACCGTGAAGAATTTTGAGCATGTTTTGTTTTTGCTGTTGCTCTTTTCTTGGGTGGGGATACATTTCGGTTGGTATTTGCATTTTCACGTGGTTATGGGTCCATTGCACATGTGAAAATCAGGCCTGACTAACATGGAAATTATTGACTCAACACTCAAGTATACAGATCGAAAGTCTTCTGGCTAAGTCACTTTGCTTTCAACTTTCATGCAATGCTAATACACGTTCTTGTCTTGTTCAATGAAGTTTCCTTTGTTAGGTTCTAGAAATTTAGAATAATTAGTAAATTGTGAGTACAAACTTATCTAGGTATAGATCATAAAGTCTATAGTATATATTAGACAATGTTCACGGTACTATAAGTCAGAATACAAGAAAAATGAAATTGCAGGCAGGGATAGAGCCAGAACTTGAAGTTAGGGGGGGCAGTTTTACTGTTAGTTGCGTGCGGTGGCTCTAGCTTCCGGCTCAGTTGCTTAATAGCTAATGAGGTTTTTTTTTTTTTTTTTTTTTTTATGTGTGCATCCAAGTATGGACAAAATTATTCTGTTTAAAATTTTTTAAAGGGGTCAAGTTGTTTGTTTTAGATAAAATTGGTTGATTGAGTTTAATTGTTTTTAGCTTTACTATTGGTAATTTTTGTTGTTGAATAATTTTTTGGGCTTGTTTTTGCTTTAGATTTTAGATCTGGCCTTTAAAAGGAGAAAAATGCTAGAATTACAAACTTTTTTTTACAAATTATTAATGTGGTGAGTGATTATTAGTAAGTAAAAATGCGATGTAGATGATGAAACTAGATGCAAACCAATAAAAATTTACTACCACAACAATTTGTAATTAAAAATGTTATAGAAAATTTTGTGACTAGAGTAGTACTCCTAAAAGAATCAATGATAATATTAAGGGGCGCAAAGTGTGATTTTATAAAACAAAATTACTAAAATTGGTGACTATATATATATATATATATATATATATTAATTAAAAAAAATTAGAGAGGGGGGGGGGGGGGGGGGAATTCGAAACATGCCAAATTTGATTGGTCGAGCCATCGATCGAGAAGAAGGCTCAACCGATCGAGACATAGATTTGCAGAATTTAATTAAAGTCCAACAGCTCATTAATTGATTAGGGTTTTAGATCTATTTCACTAAGTATTTAAAGGAAACCCTATGGCACATTTTGGTATGACTTTGGAGGTGCCCTTTTGAGATTTGAAGTTGCTGCAACAAGATCATATATAGCTGATGATTTAAAACTTTGAGTGGGATCTCAGAGTCACAAACGAGGGTGTTTGTGTTCAACAAATTCAGATTTAAAAGTCCGTAGATTCGAAGCAGCGTGTGGTCACGTTTATAAGTACTACAAAAAGTAGGATTAGATTTATGGAAAAATCTATTGTAAACACTTTCATTATATTTAGTGAATTTGTTGCCTTGAGGATAGTTTAAGTTAAATCCTCTCCAATTTTTTTACTTTGAAACTGGATAGTTTTATTGGTTTTCTTAAGTCATCATATCGCTTGTTTTCTTTACTTTTCCACACTTAGTGATATGATTGTTTGTATTTAACCTAGATCTAAATAATAAACCTAAGTATCAACTTGGTTAATTAATTAGGTTAAAGAATTTGAGTATACCAGGGTTTAAATGAACTAACATCCTTCACTATCACAATCCAAATCTAATTGCTCTTTCGTAAAATGTTGACGAACAAGAGTACATGCAAGAGTCAATTAAAAAGGCAAACACTATTCTAAGAAATAATTTATTAACCAATAAAATATCTAGATTAAGCAAATTTCAATTTAAAATCTGGGAATATTTTGATTTTACTTCCTTCTTGGAGTCCTAAATTTTATATAGTGATTTGAAAGAAGCTCTTCCATCCATACTTGGTACTATATATCTGTTAAGTGTCGCCTAAACTCAAAATGTCATCATTTTTCTTTCTAAAACTACATTATTACCATCCTATGTAAGTTTAGTCACATATTTTTTATTAATTAATATGATTATTTTTAAAAAATTCCTTACTCTTCCTATATTTTTCCCCTTAAATAGTTTCCGTTACTCTCTCTCTCTCTCTCTCTCTTACTGATTTATTTTCTCTTTGCCAACGGGCCATCGCAACACTTTCACGATTTTGGCAAGGCCGTCAAGTTTCATGCTGGAGCCAAATTCTTTGGCATTGTTCGGCATGTCAAGTCCCGGCTAGCCAAGTTGGTCTATTTAATGAGATTAACCACTATATGACATACACGTTACATAAGAGTGGGTTACAAGAGGGGTGTAATCTTCCATTTATGTAACTAATGAAAAATGGAAGAAGAATTATGTTCCTCTTATATTCTCTACCATGTTGAGGCTCTTGGATTCTCTAGCTTGTTTCTTAGGCCGTTAATTTCGTGTGTTTTCTATCTTGTTGCAAGAACCACCGTAAGCAACAACTCTTTGAGTTTTGATGGCATGGTTTACAACAGTGACGGCGCCACATACAGGTCAGGGTGTTCCCAGAAACACCCTGACCTGAAAAAAAAAAAAAATATATATATATATATATATATATATATATTTGATCCATATTAGGAACACACTCAATCACAAAATTAGGAACACCCTCAATCAAAAAATTTGGAACACCCTCAAATTATAAAAAAAAAAAAAAAAAAAAAAAAAAAAAAAAAAAAACCTGTACAGAGCAAATCAGAAATCAAACTCACGGTCATGTCGTTGGCAGAGAAAACCAAACCCCAATATAGTCTATACAGAGCAAAAGCAAACCAAACCTCATTACCCAATACTGCAATACAGAGGTGTTTATCAAAAAAAAAAAAAAAAAAACCCAATACAGAGCAAAGTGCAAACCAAACCCCAGAGCAAACCAAACCCATGGTGAGACGGTCACGTCGCTCGCAGGCGCAGCTCGCTCCGTCACTCGTCGTTGCCGTAGCTCGATCGTCGTCCTCGTCTAGTCGTCGTCGCTCGTCGCTTGCCCCTTGTCGGCGCTTGCCAGTTGCCCCTCGTCGTAGATCGCAGATCGCAGATTGGTCTCGGCAACTTGGCTGCTCCGGTGCTCGGCCTCAAGGTATTTCTCTCTCTTTTTCTCTCTCTCTCTCTTTTTTCTAGTCTAATTGTCTAACTCATTAACCCTCTCTGACTCTCTCTCTCTTTTGAACTGTAAGACTCTGATTGGCTGCCGAATCTTTACTCTTTTTTTTTTTTTTTTTTTTTTTTTTTTTTTGAGAACCAATCTTTACTCTTTAACTTTATTTTGCTTTTCGTCTGTTTTTTGGCTTTATCTTATCCGATGTTGTTGGTCAATGTGTGTTGGTGTTGGTGTTGGTGAGATATTGATTGTCATTTAGTGTAATGTATATTGTGATTGTGAAATTTTCTGATTGGCAGGTTGTGATTGGGGGACGGCTTGTGCTTGTCTGTCGAGTGGGATGGGGGTAGATGGGCTGATGGGCACATGGGGCCGGGTAGTAAATAATAATTAAAGCAGTGTAATGTTTTTTTTTTTTTTTTAATGGGAAAAGCAGTGTAATGTTAAAGCAGTGTAATGTGCTGCACATTACACTGCTTTAATTATTATGCTGCACATGGGATGTATAATGTTTGGCTCTTTTAGTGTAATGTGCACAAACAATATAACAAATTAAAGTAATATAATTAATGACAAACAAATTAAAGCAATATAGTTTATTGTTACACTAAACAACAATAATTAAAGCAGTATAATTAACCAATACATTATAAAAGACAAATAAATTAAATTATGTTAGGCTAAATAATAATTAATAATTTTATAATTAATGAAACAATAATATAACAAATTATAGTTTATAAAAGAAAAACAAATTAATTAAACAACTAAACAATAATAATTAATAATTTTATTAATATTTGAAATAAACTTATAGTTTATTGTTTATTCTTTTGATAGAATTATGGACAAATATTTGATAAGAAAACCACGTACCCAAGATTCAGCTCCTGCACAAGATTCATCTTGATCTTCTAAGCGAATTTGTGTAATTTATGTTTGTTGAGGAACACCCTGAAAAAAATTTCCTGGAGTCGCCACTAGTTTACAATGAGGAATAGCCGCAAACAAGGTCCTAGGGTATGTGCTCGATCGATTTCTTTCATGGTGGCCTGGAAAGCACGGGTGCGGCGCCAGAGGCGCCGCACCCGCGTCGGACGCGTACCGACGCGGCGACGCGCGTCGGACACCGTTGACCGCGTGTCCGTGCCGCGTCGGGCCACGTGGCGAAGCCGACTCGCGCCGACGCGGCTCAAATCGGGCCGACTCGGCCTGATTCGGGCCGTTTCGGCCATTTCGGCCCAGTGTAGTCAAAGGCGTTTCAGGCGAGCGCCTAGGCGCTCAGGCGAGGCGAGGCGGCGTAAAAGCGCCTCAAGGTCACTGAGGCGAGGCGCCTTTAGTGAGGCGAGCGCCTCTGTCGACTAGTCGCTCGCCTTGAATCGTTTTTCCAGGCGTTAGGCGAGAGCCTCTGTCGCCTCTATTTTCTTTCCGTCGGTTTTGTTTTCTTTCTGGTGCAGAGGACCTTTTTTTTTTCGAGGAACAAGGTGCGGAGGACTTGGTTACATTAAAAAGATGACTGGCTTTTTTTTTAATTTATAACTCAATTTTGTCTTTTAGTAACATTAGTGGAGTTTGAGTTGGCAACCACTAATGTTTCAGGCTTCAGCTTTTGAGAACCATAAATAAATAATAAAATAATATGTAAGTACACGAACTTTCCAGCCACTACAAATAAATATTAAAATAATATATAAGTACATGAACTTTCCAGCCTCGGGAGCAGTTGCCCAACAGTACCCTACCTCATGTTTTATTTCTACTTTCAAATTTTATAACATTATTTTATTCCTATTTCCTACATGTAATTTTAATTTAAAAAACTCTCTTTTTTACTATTACTTCTCATTCTCCGGACCTCTTTTCTCTCTTTGTTTTAGTTATTAAATTTGATATATGTTTATATAATGTGAAAAATTATGCTTAGCAATATATTAAAAATATAAATAAAAATATTTTTAATAATTTTTTAATCGCCGAGTCCTGCCGCACCCGCACCCACCTTTTTCAAAAATTGTCGAGTCCCGCACCCGTACCCGCACCCGAATCCCGAAACGCACCCATGCTTCTTAGATGGTGGCTATCAACTCATCGTTGACCAAAGCGTCACATAATGAGCTCCATGCGTACAAGTGGCTCAAAGCATGGTGATCTTGGAGGTTTACACACACTTCACTGGAAATCGCCTCCCAATGCTAACCTTTGTGTTTGACCATTCATTTTCTTCATTATATCACCTTTGGGAGTGGATTGTTATTGGCTTGCGACCGCCGAGTGAGTTTTTGGTGGTTTTCATGGAAAGGAAACTTTTTTTTTTTTTATTCTTTTGGGGGGGGGGGGAGTGATTTGTGTTTTGTGTTTTGTGTTTGTGTTGTGTTATGCTAGGAGATTCAGTCCTGTTCGGATGCCCATAACATGTTGGAAAGAAAAAACAATTATTTTATTTCTTAGATGTTTATGTATTTTTAGATTCCAGAAAACTTATGTTAATCTATAAATAATATAAAAAGCCTTAAAACTTTTGTTTTCCTCTTTTTTTTTATGCCACGTAAGCTTTAGAGATCTCATAATTTTTCATAGTTGCATTTTTGTTTGTGCGTGCTTATTGTCTTACTTGATTATGTACTCCTGTAACGATATATGCTGGCTTAGATTGATTTTACTTTATTTACTTGCAATTTTTATTGGGGAAAAAAAAAGAAATTGAATTTCATCAGCATAAGTTCTCACATTTTAATTCTCTGTTTTTCTATTACTAATAATTTTTTTAAAAGGTATTTATTTCTTTGGTAACCCCTCTAATAGTTGAAACTTATTTTTAAAGTGCAATAATCATATGCATTGAGCATTAAATATTTCATAGTGAAGAGTATAGCAGTATTATTTTTAAAGTGCAATAATCATATGCATAGGGCAAAATCATGTTGAAACTATTCGTACATGGCTTTTTGTAATTTCCAAATTGTGGAAGCCATCATATTTATCTATTATCATTGCAAAGGTCCCCAAGTTATGGATTTATATAAACTGTGGGCTCTAGATGTTCACTTCCCACATAGTTTTTCCCTTTGCATCTTGATCATCCCTAAAAGAAAATTACTAGTTGGGGTCATGGTTTTTAAACCCGGACCGGACCGTACGGTCCGATCGGGAAACCCGTGAACCCCTCATATTCACGGTCCATTTAAGGTTACGAACCGTTCCATGCGAAAAAAGCATGGAACCGTCCGAACCGCGGTTCGACCGGCCGGTTCTGTGAACCGTGACCGGTTCTCACGGTTCAAACGGGTGAGCTCTTTTTGCCTAAAACGGCGTCGTTTAGTCCTTTTTTTTTCTTTTTTTTTTTCTTTTCCCTAATACGGCATCGTTTTGGCCATTCTAATTTAATCACCTGAAGGCTGAAACGATTCAAATGAAACAACCTAATCTCTCAAATCTCTCTGCCTCTTCCTCACTCTCTGCCTCTTCCTCACTCTCTCGTCTCTGCCTCTCCCTCGTCGCCGCTGCGATCCTTGTCGCCGTTGCAGCTCACGCATCGCCGCTCTCGCCGTCGCAGCTCACGCATTCCAGATCGCAGCTCAGCCGTCGCAGCCCAGATCGCATCTCACGCATCGCCGCTCAACCGTCGCAGCTCCCTCATTTCTCTCACGCTCATCGCAGCTCACGCTCATCATTCAGCCGTCGCAACTCTCCCTCGTCGTCGTCGTTTGGTATAATTTTTTTTTGTTTTTTTTTGTTTTTAGCTTTCTTTTTTGAATTATGTGTTGGATATTTCTCTTAGGTTGATCTGTATTTATCAGGAAAAAGATGTTAATTTTTTATGTATTTGTATGCAAAATGTTTTAGAGCTTATAGAAAGCTTTGGATTTAGGTAATGAAATTTCCTATATTTTGTTTTATGTTGTGTTCTGGAGGTACAAGCTGTAGATTTTGATTGGATTGTGTGTGTACTTTGATTGTTTTTTAAGGTTGTTTTTTGTACACTCAATTTTGTTACTTTAAATTGTGCTTGGTTTTTTAATGTGATTGGATTTAAGAATTTATGGTTAGAGCAGAAAAAGAAAGGAAAAGGAAATTATAGGAAATTATGAGAACTTTAGTGTGAATTCAGCTTGATCAACTATAGAAAGGGAATTGTAGGGATATGTATTTAAGCTTACTGAGATTTATCCTTGGATTTGATTATATTCTTTAAGTGTACTCGTTTATTTGATTATATTCGTAGCTCGGTTTAGGTGTTTGTCGATGAATTTGGGTTTAATGCTGAGTTCCCTTGTATGCTATATTATTGATTGTGGCTACATTGTACACTGTAATTGTTTCTTTTTAATGCTGAGTTCCCTTGTAATTCTTTGACTCTATGACTTTGTGTATATTAGTTTGTTAATTTGACTGTGTATGAAGTTGTGATTCTTTGACTATCTGTATTTCAAAAATTGATGATAGCAGTGAGGTTGAAGGAATTGAGTTGGGAACATTTGGACAGCCTATTGGCCCTCCTCCTGGATTTTCAGGGAATGATGATGAGCATGCTAACTTTCATGATATTGATGATTTATCATCATAATAATTCTGTTTGAACTTTGAAGTTCTATTTTGTATTTTAGAGATAATTTCTATGTCTTTTGAAGTTTTAACTTGGAGTGTGTAACTTGGAGTTTGAAGTTTGAAGTTTGAAGTTTGAACTTGGAGTTTGAAGTTTGAAGTTTGAAGTTGTAACAGTGTGTAACTTGGAGTTTGAAGTTTTATTGTTGTTTTTTAGAAATAAGTTTTATGTATTTTTGTAAGAAACAATGTGTAGTTGCCTACTGTAACTTGTAGGCTTGTTTATGTATTTTTATTTTGTACTTTTAAGTTTTATGGATTACATTTACTTTTAGGTCTTCTTGTGCTTTTGTAATAGAAGCAGTAATAGATACTTCAAACTAGCTAGGGCTATAGAACAATGCCTCAGAACATCAGCAGCTGCCTATATAATGCAATGTTCTTTAAATGGTTATATTTTGTGTTAAGCAGCCTGCCTTTTTCTATGGAGAACTCATTTTAGTTTTGATGAGTCTGCAAATATTTTGGAAGTTCTAAACTTCTTGTAATGATGACGAATAATGTATCTTTATTAATACTGCTTCCTTTCAATGTATATTTTTTATACACATATATATACATAGTTTTATCTTCACCGTAGTAACATGTCATGAAATTCAAAAGATCTTTGGGGCAACTACTAATTTACTAAGCCTTGCCTTTTTCTCAGCTTGTGAATGCATTTGTGTATGTGTATTGGCTGTCTTGAAAGTAAATTAGATTATTTTAGTTAATTTTTCTATTTTTTATTAATTTAATGTTTTTATATATATTTAAAATAATTATTAAATTAATTATGACGTCATCACGGTTCGACCCCGGTTCGACCTCGGTTCGACCTTAAAAACCTTGAACCTCTCCCTTTTACGGTTCAATGAACGGTCCGGGTCTGAAAACCATGGTTGGGGTAGCTAGCAACTTTGAGATTGAAATTTTCTTTTTTTTTGGAATCATTGCTAATGAACTGTAGTGGTGGATCAACTTTCTATGTCTTTATTCTAGAAATTGTCAAATTGACTTTGGACCTTTAGGGTCTCTTTAGTTAGGGGGTGAAAAAGTGGGAGGATAGGAAATGGTGGAAGGATGAAAAAGTGAGAAAATAGAAAAAAAATTTAATTTCACTCATTTTGTTTGGTTGGGAGTAAAAAAGTGGAGGGATGGAAAAAATGAGTTTGTATAAATTTACTCATATACCCTTGTAAAAAAATGATGCCCAATTAAAACAAAAAAGTGACAAACAAGCAAAAAAAAAAAAAAAAAATCAATCACCTAAATTTATTAAAAAATAAAACCATGTCAAGAAGAAAAAAAAAAAAAAAAAAAAAGGCAAATCCCTTTTATGCTCATGCCCAGGAAATCAAAAGAAGAAGGAAAAAAAAAACAAAAAAGAAGGAAGAGGCAACATGTCCCAGGAAAACAAACAAAGAAAAAAAAAGAAAAAAGAGAGCCCACGTTGAAAAGCAAAAGCTTTAAAAAAAAAAAAAACAAAAGCAAAAACAAACAAACAATTGGGGGCATTCTTGTCAATCAAGTAAATCACACACTCTTCCTACATTTTGGTGGGCTCAAGGAAAAAATACCTGAGTCCCACCACATTTTTTCCTTCCCCCCTCCCAACCAAACACCTTGCAAAAACTTTTCCCTCCCCATTTTCTCTTTTTTTTTTTTTCATCCTTCCTAAAATCCACTCCACCAAACACACCCTTAGTTTCCATTAAGAATGAATAGTTTCCAAAGAGTACTCTGTCGCTAATATTTTAAAGGTTGTCATACAAGGAGAACGCATGCAAAAAGTGCCCTAATTCATTATTCTCTCTAAAGAAGCTACTGCGTTGCACCATAGGATTTTTTAACCAAGGAGCTTCCTAGTCTTCATCATTGATGAACTGAAGAACTTTGCAGCCAACATCTTCTTCAAGTTGCTAGTGTTAGTCACATACTTAGATCCATGCATCATTGATTAGTTACTTACTGGGATTCGCGCATTGAACTGGAAGATTGCCACTATAATACAAGTCCAATTGAGTATTGAGGTAAGAGTTCAACTGTAAGTTGGTATTTCAGGATAAGTCAAAGGGTTTGGTAAGATTCCTTATACTTGTAACTGCATGTGATTGATAATAGTGGATTCTTGGGAGTGGTGACCTAAAATTCACCCATTGGGATTTTGTCTCGGTGGTTTTCCCCATTCGTAAACAAATCACATGTGTCAAATTTATTTTTTCGCTGCATTTAGTATAATTGGTGATTTGTTTGTGCTACCACGCTATTGCATATAATTGAACCTAATTAATTAACTTGGGTAATTAATTAATTTATAAGGGGTTAATTCATTTTAACCCAACAAGTGGTATCAGAATGGGCACACTCTTATTAGGTTTTAATATTTGCTGTGTAATTCATTGACCCCTGTTTGTCATGAATAGAGGACAGTCTCTTATTATACCTCCTTTATTTGATTGCATTAACAATACATACTGGAAAGTACGCATGAGAACTTTCTTACAGTCTTTAAAGCTCCAAAGGCTCATGACCAGCTTTGAGGAGATAAAGATAGAGGAGGATGAGACGTTAGATGAGTTATATGCCAAGCTAAAGGACATAGTGAACTCAACATTCAATCTTGGTGATCATATTCCCGAGCCCAAGATTGTGAGAAAGGTGCTTAGATCTCTCCCTAAGAGATTTCATGCCAAGATAACAGCAATTGAAGAATCAAAGGACATTGACACCATTCCTTTGACGGAACTGATTGGTGTTAGGACATATGTGGTTCACTTGTTAAGAACATATGTCATTCTTTTATGTAATTGGCTAATCCTTTGACAAAATGCACTCAACTTGTAATTGGGTAGTTCTAGGTGTTTTTAATACCTCAAGAAACAAGGTTTCAAGATCAAGTGTTGAAGTCATCAAGTCTATCCAAGAAACAAGCTGAAGAAGTGCTGAATCATTAAAGCTCGACACCTGCTCGATAGCTGCTCGACACCTTACTATCTGTCGAGGTTTATAAAATCAGAAATTCTGATCTGATTTCTTGGGATCCGTGAATGTGTCTTTGGTCCTTCTTTTCTCCTAACCCTAGACATATAAAATGATTGTTTTAAGGGCCGTCAAACTGTTCACAAGTTGCATAAACATTGAGAAAACTCTGTTCAAGCAAATTGTGACCGGAGACGAAGTTCTTGCCCTAGTTCATCTCTTCTGAAGAAGTTGCTGTGTATGTGCACCTTTGGGTTTTGTGACCAAGTATCTTCTTGATCTTCATCATGAATGAACTGAAGAACTTTGCAGCCAACCTCTCTTTCTAGTTGGTGTTGAAGTCGCATACTGGGATCCGCGCATTGGTTAGTCACGTACTTAGGAGCCGTGCATCAAAAGGGGAAATTGTCACTACAGAACAAGTCCAATTGAGTATTGGGGTAAAGGTTCAACTGTAGGTTGGTAAGGTACTTGGAATTCCTTTACTTGTAACCGCTTGTTGTGATAATAGTGGAGTTTCGGGAGTGGTGACCTGAAAATCACCCGGTGGGGTTTTTGCCGTTAGGTTTTCCCCATTCGTAAACAAATCACCGTGTCATTTAATTTCCACTGCATATTTAGTTATTTGGTGATTTGTTTGTGCTACCACGTGTTTGCATGTTGATAGGCCACAAACTGAATGACCCCTTGTGATTAAACCAATTAATTAATTAGCCAAGTTATTAATTAATCAATTTAACATGCAAATACGTGGAAGCACAAATAAATCACCAAATAACTAAATATGCAGCGGAAATTAAAGGACACGGTGAATTGTTTACGAATGGGGAAAACCCTTACGGCAAAAACCCAACCGGGTGATTTTCAGGTCACTACTCCCAAAACTCCACTATTATCAAATCAAGCGGTTACAAGTAAAGGAATCCCAAGTACCTTACCAACCTACAGTTGAACCCTTACCCCAATACCCAATTGGACTTGATTTGTAGTGACAGTTCCCCCTTTTGATGCACGGCTCCCAAGTACGTGACTAACCAATGCGCGGATCCCAGTACGCGACTTCAAACACCAACTTAGAAGGAGAGGTTGGCTGCAAAGTTCTTCAGTTCATCCTACACGATGAAGATCAGGAAGATGCTTGGTCACAAAACCCTTTGGTGCAAATACACAGCAACTTCTTCAAAGAATATGAACTAGGTCAAGAACTTCGTCTTTGATCACAAATTGCTTAAACAGAGTTTACTCAATGCTTGTGCAACTTGTGTACTATTTGACGACTCTTAAAATAATCCTTTTATATGTCCTGGGTTAGGAGAAAAGAAGGCCCAACGACACATTCACGGATCCCAAGAAATCAGATCAGAAAATATGATTTTATAAATCTCGACAGATAGCAGGTGTCGAGGAGTTATCGAGCAAGTGTCAAGCTTTAATGATTTTGTACTTCAGCTTGTTTTTCTTGGACAGACTTGATGACTTCAACACTTGATCTTGAAACCTTGTTTCTTGAAGTATTAAAAACACCTAGAACTACCCAATTACAAGTAGAGTGCGTTTTGTCAAAGGATTAACCAATTTACATAAATAAGTGACATATGTTCTTAACAAATGAAAACACATATGTCCTAACACATGTTAATTAACTTAATTAATATACTTGGCTAAATTAATTAGTTAATTAATCATAAGGGGTCAATACGTTTTTGGCCTATCAATTGGCAACTTGCAAAACCTATGAATTGGGTTTGACTAGACTTGGGAAAGGAACCAAAAGTAAGAATATGACACTGAAGGCCAAAAGTAATGAGACTGATGAGTCTTCACATGATGAAGATTCCAAAATGAAGTCCTACATCACTAGACAGTTCAAGAAGTTTATGAAGAATGCCAATGTGAAAGGTTTTAACAAAGACCGTAAGCAATCCAGTTCTTCTCAATTCAAAAGTCAAGACAAATGGTAGAAGGATGCTAAGGATGGCGGTCAGTATACTATTCCCTCCGGACCAAAGTGCTTTGGATGTCAAGGTTTTGGACACATGAAACAAGAATGTCCAACATATCTCAAGTTGATTGGGAAAAGCAAGGCTCTTGCTGTTACCTTGAGTGATACCAAGCCTGACATTAAGTTAGATGACAGTGATGACGAGGGAATCTTGAGTACTTTCACTGCCACAGTGGATCCTACTGAGGGGATCATAGAAGCAGCGGATGAAGAAAAGGACTTGGTGGAATCTAAGTTTGAGAAAATGGATGAACAATATGACATCCACACAGCCTATACAAAATTGTACAAGGTTTCTAAAAAGCATGAGAAACTGTATAGGCTGGCCACCAAGAAGCTGAGCGATGTAGAGCTAGATCAAGAGGAGCTCTCTACCAAGGTTGATGAAGCCAATCAAACCATTGGAGCATTGCAATTTGAAAACAATTTCTTGGCTGAAAGGACCAAGAAGCTTGAAGCGGGGCTATTTCAAGTCAAAGCTTAATTGGAGAGGACTTTTAGTGCAAAGCTCGATGAGATGCTAAGCTTTCAGAAGCTGCTTCTGACAAAACCGACTTGGGGTATGAATTCTCTTCTCCTAATATTGCCTCTTCTGGTAAGATTGTTTTTGTTTCACCTGCTAATGATAATGGTGCTGAAAATAATGAAGCTAAAACTGAAATAGCTAATGAGAACTTAGACAAGGAAAAATCTATTCTAGGAGCACCCCCTAAGGTTGAAAAGAAAGAGACTAGGAACCTTAGGACTAAGAAAGACGATAATAAAAAGTCTCAACAAAAGAAGCCGCATTTTTGTCATCACTGCGGAGCTTCAAGGCACACTCGTCCAAATTGCTATAAGTAGTTAGCCACTCAAGAAAGCAATAGTATGCTCTTGTCTGGAAACAAGAATCAGTTTCCATCCTCTCCTGCTCCTCTGGGAGATCTTCTTAAGGCCATGATGTTCCTTTCGAACTTGAACCTCCGGAACAAAGGTTCAACTCTAGGAAAGGATCTTCCTCCAAAACCAAAGTTTGGAAAGAAAAAGGCTCAAAGTTATTCAGTCACTTTTTCACTCTCTCCCTTTTTGGTCTTGCATAACTTGTTTGTTTTGCTTTCTAGTTCTTTTTTAGTCAATCTAGTCTTTATGCTTTGTGTGTTTTGTTTAACATGTTTTTGTTTTCTTTTTTCCAATTCTGTTTTATTTTGATTTATATAAAAAAAAATTGAAAAATCAGAAGGAAAAAAAAAAATATATATATATATATATATACACACACACAAACAGTGTGTGTTTTTGGTAGTCGTGTGCCTTGGATGGCCATTGAAGCAAAGTTTTCTAAACTTTGTATCTCTTGTAACTTAGATGAGCATCTCTATGCATAACTAAGCAAGTGAGTTTTGTACTCTAATCACTCTTTATACTCTAATCACTCTTTTTGACGGGAAGGACTAGAAAATCCTAAGAGAAAATCATAAATAACCATCTCACCACTAAAACCCGCCAATCATGTATAGCATCTGTATGCTCCAGCATAGCAAAATTGTGATGTTTTTGGCTTACATAATTGGGTATTTTTTTTCTCTCTATATTGCATGGAATGTTCAAAAGGAAAAATATGCAAAGAACATGAAAAGAAAAAAGATCAAAATGCTTTTAAAAATGGTTGTAAGCATGTTTTTAGGAGATGTGGGAGTTATATGATGTACGTCAAAGGTGATAGTCCCCATCAAACGGTTATGAATGTGTGTGAATTGTATTAGATCACCTCATATCTTGAATCTCCATAATATGAGAAACCTATGCACTCTTGCTATGTTTTCACACACAACACACATACTCTTTGCTACTTTTGATACATGTGCAGGTACAATGTAATTTGGCCATCACAAGGAATACATGTGTTAATATATATTCACTAAATTGTCTTAACTCGTTTTGGAAATATAAAATTGGTTAGACTTGTTTAGTGTGTTTAGTGTGTGTGTGTGTGTGTTTTGGATCTATGGATGCTTTGCTTATATGTCAAGAGATGTTTTGAGAGCTTAACATGTTGAGTGGATCTTTGTTTGAGTAGTTGGCTTGTTGCATTCATCTTTATGTGTTTCTCCTCCCTTGAAAAACTCCTTTTCTTCTAGCTCGACATATACCTCGACACAACCATTTCTATTGAGCCTCTTTGCTTTGCTCTCAATAGATTCTCGACAGCAGGCCGATCCATCGAGTTTTTCTTCTAACCTCTCTGTCTTCTTGACAGATCCTCGACACATTCTAGATCCATCGAAGATTTCTGGGTTTCTTCTCGATAGTACCTCAATAGCTTCTCGATCCATCGAGATGACTTCCTTGAGCTTCTGTCTCCCCAACACCTTCTCGACAAATCCTCGATCCATCAAGACCATCCTTTAGCCGTTAATAGATCCTCAACAGATCCTTGATAGATACACTTTTGTTGAGATTTAATGCTCGACAAAATCTCGATAGATTTCTCGATCCATAGAGATGCGTTTTCTATTTATAGAACAGAGGCAATTTCAGATTTCATTTTCTCACTTCTCTCTCGATAGAAAACTCTCTCTCTTGACCCAAAACTCTTTCTCACTCTCAAATCTCCTCACCCTCGTGTTCTTCGGCCTAGATCAAGCTCTAAACACTTGGTAAGTGTTCTCATCTTCTCTCTTTTCATGCATTCATGCATTTTAGACCTAGGTTTTGGGGTTTTTTTAGTTTTTCATGAAATTTTTGGGTTGGGCTTTGTGAAATTGTTGTTATATGTTCATGCATTGCATCTTCTATACATTATAACAATGTTTCATGCATTGTAGGATTGTATGCTTGATCAAACTTGTGAGTGCTGTTAGGTTTGGATTGGGTTTTTCCCATTATGCTTTTAATTTATGCACGTCACATGTTCATGCATTCTTCATGCATACGTTCTTTATTTTCTTTCTTTTTCTAAGCATGTGCTGTGTTTCCTTCTACTCTCTCTCTCTCTCTCTCGGATAGACTGCGTTATGGCACCCAAATAGCGCAAATCTACTCTGACTCGGAACCCTCTTCGTGGTTTCGGGTCATCCTCTTCTAATACTCCTATTCTAGCTTATATTCGGTTCTGTGATGAGAAGGCTAAGACGAAACACCAGGTCATTCTGTCAGATTTCTCCGACACTACGCTACCCGATGTCATTTGGACTCGGGAATGGGAATCTCTCTATAAGAAACCCGTGTGTTGTCCCGCTGTGTTTATTTAGGATTTTTGCTCCAACATACATGGCATTGATACCTTTGTGCCTCAATTTGTTTCTACATTTAGAGGTACACGTATCGTAGTTACTTCGGATATTATATCCAAGGTACTACACGTCCCTAGGGTAGTGCATCCTGACTACCCTAGCTATGTGCGTCTCCGAACCGTGTCTAGAGACGACCTCGTCTTTCACTTTTATGAAACTCCTTATATATGGAGTGGTAAGCTAAACACTCCATGCTCGAGTTTTGCTAAAGGCCTAAGATTCCTTAACATGGTGATGACATTCACTCGCACACCATTGTCTCACTATAACTCCATCACTGAGCCTCATGCTCGTTTTCTTCTTTCTTTAATGGAGGATCTTTCCATCAACTTTCCCTTTCACTTCATCACATCTATCATAGATGTGTATCAGGACACTACTACTTGTGATAAGCTCATCTTTCTTTCGGCTATCACGCGTATCCTCACACACTTTCACATTCCCATTCCTCTCTCTCCTTTCTTCACCATCATAGGCGCCATATGCGCTGGTTCTGTCCAGCGGAGCGAGGCCCAGCTTCGACCGAAGCGGCCATAAGTGGAGAAGACCGATCCTGCAACTTCTGCTATTCCACCCTCTTCCTTGGCTCTGTCTACCTCCGCAATTGGTGGTGTGACCCTTGAGGCCATCATGGCACAGCTTCAGCGGATGGAGGCTGACTTTGCTGGTTGTCTTGACTATCTCACAGATGAGATATGTTAGATGAACACCCAAGTCAGTCGCATTGCCCGCAGACAGGCTCACATGGCTGGCTTTACTCCTTCACCCTCTCCGAAGCGTCTCGTGGCCTCTCCTTCTATAGATGATGAGGATGATGTTGGCTCTCCGGTGATGATGAGATGACAACCTTTCAGTGACTTGCCCTTTGAGATTCATGACAAAAGGGGGAGTAGTTTTGGGTTTGAGAGTAGTCTTGTACTTAGGGGGAGAGTTAGTATAGGACCTTTTTTTTTATAGGGGGAGTGTATATAGCATTAAGGGATGTAGTGAGGTTTATGTGTACTTTTCCTTCTTTTTGTTACATTAGCCCCTTGTATACCGGTCTTGTGACCATTTTATTACATACATTGTACTTTATTTTCATATATATGATGATGATGTATGTTTTTCTTCACCTACCTTTACATGTGTTGTTTCTTTTCTATCTTTATTTACATGTTTCTTTATGTATGCAATCTTTATTTCTGTTTCACACATGATGCCTTGATGAGTTTTGTTTAAATGTTTTCAGAAAGACAAGTTGTGAAAGTCTATCATGCCATGAACTCTTTTCTTGCAAACTTTTTCAAGAGTTTGTAGTAGGGATATATTTACTTTGTAATACAACAAGTGGCTATGAGTTTAGTGATTTAAGACTTCTCTCATGATTATTTGTTTTGTTATGGTTTTGTCACGAATTGCCAAAAAGGGAGATTGTTAGGGACATATTCTATGTAATTGGCTACTCTTTTGACAAATGCACTTTACTTGTAATTGGGTAGATCTAGGATGGGTTTAAGACTTCAAGAAACACGTTGTTCAAGTCAAGTGTTAAAGCCATGAAGATCTAAAAGAGAAACAAGTGAAGAAGAGTTGTTCATTAAAGCTCAACAGAAGTCTTGACAAAATCCTTTCTATCGAGATTTAATGTTGAAGCTCGACACAAGCTGTTTCTGTCGGAACTTACGAAATCAGAATTTTCAGATCTGATTTTCGGCCCATGCTGAAATATTTGTATAGAGTTTCTTTTCCCACAACCCTAGACATATATAAGGCTTATTTTAAATGTCTTCATACAAGGAGAACACATGTAAAAAGTGCCCTAGTTCATTATTCTCTCTAAAGAAGTTATTGCGTCTTTGCGCCATAGGGTTTTGTAATCAAGGAGCTTTTTGATCTTCATCGTTGATGAACTGAAGAACTTTGCAGCCAACATCTTCTTCAAGTTGCTGGTGTTAGTCACGTACTTGGATCCGTGCATCATTGGTTAGTCACGTACTGGGATTCATGCATTGAACTAGAAGATTGCTACTATAATACAAGTCTAATTGTGTATTGAGGTAAGGGTTCAACTGTAGGTTGGTATTTCGGGATAGGCCAAAGGGTTTGCTAAGATTCCTTATACTTGTAACCGCTTGTGATTGACAATAGTGGATTTTTGGGAGTAGTGACCTGAAATTCACCCGGTGGGGTTTTGCCTCAGTGATTTTCTTATTCGTAAACAAATCACCTGTGTCTTTTCCGCTGTATTTAGTATAATTGGTGATTTGTTTGTGCTACCACGCTATTGCATGTAATTGAACCTAATTAATTAACCTGGGTAATTAATCCATTTACAAGGGGTCAATTCATTTTAACCCAACAATTGGTAAAAGTTTATGTATCAGAGATACTCTTTAGAATCCTTTCTGAGTACTCTTTTATTTTATAAAGATTAACTGTTTTTATTGCATTTACTTCTTCTCCAACATTGCAGGATTACATAAAAGAAAGCGATAATTTAGTGTCTCTTCATGATCAAATTCATGAATGTGTTAGAATCTATGGAAACTATCCTTGGTGGATTTCAAATTTTGTGTCTTATCTTTTCATGCTATAAGTCAATCTATGTTCTCTATTTACGTACCTTTTCTCAAGATACCTTTTATCAATGGCTGAGTTCTTGTGGATAAAAGTAGTAAGAATACCTTTTAATCTACATTTATGTGTACGTATATGTTTCGACGGTTTTTAATAATACTTTGACATTTAGTAACCGTTGAAAAAAGTGTTACACCTTTATCAATGGTTACCAAACATCAAAGTATTTTTTCAACGGTTACATAGGCTGTAGAAAAATATTAGCAACATAGTTTTAGTGACGGTTTTAAATGGTCATTTTCACCATCAAAAATACTTTTTTTGACCATTTTTAGTATTTTTTTTTCAAAGGTTTCAATAATTGAAAATAGCCAAATTTTCTATAGTGAGACCATGTAATCTATATTACATGTAGCTTTCAGAGTCAGAATGATGATTGTTGCAACCCCCTTATTACATTCAGAAAACTTTCAATACTTAAACTAATATTTAAATCCTTAAGACACTGAAGATTATGCCTTAAAAAAAATCTCCACATTCAATATGGGTGTGCCTAATTTTTTTATTTTTTTATTTTCTATAAATAGCTGGATAAATGTTGACTTAGATTTTTATTTTTTACACATAATTTTAAAAATATAAAAGAGCTATGACCATATTAATTTTTTTTTTTTACATGTAGCTCATAGCCAAAAACATAATAAAAATAAATATAAACATGATAATAAATATGTTATGTTATTTGAATCCACAAACATATGTTATTCTTTATAGAATAAAAGATTTTTTTTTTTCCCAAATATATCATTTTATGAATTATTTCACTAGAAGGACTCTTTTGAAAATTATTTAGTTAGATAACCTTATTTGAAACTCAAATTTGTGACAGGAATTTGATGCTTACGTTTTACTGTGAAGCATTTTGAGCATGCTTTTAGAAATTTTTTTTTTTTTTTTCTCTCTCTTTTATTGGGTGGGAATATACATTTCAGTGGAGGTATTGCATTTTCACGTGGTAATTTGATGCGTACGTCTTACTGTGAAGCATTTTGAGCATGTTTTTAGAATTTTTTTTCTCTTTTATTATGTAGGGATATACATTTCAGTGGAGGTATTTGTATTTTCACATGGTAATTGGTCATTGCACATGTGAAAATCAAGGCTTCACTAACAACTTATTATTGACTCAAGAAGACAGAAAGACTTCCAGGCTAGCTGGGGCGCACTTCTTTCAACTTTTCATGCACTGCTAATACTCCTTTTGGATAATTACAGGAAGTTTCCTTCATTGTCATAATCCAAATCTAATTGCTCTTTCGTAAAATGTTGACTTACAAGAGAACAAGCCAGTCTATTAAAAAGGCAAAAACTATTCTCATGATTGGATAACGATTAACACATCATCAAATGGTTTTTTAAGAAATAATTTAATAGCCAATAAAATATCAAGATTAAGCAAATTTACTCTTTTTTAAATTTGGGAATATTTTGATTTTGCTTCCTAACGTTTAAAAATTTGGATTGAAACTCCAAAAATATGTAATGTTTTGAAAGAAGCCCCTTCCATTCATACTTGATGCTATATATCGATTAAGTGTCACCTAAACTCAAAACATCATAATTTTTCGACTTAAAACTACGTTGTCATAATTCTATTTAAGTCAAGTCACATATTTTTTTAATTATTAATTAATATGATTATTGTTTTTAAATTCTTTAATTTCACTTCCTATATTTTTCCCTTTAGTCCCCTCTCTCTCTCTCTCTCTCTCTCTCTCTCTCTCATTGATCTATTTTCTCTTTGCCACCACAACTCTTTCACAATCTTGGCAAGGCCATCAAGTACCACGTACTTGTAATACAATATATTTTTTAATTACTTTTTATCATTCATTATCAAGTTAGTGTACCTTCAAGCAAATTAAAATGAATATTTTTAATATTTTCTTTGCCAATTTTTGTAAAATTTAAATGCAGTAATCAGTTTTAGTTTTCTTTGGTAGGTAAGCTATTTAGGCAGGTGGCCGAGTGTTGGAATGAGTGTTTAAAGATTTTGAAATTGCAGAAGTAGCAATTGCTCAAAACTCTAACGGCTTCATAGTTTTGTAAATTGGTTATCCTTTTAAGCGCAGATATATATATATATATATACTTTTGGATCTTTTGGTAATTGAATATGATGTTTGCAAACTGGTCAACTGAAAGTAGTTTAGAAATCTAGCGATTTCACTTGCAAAGCACACTAAAAGGTGCAATATACAGGTGCTCCTGTCTAACATCATACATGAACTATTATGATGTTTTCTTAATCCATTTTTGTCGTGTTGACTTAGAGAGTTGGTTAAAGTTGTCATTTCATAAAATTTATTTTTCTTTTATCTTCTATTTTGTCACCCTATCCCTTATAATCAAAGTTTTCAAATTTCAATTCAGGGGCATCTTGAGACAAGAATTGAGCTTCAAGAATTTGCTTCTATGATGTAATTCAATCTGAACTTTATCAAAGCCTAAATAGCACATTGGCTGATATTTCATTTGCAAAAATATTAACGTTTTTTAAAAAATATATTTATTCGAATAATTCATAGAGAAATTTCATTAACATATATATATATATATATATATATATTGATTTGATTAGTATTAAATAATTTTGTTTAATTAATATTTACATATTAAATGCGCATTAAATACGAACTAGACTAATGTTAATTTCATATAAAGAATTGAATATCATATTTAAACTATAAATATTAATAAAAAGAAATAAAAATATATTACGATTAAAAAAATGCTTTATTTTGGATATATAACGATGCATAGTTAAGTAAAGTTGTAATCTAATTTTTATTTTCATATCTTGTTTTCAAGAGACAGAGATAGATATTATTTTGTGTGTGGCTTTGTAGGATACCAGTTTACAAAAATTAAAGTCTCAAACTATTAGGAGAAATTAGTCTATGATTGATGATTTAACACATTTGCAACATCTTTTTGAAACATTTTAGGGTTTCAATTGGGTTAAGGTTCTATTAGTCTCGTATTTTAAGAGTCTTAATAAAAATGAAAAAGAAAAATGCGCTAATTAAAAGCACTATAAAATGTTAAAAATATAATGTGACATTAATTATCATTGATGAATTTCATCAATTTAACTAATGAATGTTTATATCACTTTTTTGTGATTAATAATATGACAATTTGTAAGTCAATAGTAAAATTTGTAGTATCTTTAACATCCCTAATAAAAAAAATATACAACCTTTAAAAAATATATATAATTTTATAAAAATTTAGGGGTTTAACCATGGGAAGTGGAGTCTTTTTCCCTAATGGAAAATTTTGTTTTATGGTGTGGCCTTAGGCTTGCCTAGGCCTTGGGCCGGCCCTGGTTTTAGGTATACGCAGCCTTCAATAATTGTACATGGTTCAAAATCTAAAATCACTGAGAAAGCCAACCCAAAATATAAATCAATGATCAATCAGACATCACATGTAGAGTCCATCACGAGGTAGTTTAATGTGAAACAAATATGTGATGAGGTTATACACTTACATGATTTCAATGTGAAAACAGCAACAGAAGACGGCTATTTTCCTCGTTTTTTCCACGTGCATGTGAGAGTGGGACACAGTGGTATTCGTCAACTGTGCTCTTACCATGCGAATTTGTCGAAAGTGATGATGGATGACTAGCTCGTTTCACATGTGCATGTGAGAGTGGGACACAGTGGTGTTAGGAGAACTAATACTTCACAGGAATTGACAAGAGTAGGGGGCCATGGCTGTTCGAGGTCAAGTTCAATTTTTTGAAACGGTGGTACACTGTGACAATGAAGTTTCTTTCGAAACTGGAATTTCTCAGAAATTGTTTATTTCAATTTCCTAATTCTCAAAATAAAAATCCTGAAAACTGAGTTGTTGGTTTAGCTCAGGCAAGAGGCACGGCCTAATGAAATATATGAATTATATAAACCTAACTACAAGAAAATATATATATATATATCAAGAATCCGGTTAATTTATACCCTTAAAAAGTACATTAATTATTTATTTAAAAAAATTTATTAGAAACTGAAAAACTGTAAAAATTTATTTTAAAACGTTTATTAAAGTAGTTTATAGATGAATGCCATAGGAATATAGGTTAGTAAAACCTATATATCAAAGCGAAAGACAGTTGAATACCTATATATAAAAACCCATATATCAAAACATTTCCTCAGAAAGCAGGAATGTCTAGTCCTATACGACTTGAAATATGGAATATGCAGGGTTCTCAAAATTGCGATTTAAATCGTAGGATCACATGATTTTACAATCCCACCTCACCAAAATGTTTAGAATCGCACAAGGATTGTTAAAATTGTAGGATTATATGTAGGATCATGTAGGATAGTAGGATCGTATGGGATCCTACCAAAACGTAAAAATAAAAAAAAATAAAAAAATTTCATCTTTATACGTTGTAATTTGTACTCTCACGACTAAGACATTATACTTTGTAAAAGTATTAACTAAGTGGTGGGACTCATATGGAGATGACTTTCTTGAATTGAAAATTTTTGCTATAAGAATATTGAACTTAACATATAGCTCTTCAGATTGTGAAAGTAATTAGAGTACATTTGGAATAGCAAGACCAAATGACTTTGGTATATTATCCCCAGTTGAGAATTCTCGATCAAAATTGGTACAACTTTAAGTACACTAAAAAAGGAGAATATTGTTTAAACGAAAAAAAAAAAAAAAATGAATGAGTTGGTATTTGTTATGTAAAACTTGAAGATAAAAGAGAAAATACCTAAACCATCAAGTGCAAAAGAAGAAATTGGTTTGAAGAACTTGTCCTCGGATGATAAGTGGTTAGCAAAAGGTGTCGACCAAAAGATCGATGATGGTACAAATTTTGATGAAGATAATGAAGTAACAATTCTAAAGTCTTCCTTTATAGATTTAGAAAATAAATAAATAAAAGTTCATGTGTATAGTGTGAATGTGTGATCACTATTGTATCATTTTGTTATCAATATTAGGTGATGATGAGGGTTCAAGAGCTACTGCTGAAGGAATAAGTGTGCTAGTATTTTGGTACTTGGTTAGTTTATAGTTAAACATTCACTGAACTTTTTAAATACATTGTATCAAAACTTAAATATATTTGTTTCGTTAGTATAGACGTAGCAATGTAGGACATGCAAATTACATCATAAGATCAAAATCTTTATTTATTTATTTATTTTATTTTTTTTGGAAAAATTCATAATTTACGTGATTATTCAATATACAAAGTCACTATCAATGTATTTTTTGCTTTAAATCTGAAAATAGATAGGACCTTACGATCCACGATTCGATCTTACAATCTACGACCTACCTACCTTCTGCAATCTTACATAGGATCCCGATTTTGACTACCTTGGGAATATGTGGCTACCTTAAATTCTTTAAGTACTTTGTGTTGGATTAAGATAGCTTGACCCAGTTAATTAATTCAATTACTCAAGTTTATTAATTAGGTTCAATTGCATGCAAATTGTGGAGGCACCAACAAATCACCAAAAATACTAAATGCAGCAGAAAATAAATTTGATACAGTGATTTGTTGACAAATGGGGAAAACCTCGCAAGGCAAAAACCCCATCGGGTGATTTTAAGGTCACCACTCCCAAGAATTCGCTAATCAATAGTCAAGCAGTTACAAGTATAAGGAATCTTACCAACTACCTTGGCCTATCCCAAAATATCAACCTACATTTGAACCTTCGCTCCAATACCCAATTGAACTTGATCTTGTAGTAGCCTTCTTTCCCTTGATGCACAAATCTCCAATCTATGACTAACCCTTTACACGGATCCCAGTACGTAACTAACTTCAACAACTTGAACAGATATTGTTGGCTGCAAAGTTCTTCACTTCATCAACAAATAAAGATTAAGAAGTACTTGGTTACAAAACCCTATGGCGTAGAAACACAGTAGCTTCTCACAGAGAAAATAAATCTCTTGGTCTCTATATCTGTGTATGCCGGCTTTCAAAATAGGTCTTGTATATGTCTAGGGTTATGAGAAAAGAAACCCTAAACAAACACCTATGCTTGGGCCAAATTTCAAATCTGAAAAACTGAAAATTGTAAGTCTCGATAGTAGGCATCTGTCGAGACTTAATGAACAGCTTTTCTTCACTTGTTTCTTGGATCAATCTTCATATATTTAATACTTGACTTAAACAACACGTTTCTTGAAGTATTAAACTCATCTTAGATCTACCTAATTACAAATTAAGTGTATTTTGTCAAAGGATTAACCAATTACATAAAATATGATTCTAACGCTTAGTGTGTTCATACTTTTGTGTTTACGTGATAAACAATACATCGTAGTCGTAGATGATATTTTCACTTGCCTAACGCGGTCTAATCCTATAGTGGCTTTGATTTACATTTGTTGTTCGTCTTTAATTTCGAGTATCATTCTTCTTCATCATGTATAATACTATGTCACTCACATTAATTTCTGAAATGTGTAACGTTCTCACATTAAGATTTCTACTTGTCTAAGCGAAAAACAATTGAGATACAATCACCTAATTAATGAAAGTAACTATTCTTCAAGTTGAAAAACCAACTGAGATATATGTATGTAGAGACGGAGCCAGAACTTAGAGTTAGGGGGGGCGGCTTTGCCGCTAGTTGTGTGCAGTGATTTTGGCCTCCGACTCTATTGCTGCTTAGCTACTGGTTGTTTAAATTTTTTTTAAGGGTCAGATTGTTTGTTTTGGGTAAAATTGGTTGACTAGGCTTAATTTTTTTAAGTTTTACTATTGTTAATTTTGTTGTTGGACTAATTTTTTTGGGCTTGTATACTTTGTTTTAGATTTGGTCTTTAAAATGAGCAAAATGCTAGAGTTATAAACTTTTTTACAAATTGCTGATGTGATGAGTGGTTATTGGTACGTAAAAAAATAATGTAAATGGTGGGCCCAAATGTGAATCAATAAGAATTTGCTACCTTAAAAATTTATAAAAATGTTGTAGAAAAATTTGTGAATATAATAATACTCTTAAAAGAATCAATGATATTGGTAAGGAGGCAAAAATGTAATTTTATAAAACAAAATTGCTAAAATTAGTACCCATATGTATAATAATATTTTTTTTTTTTAAATGGGGGGAGGGACCACTGCCTCCCAAGTCCAACCATGGCTCTGTCCATGTATGTATGCATTTGCCGAATTCAATGCTTGCTACAGTGGTCGATGTCAATGGATTAAATGTTGCTATGTAGGTCAACTTTGGAATACTATTTTTTATTTTTTTTTTATTTTGGTGAAATCCTCAATAAATTAACGCAAAAAAAAAAAGTAATACCTACAGAATTCAGAGGAATACGCCTCTCATAATACATGCTCAAATTGTCATAAAACAAAGGGAAAATTACATTTTACCGCGCTAAACTATACACCATATTACACTTTGCACCCTAAACTATCACACTTATCACACTTTACACCCCGGCATCACTTTTACTGTTAAGTTAAACAGAAATTAAAATCACATGACTTGCACATGATTTTTTACTTAGGTGGCACATTGTTTAAAGACCAAAACGCCCAAATAATTAAAAACAAATGCTTATTTCTTTTTTTCTCTGCTTTTTTCCAGGTCTTTCTCTCTCTCTCTCTTGTGCGTAAGGTCTTCCCCTCTCTCTCTCTCTCTCTCTCTCTCTCTCTCTCTCGGAATTGGCTTAAGGAAGCAGCTTTCTGTGGTTGAATTGACCTTCAAGAAAAGTCATTCATACCCTGGAAGAGATGTACTCAGGGCAGTGAATGTAAAAACAAATCAACACCTTTTGGAGCACTTATAGTTTTGAGAAAGCTTGAATGATTGTAGGAATATTTGGAATATAAGGAGAAGGAAGGCTGTAAGTGACCCTTCCATCCATCCAGATATAGGATTAAGCATTTACATGCTCCTAAGCTTGAATGATTGTAGGAATATTTGGAATATAAGGAGAAGGAAGGCTGTAAGCGACCTTTCAATTTTGTTGGATTTAGAGGAGAAAAGCTGCTAAGAGAGAGAGAGAGGGGAAGACCTTATGCACGTGAGAGAGAGAAAGACCTGAAAAAAAGAAGAGAAGAAAATAAATAAACATTTGGTTTTAGTTGTGTGAAAAGGGTGTTTTGGTTTTTAAACAATATGCCACTTGAGCAAAAAATCATGTGTAAGTCATGTGATTTTAATTTCTGTTTAACTTAACAGTAAAAGTGATGCTGGGGTGCAAAGTGTGATAGTTTAGGGTGTAAAGTGTGCATTCGAATAGTTTAGAGTGCAAAGTGTAATTTGGTGTATAGTTTAGGGTGGTAAAGTGTAATTTCCCCTAAAACAAAAGTATACATATGCATACAAGTGGACTATCGAAAGACACAATGTCATGATCAAGAGCTAGAGCTCTTCTAGCCAAAGCATCGCCACACTTGTTTGTTTCACAGAAGCAGTGATTTATCTTTACTTGAGAAATTTGGCTGATGAGGGTTCGACAATCCAATATTAGAGAAGCATGATGTAATCTACCGTTGTTCCCCTCAATAATCCAACAACACACAACTTTAGCATCTAATTCAATTTTCACGGCTACAATGTCCAAATTTAAACACATTAATAACCCTTCTCCAAACGCCCACGATTAAACAATAACTATTACTACCTCGGGAATTAGGGCAAACTCTTTTAGTTTACAATTTTCTAAGTACAATTAATTTTTTTTTTTTTTTTTTTTAAAGAGTTTATTTGACAAAGTCCAATAAGTCTATTATCCTTGGCCCATATGATATGAGTGGGTAGTTATGTTGGGAAGTATGATCGGGGATGACTTGGGAATTGACAAGACATGTCTCCATAACAAGTAGTCCATATTTCTTTTAGTTTTTCACCACATAATAAAAAGTAGCTGGCAGAGTCAGCAGACTTTTTGAGTGTTCCCTTTCTGTGGGGGAAATTATTTTGTATAGACAATGTAATATAGTCCCCTCTCATGAAAACGTTGATCCCATTCCCACCCTGATATTTCTCTGTCTTTTTTAACTAGAATTGAGTATGGTACATTAATATAGTCTCCTCTTTGCCATGTCATTAATCTTCTGAAAATCAATTATGTAAACGCATTAAAGTCACTATCTTTAAGAATAATGAGTCATTAACTCTCTCCACCCAACCAGCTTCTTCTTCTTTGCTACTCTCTGTCTCCCTCATATCTCTCCAGACCTATCTGAACTCACCTCCTTCTCCTGCACTATGCCACACAACTTATTGAAGCTACATGATAAATTTAGCTTGTTTAATTAATTCAGAATTATAATATAGTTTTAGATATCAATCTAAAACCAATAAAGGCCCAAAATAGATAAATACATTAAAAAAAAGAGAGTAAGAAATGGAACTAAAGGGATTAATGGATTTTTAAAGGCTCTCCCTTTCTTTCATATTTAATTATGCTATATTGTCTCGCCCAGTGGCATAGCCAAACATTTTTATTTGGAAGGCCAACTTATGATACTAATTTATTAGTTTATATAAACTTCCATAAACATGCACAAACACAGATATCCATATACACATATAACTTAGTATCCTCCATAATGAATCCTTAAAGTTTTCATTTTTAATATAAATTACCAAATTATCAACCAAAGTGAGTAAAAAATTTTCAATTGAACTAATGAAGTATTCAAAGACATGAATGATTTAAAATTTTAGCAGACACAAGAAAAAATTTTACAATAAAAAATGAATTTGAGGGAAAAAAAAAAAAAAAAAAAAAAACTCTATAACACTAGACCAATTAGACAATTTTCTTAAGAGCATTATTAGACTAGCTCAAATATTTGGGGGGGTCAAGTCCCATTTTTGTAGGCTAATAATTAAAATGTTAAATATTTATATATAGTTAAAATATTTTTAAAAATTTTTGGGCCCCATTCATACATGTAGCTCCGCCTCTGGTCTCGCCCTTATGCTCTAGAAGAAATACAAGTGGATGATGAAGGATGACTATTCCAATTCCACCTACCCTCCCCAATCCCAACTCCAATATCTGAAATAAAAGTTGACACAATTTGGCTAAGCTTGAGACCTTTTTAGTCCTAGTGTTTTTTATTTTATATATATATATATATATATATATATAACGTAGCTGTATATTCTTCATTAAATAACTTAAAGCTCTGGGAGAGAGAATTTTTGTTTTCTTCCTTTTTGAGGGCAACACTCTTTTCGTTATATATATATATATATATAACGTAGCTGTATATTCTTCATTAAATAACTTAAAGCTCTGGGAGAGAGAATTTTTGTTTTCTTCCTTTTTGAGGGCAACACTCTTTTCGTAGTTGGAGAGAGAGAGAGAGAGACGATTTTTTTAATGCTCTATCACTAATATTTAGAAACTGCATGACATTGCCTCAAATGTGTTTTTTACCATTAAATTTGAATGAAATCAAAAGTCCAAAAAATATATAACTCTTTTAGGGTGTATTTGGTTGGAGTGAAAACAGAAATGATAGAAAATAGAGAGAGGAAAATAGGGTGAAAAATGTCATTTTCTACTGTTTGGTTGAGGAAAGAAAATAGGAGAGAGAGAAAATAGGGGAGAAAGTTTTCCCTCTGGGCCCACTTTTTTTATCCTCCCAATTTGGGAGGAAAATGGAGAGGGAAAAAGTTTGAGAAATGTATTTTATACAAATACCCTCTCACCTACCATTTACTTTATTCATGACCTGATGACTTTTGCCTCTTCTCAATAACGTTGCTTTGGCTTTTTTTTTTTTGGCAACTTTGCCTCTCTTTTTTTTTTTCTCTTGATCTTCTAGGCTGCATTTTTTCTTCTCTGGGCAAAAATGTTGCCCCCTTTTTTTTTTTTTAACTAGACGTGATTTTTTTTTTGGGACATGATTTTTATTTTTTTTAATAAATTTGAGAGATTGTTCTTTTTTTGTGGTCATTTGTCACTTTTTTCTTTTTTTTTTAATTGAGCATCATTCTTTAACAAAGGTATATGAGTAAATTTATTCAAGCCCATTTTTTCCATCCCTCCACTTTTCTACTCTCAACCAAACAAATAGGAGAGAAAATAAAATCTTTTCTATCCTCCTACTTTTCCATCCTCCCACCATTTTCTATCCTCCCACTTTTCTACTCTTCCAACCAAACGAACCCTTAAAATTATATAAGTGTGCATTTGACAGAAATTATTTTTGTCAATTTATTTTTACTATTATTTATGGGTCCTACTGTATTTTTTGATACTATTCATGATCTCACTGTACTATTTCAGCTAATTTTTACCTTTATCTACATTACTTTTAGCAAAATATTTTTAATTTTAACAAAATAAACAGATCCCAAACAGATCGTGTAACCTGAACTCATCGTGCCGTCCAAATTTGTGGTTTTGTAACCAATTTGTTGTGGCTGAGTTTTTGGAGTTGCATCTTGCAAGGAACTAATTAATGCAACTACATAAGGCTTCAGGAAGCCGCTATTCCAAAAGAAGAAGGTAGTGCTAGCTCAACTAGACATTAGTTGCCACTTCCGAATATGCAGGCACTAGTAATGATGTCCATACACAGTACTTCAATCACTGGTGTTAGCCATATATATCATCATTAATTGTGGTTGTTTGCTTCTGCCGGACCTAGCTATTGTGTACTGTGTACACATGTATTTTTAGATTGGTCACATTTATTGATTCAAAACCTCACAAAGTCAATGTTCCGCCTTAATTCTGAGGAGGGTGCGTGTTATAAATATTATTATGACCCAAGAGACTAACCCTAAGTTATTCTAGGGTTAGCACTTAGCAAAGGGTTCTCAAATTAATTATAAACTCTACTTGGATTTATAGTAATACCATATTAATATAGCTGTCAAGGGCTTTTTACAATGGATATAGACCATCAAGATGACCACACTAAATTCTAACTTTCACTTTTTATCTATCTTTTTTATTTTTATTTTTATGGACTAACAAGTATGAAATTATTTAATGGAGGTGTAGGAGATAAGACAGAAGATATAATCTTGGATAAAATATCATTTTCGTCCCTAAACTATCACAAAAGTTCGTTTTTCGTCCCTAAACTTTCAAAAGTTCTATTTTCGTCCCTAAACTATCACAAAAGTTCGTTTTTCGTCCTTAAACTTTCAAAAGTTCTATTTTCATCCTTAAACTTTCAAAAGTTCTGACGGAGTGCTGACGTGGCTTGACAGAGTGCTGATGTGGGAGGGACGAAAATCAATACGTTTGGAAAAGTTTAGGGACGAAAATAGAACTTTTAAAAGTTTAGGGACGAAAAACGAACTTTTATGATAGTTTAGGGACGAAAATAGAACTTTTGAAAGTTTAAGGACGAAAAACGAACTTTTGTGATAGTTTAGGGATGAAAATAATATTTTACCCTATAATCTTTCATATTTTGACTTTTTATATAGCAACATAATTCAAATAAATGCTCATAAAAATAGAAAAATAAGGTTTTTTTTATACCTTGGTTGAGCGTTGTTGAAACTTGAAACATGAAACACATGTCGCAGCAAATCTGTCTGCTGAATAAGGTTTTTCTTATTTTTGTGGCCACCTTATCTTGACATACAACTACAGTACTACATTGGTGGCCACAAAAATAAGAAAATATTTTTCATATAAAGACAAAAAAGGAATGGTTGTAGATTGTTTTTTTTTTTCTTTTTTTCTTTTTTTTGGGTAGAGAAAAGGACTGGTGCCTTTGGCTTCATATTACCAGCTTCCTATAAATTGGGTATCTCAGTTCATCATATCAACACACCTCTCTCTCTCTCTCTCTCTGAGCTCAAAACTTATTGGGATACTCATATCAGTGTCCATGGCCTTCTTTTGTGCATCCTCTTCTCCCTCCAAACCTCAAAATGGTTTCAAAAATATCCAAAACACTGAAAAGATTACTTACCTCATCGACGATACTTGTATGAAAAAGGCACAAGGAAGCAGCATTGCCCAAGATCAAGCCGTCAATTATTTTCCCACGGAAGACTACAATTTTCTTCCTGAATATCACAGTTCCACGGTTAAGTTTTGCATAACCATTTTCACCATTTCTATTTCTTGTTTTTCCAGACCTAACTTTTCATAATTTAAGAGGGCTATATTGTTTTTTCCAGGATGATTTTTATGTTGAATACTTGCAAAAACTAAAGAAATTCAAAAATATACTTAGCAAGTTAGTTGAAGTTCCTTTCGAAGGTTTGAACATGGTTGATGCAATCCTGCGCTTAGGAATTGAGTACCACTTCCAAGAGGAGATTGAAACAATCCTAAAAAGGGAGTATATGATTTTTAGCGGTCATGCAGGTCATGATCATGATCTTTATGAGGCTGCACTGCGTTTTCGATTATTGAGACAAAATGGCTATCATGTTTCTGCAGGTGAGAATATATTTTTCTTTTTTACCTAAATTACGTTATGCTTGTAATTATCACAGCATGGTTATAATTACATCTCCAAGGATTGGGTGGCAAATAGCGTTTGATTCTAAAAGTTGAACAAAAACATTTTTAGATAAACATTAAAAAATAAAATAAAATTATTCACAGTTGAGCTTTAACTCAACTAACACAGAGAGTAAATTTATGGGTTCAAGACTAACTTGATAACGTAGATATGTGTAACTTACCAATTGTAGAAAAAAAAATATTCCTTGAAAGTCAATAAATTGCTGCTAATTGTGTGTCACACAGATGTGTTTAACAAATTCAAGAACAAAGAAGGAAACTTTAAATTGGAGTTAGGTGAACACATAAGTGGATTGATGGAATTATATGATGCGTCAGAGGTAAGCATCAATGAGGAAGACTTACTTGATGAAGCTAAAGACTTCAGTCGCCATCATCTCGAAGCAAACATCAAACATCTTGATCACCAACAAGCTAGATTCATTCTAAACACATTGGAGCATCCCTATCATAAGAGTTTGCCAAGGTTCATGGCTAAGGGCCTCCCAGACAATTTCGAAGTGGCAAGGGGTTGGGTAAAACATTTACAAGAACTAGCAAAGATGGACTTCAAAATGGTCCAGTCCATACACCAACTGGAACTTCTTCAAATTTTCAAGTAAGTTCAATGAGTCTCTGGAATATTTTTGTTATGATTGTCTATTAATTATTTTGGAACTCAGATTGCCTATATACTTTCTAAATTATCATTTCTCCTAAAAGATGGTGGAAAGGCTTAGGTCTGGCTAAAAAGTTGAACTTTGCGAGAAATCAACCACTTAAATGGTACATGTGGACAGCGGCTTGCCTCACAGATCCAAGCCTGACATATCAAAGGGTTGAGCTCACAAAACCTATAGCTATGGTTTACGTGATAGACGACATGTTTGATGTTTACGGAACACTAGATGAACTCACTCTCTTCACAAATGCAGTGAATCGGTACGTGTGTTTGTTCCATATAGGAAAATTGTTAAATATTCTTTTACACTTTGTTTTATTCCACCATTTTACACCAATATAAAATTGATGCAAGAATATTCATATTTTAAAAATGTCCACATTTCAACTCATAAAAGTGAATGTAAAAAAAAAAAATGTGAAATAATAAATGTGTGATAATTAAAACAGTAGAAAAATATGAGTTGCTTTGTTTTACTATTTCACTATGCGTGATTATTACGTTTTTCTGTGCACGTAGATGGGAATTATCAGCAACTGAGAAATTACCAGACTCTTTGAAGATATGTTTCGTGGCTCTCTATGACATTACCAATGAAATCAGCTATAAGGTCTACAAAAGGACGGGATGGAACCCTATAGACTCCCTAAAAAAAGCGGTATATATATTGACGTTATAACTATCAAACACAATTATTTTCTAAAGAAAAATACATATTGGTCCCTAAATTTTAGTTTATTGATAATTTTTAATTTTGAAATTTAAAATGATTGCTTTAGATTCCTTGAATGACATGACCAAACTTAAACTAACATGACGACATTACTCTCGACATTACTCTCTTAGATACAATATAAATAATAAAAAGGATTGCTTCAACTTTCAAAGGGACTAAAAGTGACCATTTTAAGTTTGTTGAGAACTAAAAAAATTAATAGAAAATTATTAGTTTACATTATATTATCAACGTAAGAATTACATTGTAGATTAAACAAATATATACAATATTATACATTTATATGCAAATGTATACATTTATTTAGTCTGTAATGTAAATCTTACATTGATAGTGCAATATAAATTAATAATTTTCTATTATTGTTTTAGTTCTCAACAAATTTAAAATGGTTACTTTTAGTCTAGAGACATAAAGTGATTAGTCGGATTTCAGGGATGAAAATCGCTCTTGGCCTGATGTGTATGTACAAACATTGTATTTTGACATATTTTTCATGTGAACAGTAAAATTTTGAAAAGATTACTCATGCTACACCTTTGGAATTATTGATTGTTACAGTGGGCCAGATTGTGTAATGCCTTCCTATTAGAAGCACAATGGTTTGCTTCTGGGTACATGCCAAAGGCAGAGGAGTACATGAAGAATGCACATGTGAGTACAGGATTGCATGTGGTGCTAGTTCACATGTTCTTTCTCTTGGGTGAGGGAATTAGCAAGGATACTGTTGAACTTCTGGACAGCAACCCCAGCATTACATCTTCCATAGCCACAATTCTTCGACTCTGGGATGACCTCGGAAATGCCCAGGTAAGAGAATAAGATTAAATTCACAAGCAGCCACACATAATTTGTCCAGTTTTAACAAGGGAGTGATCCCACCAATAATAGATATATAGTGGCCTAAAGGGCAGTGGAAGCAAGGAATAGGACAGTCGCATGTTAGAAGTCAAAGGAAATTGAATTTCCTCTCATTTACTCTACTTTTTTTCGCATGAACCACAGCCATCCACGTGTAAGGGTCATAGTTTTCTCAGAAAAATAGGAAAAATAATATATTATCCTAAGAGTAGAGGGAAACCAGTTTTTTCCCCAACCCTTTCCACACTTTGTTAAAATCAAAAGTTGGGTGAAGTGGGATGAGAGAACTTCACTTTTATATAAATTTATTATTAACATCATTTTTATAATGATCATAGGGCAAGTTAATAATTATTAAAAACATTTCGTAAGTGAGTTTAGTATCTTGTAATTTTCGTTAATTTATTTGTTAAATGTAAGATAAAAAAAATTAAAAAAAGAAGATAAAAATTAGTTTATTTTTAGAAACATATATATGCTATTTATCGGTAAAAGATGAGACAAAAAGTTAAAATTTTTCATATAATATATATATATATATATATATGTATGTATATGTTTGCAGCTTTTAAGGTTAACTCACTAACTGGTTAGGATTATCTGCAGGATGAGGATCAAAACGGTCATGATGGATCCTATACTGAGTGCTACAGGAAAGAACATCAAGGCTGTTCAGTTGAAGATGCAAAAAGTCATGTTATCAAAATGATTTCAAATGCATGGAAGCAACTCAACAAGGATTGCCTTAACCCAAATCCATTTCCAGCGTCTTTTATAAAGGCTTCTCTTAATGCTGCAAGGATGGTTCCTTTGATGTACAGTTATGACGAGAAACATCGCCTTCCAAGTCTAGAGGAGCACATGAAGTCACTGATCTTAAAAGGTGTTCCCTATAAGAAAATGTAAACAAATTAGACTTTTGGTTTCATAACGTATTGTGCTTTGGTAATGTAATAACCAATGGAAGATGTGAGGAGTCTTAAACTAGTTAGCAATATTTCAGCTTCTTGCACTAGCATTTCCTTAAAAATTTAAGTGCTAAATAAATTTTCAAATTTCCTGAATAATATGTAACCGAATCCACTATGAAATTATTGCAATATATATAGTCTCACTTACAAGACTTTTTGTGCATGTAAAGAGACACTATACCCTAGTTTTCGTCTCTTACTTGTAATTGCAAAATTCAGCCTTGTGTAATCACAGTTATTTGACGCCGTAAGTCGATAAGTCTGCCATTTAACCAATTTCTTGGCCAATTCAAGGCATCTTGAAGATTTTACTTGATTTCAGTGGCTTCAAAACACTATTCCAACACATAGTAGGTGATCTTAGTGTTTTGGTGGTAAAGTCCTATCCTATCTATAATGTGAAAATTGGAGAGGTTGAAAGACTTTTTGGCTTTGGTAAGGTTTTCTCAAAAATTGATTGTTTCACAATTCTATCCACAACCTCATACGTGAGAATTATGGCCACTTTCACGACTAGGGGTAGCAAATGGCTAGGTTGGATGTGTAATTACCCATTTTTTAGGTTTAGGAGTATTTTAGTAATTTTTTAGGTTTCAAAGGTATTTTAGCCATTTTATAGGTTTTGGGGTATTTTGCTCATCTTTTAAGTTTAGGAGCTATTTTTGTAATTTTTAGGTTTCAGTAGTATTTCGGTCATTTTTTATGTTTCAATGGTATTTTAGTCACTTTTAAGTTTCAGAGATATTTTGGTCATTTTCTAGAAATTTAGATTTTCTATTATTTATTAAATTTTAGATTTTATATTAGTTTTAATAGGTATTAGTGTGTTTATCTATTAAAACTCATATATTTAAATAACCTAATGAGTCTTTACTCATTTAACCTAAATATTCAAATAAATTGAGTTAAAACTTATCAAAATTAAGTGGATAATAAATAGATTTATATATATAGATAAAAATTGTCACTCTTGTCTACAACCATAATCAGGTGGACCTCATTGGACAAAGATTGCATGTTGAGACAAATAATATGAAGACATATTGATGGATGAATGATTAAGCAGTAGATGGCGTATTTGGTGCCCTGCAATAATTGTACTGAAGGATGAATGATTAAGCAGTAGTACAGAACCCAGCAATAATTGTACTGAAGGATGAATGATTAAGCAGTAGATGGTGTAATTGGTGGAATAGCAACGGGAGTACAGAACCATGCAATAATTGTAGTTTAGAGTCGTCTTTGGACAAACGTTTCCTCGGAATGCGGGAATTTCCAATCCAACTACCCTGTATATGGAACACGTGGGCCTGTGGCTACCTTAAAATTTTAACAAAAGATACTCTTCAGTACTTTTTGTGTGTTCAAGATTTCCTATCCACGTGATAAACGGTGTGTACCTCATATTTTCACTTACTGACGCGGTCTAATCCTATAGCGGCTAACGGTTTGATTTACATTTGTTTGTCTTTTTTTTTTAGGACACATTTGTTTGTCTTTAATTTGGGGTGTCAATCTTTTTCATGTACAATAAAACCATGTCACTCGCATTAATTTCTGAAATGTGTAACATTCTCTTATACAAGAGTTCGACTTGTTTAAGCCAAAGACAATTGAAATACAATCACCTAATTAATGAAGCCAACTATTCTTCAAGTTGAAAAACCGACTAAAATAAGAGTAATTCTTAGGTATTTTTAGAACATAGAAAATAATACTCTCTCTTTTCACAGTTATGGTGAGATCTATTCATTTAATTCATCGTGGGGTCCATCATGAATGTGAGAGAAATGAACTCTATATGCATGCATTTGCCGAATTCAATGCTTTTGCTAAATGAAGTTAATTGTAGGGGTAGCGCCACCTGAAATTAGGTAGTTCAAATGAACCCCTGAACTGGCCAAAAAATAAAATAACTGTGTAAAATATTTTCAAAATAATTTTGTTTTCACCCATTAAAATAAAATTTTGAACTCTTGGCCCAATTATTATTTTGGGTAAAATATCATTTTCGTCCCTAAACTTTCACAAAAGTTCGTTTTTCGTCCCTAAACTTTTCCAAATGTATTGATTTTCGTCCCTCCCACATCAGCACTCATCAAGCCACGGAGGGACGAAAATCAATACATTTGGAAAAGTTTAGGGACGAAGAACGAACTTTTGAAAGTTTAGGGACGAAAAACGAACTTTTGTGATAGTTTAGGGACGAAAAACGAACTTTTAAAAGTTTAGGGACAAAAAATGAACTTTTGTGATAGTTTAGGGATGAAAATGATATTTTACCCTATTATTTTTAAGTCCAACTGAAATAAGCTTGAATTGATCCTCTTGACAATATTTTAGCCTTTTTAAACACACACACACACAAAACCAACAATAAACCAATTTGATCTAAAATCTGGGGGGAAAAAAATAGTAAGCCCAACATCAAAGGGTTGAACTCACAAAACCTATTGCTCTAGTTTATGCGATAGACGACATGTTCGATGTTTATGGAAAACTAGATGAACTCACTGTCTTCACAGACGCTGTAATTGTAAATCGGTATGTATGTCTATTATAGAATAATATAACTTGCTTTTACCATTACACCATGCTTAATTATTACGACATCTCTCTTTGCCCGTAGTTGGGAATTAGCAGATACTGAGCAATTACCAGATTCCTTGAAGACATGTTTCGTGGTTCTTTATGTTATTACTAATGAAATCAGCAACGAGGCCTACAAAAGGAATGGATGGAACCCTATAGACTCCCTTAAAAAAGCGGTATATATATTGACAAAATAACCATCAATATCAATTTAAGTTTTAGCCCAAAATATATAGTCGTTCCGTAACTTTAACTTATAAACGATTTTAATTCATGAAACTTAAAGTGATCACTTTTAGTCCTTAATGACATAACAAGATTAAAATTAACATGTCATCAATCTGTCAAATATATATTAGAAATTTAAAGTTATCACTTTAACTTTGTTTATGGCTAAAAATATAACTTTAAATTTTTAGAACCAATATTCTTCATGGATTAAAACTTAAAAACTATCGTAATAGTTTTGGCTTCTATTTCGGTCAATACTCAAGCTTTGAGGTTATCACTCATGTTATACCACTAAAATCTTGATTGTTACAGTGGGCAAGATTGTGTAATGCCTTCCTATTAGAAGCACAATGGTTTGCTTCTGGGAACTTGCCAAAAGCAGAGGAGTATATGAAGAATGCACATGTGAGTACAGGATTGCGTGTGGTGCTAATTCACATGTTCTTTCTCTTGGGTGAGGGAATTAGCAAGGAGACTGTTGATCTTCTGGACAACAATCCAAGCATTATATCATCCACAGCCACAATTCTTCGGCTTTGGGATGATCTTGGAAGTGCCCAGGTAAGATTCCACTATTAATAGGGAGGTAATCCCACCTAAGGCATTGCACTTTATGCAATGGCTATCAAGAGTTGAAGAAAAAAAACAACTTTAACTCTTAGCCTTTGAATAAAAAAAAGTAAAAATATTTGTGTGTGGAGGAGGGGTGAATTGCTAGAGTGGCCAATCCAATCCAATCCCTCTAGTTGTCCAGCTCAGATAACGGGGAAAAAAATGTACACAATAATGGTATGTGGTCTTTGATTATTCCTTTTTATTATTATTATTTTTTTTGGGCTCAGTTAATATGTGTCATTAAGGTATACATTAATCATTTATTTTAAGAAACGTTTTATGAAAAATTGAAAAAACTATCTAAAAAGTTTGTCAATTTTTCATTTTTCCATAAAAAGCTTCCAAAAATGATTTACTAATGTATGCCCTAAGGGCTTACATTAGTAAAACCCTTTTTTTTTATGGGCGTATTATTATTATTATTAAAAATGGGTAGATGAAGGTGACCTGACTTGGCGTCTTCCATCTAGGCGTGACAATAATGACATTTTACCCGCTGGACCCAAGCCTGAGGGAGCAGGGGATCCAGATGAGTCATAGCTGTACACCCAACCCTATCGAAAATGCTAGTAAGCACGAGCCGAGAACATGAAGTTATTATTGTTATTATTATTATTATTATGGGGGAGGATTTGTTCCTAACCCGCCGCAAGCTCGTTTGTCCGCTTTGGGGAGCCAAGCCCATACGGTTTTGTTCTCAAGCGACATAGGAGGCATGCTTATGTGCAACGTCCGTCCCACATCGACAAGAGATGCGCCCCACTCATGCTTTATAAGTGCTTGGCACAAGCATGAGTGTACCACTACATGTGTAATAGTGGTACACTCATGCTTGTGTCAAGCACTTATAAAGCAAACCATATTAAGAGAACTTAAGATTTAGATTTTTATTCAGGGCTCAGAATAGGACTAGGAGTGAAGGTAGAGAGAGAGAGAGTAACATGAGATAAGAAGGAGATAGAAATGAGGAAAACTTAGTGTTTGGGTTTTATTTAGGAAGATGGGAAAAAAATAAATAACAAAATTGTATAATATATTTTTTTTAATTTAAATATATATTAAATATAGGCAATTCGAATCGGGTTAAGCAAATTTATGAATCTTATGACCCAAACCCAACCCGACCTACTAAAAAAAAATTCATAACCCAACCCACCCATCAACTCCTAAAAACTAACCCAATCCAGTGGGTTAGGTTGGATCGGGTCAGTTTTGACGGGTTGGCTGCATACCTCTACGTGTAAGGATAAGATTTTCCTTTACAAATTAGGAAAGTAACGAAATGATATTATGAGTGTACAAATTTTCCTATATATAAACATTATAGAAAAATGTGTCACAATTTAACAAAAAAAAAATAGAGGAAATTAAGACATTTATTTATTAAGTGTTGATTTGATATTAATCACGTACAATAATTGTCAAGTTAGTTTGTAAACGTTTTGTACTAAAATTGATATTATCTTTAGCATATTGTTTTTGCTAAAAGCTGTATAATTCAACTAATATATTATGATATTTTCAACGGAAACATCTAAATTCAAAAAAATCTTCAACATTGTTTGGAAAGTAATGTTAAGTTGAGGACATAACTTTTTTTGCTACCATTTTCTGAGTTTGTTAAGATAACAAGTTGTTAATAATTAAAAAGAAACATCACTTTGACATAGACCCACCTCTAACACGACTTCTATAATGCACTAATCAAATTGTACTTATTGTTTGGCTAGATGACATGTTTGCAATTTCTATAATCATTAACAAAGGCTAGGATTCACTGCAGGATGAGGATCAAAATGGACATGACGGATCCTATATTGAGTGCTACAGGAAAGAACATCAAGGTTCTTCAGTTGAAAATGCACAAAGGCCCGTTAACAAAATGATTTCAAACGCATGGAAGTGTCTCAACAAGGATTGCCTTAAACCAAATCCATTTCCAGCATCTTTTATAAAGGCTTCCCTTAATGCAGCAAGGATGGTTCCTTTGATGTACAGCTATGACGACAAACTTTGCCTTCCAAGTCTAGAGGAGCACATGAAGTCATTGATCTTTGAAAGTATTCCCTCTAAGAAATTGTAAATTAATTATAATTTCGTATTCCATATAACTTATAGCCCTTAATTATGTTATAACCAATGGAAGATGTGAGGAGGCATAAACTAGTTGGCAATATTCAGCTAGTTGTACAACCCCACTTCAAAATTTCCTGAATAATTTGTAAAAAAAATAAAAATAAAATAAAAAATTCCTGAATAATAAATTAAATAATTACAATTCCTAAAATTCAGTAACAATTTGTAAATTATGCAATAGCTAGGTATCATACACAGTGACTCAATATGCTATGAGATATTGGTTGTATACAGTGTATGCACAAGATGCCAGCTTTTCAAATCCGAGATATGTCTTATATTTCCTAGTGGTACAATTTCTATCTGTATTTTCTTTTAACATGGGAGGAAATAACGTTTTAGTCTCATCCCAGGAAATAGTTTTTTAATCTCTTTTTTTTTTTTTTTTCCTTTCCCCAAAAGATTAAAAAAAGAAACAGTGATGGGGATTGGGTTACAGGGTTTGCAAGAGCCTTGGGTAGCTCTTTCGGCCGAACCATGGGCCCTCAAGGATAGACTCCTCTTAGCCCTACAGTGGGGAATTTCATCTCATAGTGTTGAACTAGATGCAGAAATTATAATTGGCATGATTATCAATTCTTACAACAACCAAGTAACGGAACCCATTTTTCCTGATTGCAGGAACCTCTGGAAGACATTCCCCAACTTAACTGTGGAGCATGCCTTCCGTGAAGAAAACCAAAGTGCTGATGGTTTAGCAAAGTTGGGAAACTCTCAAAATTTAGATATTGTGATATTTGATAACCAATCGCCCGCGGTGGTTCCCTTTGGCTTTTGATAAAGCCGAGTTGTTTTGTAATAGACTGATTGTTTACTAGTTTAACATATATCCTGTTTCTACCTAAAAAAACAAAACAAAATAAAACCAAACAACCTTCCAAGTTTTTCATTACTGCTTGTGTTCCTGGGACATTGTCCTCAGTGGCAATCAGCTGAATAATAGTCATGCAAGGCTGCAAGTAGAGCTATGGTGACTTAATCACTTTTTAAAATGAAAATTTTGAAAGATAGAAGAGCCAACCATATGCTCAGCAAACTAACAAATTTGTCACAATAGTATCATCCGCAACAGATATGGAGGATGTATGGAGTCATTATTGATTTATTGCCATCCTATTCTTCCACTCTATTAAATGTAGCATCCCTTGCTAATCTAGAAAACAAACTTGTCAATCATTTGCTTGCTTAATACTTTCATACTTCCACAAATTATGAGAAAAGATGCAGCATGTAGTAATATTTCCGCAGATAATTTCATTAAGCAAAATTTTAAAGAAGTTCAACATAAAAAAAGGTTTTTTTTTACCAGTAAACTCTAGCTCAAACTGCACTTCCACCATCCAAAATAATGAGATGGAAAGGTCTTGGATTTAAAAATCCCCCAAGTATGTGTAACTTAATAATAACAAGATTAAAAAATGCCTCTCAAAGCATTAACTAGCTAATGTTTATGGTACAGATGTGTTTATCAAATTTAAGAATGAGGAGGGGCACTTTAAATTAAAATTACAGGAAGACACAGAGGCAAATATAGACACTCGACAAAGCTCAAGACTTCAGTTGCCAGCTCCTTGATGTACTGGTGAAACATCTTGATATACCAACAGGAAGAACTAGCAGAGATAGACTTCAAAATGGTTCAGATCATATACTAACAGGAAATTCTTCAATTTTTCAAGTAAGAATTTGTTATGATTGTCTATCAATTATTTCCAATTAATTTAAACCTTTGTAAATATCTCATAGATGGTGGAAAGGCCTAGGTCTGGCTAAACAGTTGAAGCTTGCCAAAAACCAACCACTTAAATGGTACATGTGGACAGCAGCTTGTCAGACCAAAGGGTTGAGCTCACAAAACCTATATCTCTAGTTTAGGTTATAGATGACAACTTCGATGTTTATGGAACACTAGATGAACTCACTCTCTTCACAAATGTGGTAAATCAGTATGTGTCTATTATAAAACAGTATAACTTGCTTTTACCATTTCACCATGCTCAATTACAACATCTCTTTGCACGTAGATGGGAATTCGCAGCTACTGAGCAATTACTTGACTCCTTGAAGATATGTTTCGTTGCTCTTTATGGCATTACTAACAAAATCAGCTACAAGGTCTATAAAAAGAATGGATGGAACCCTATAGACTCCCTAAAGAAGGTGGTATTTTGACAAATGATCAACACCAATATATTTTATATGTCAACATTCAATTTTGAAAGCGATTACTCATGCTATACCTCTGAGATTGTTAATTGTTACAGTGGGCAAGATTGTGTAATGCCTTCCTCTTAGAAGCACAATGGTTTGCTTCTGGGAACTTGTCAAAGGCAGAGGAGTACCTGAAGAATGCCCTTGTTAGTACAGGGTTGCATGTGGTGCTAGTTCAATTGTTCTTTCTCTTGGGTCAGGGTATTGTTAAGGAGACTGTCAATCTTTTGGACAGCAGTCCGAGCATACAGAAACAACTGTTGGGCTATGGGATGACATTGGAAGTGCCCAGGTAACATTACATTCGCATGTAGCCACCCATGATTTATCACTATTAATAAGGAAGTGATTCCACCTATAGATATCAAGTGGCTTAAAAAACAGTGGTTGTTGATTGTTCTTTCCTAGGACCATATAACAAGTCAACAACTCATATAATTTTTGTTAGGCAGTCAAGAGTAAGGTAAGAGTTTCCTTTAAAAAAAATTAACAAACAAAAATTTTGTAATTGATATGTCTGCAACATCTAAGGTTGATTAATCATTAACAAAGCCGGTATTAACTGCAGGATGAGAATCAAAATAGACATGATGGATCCTACATTGAGTGTTACAGGAAAGAACATCAAGACATCAGTTGAAGATGCACAAGGCATGTTATCAAAATGATTTCAAACATATGGAAGCAACTCAACAAGGATTGCTTTACCCCATATCTGTTTCCAGCATCTTTTATAAAGGCTTCTCTTAACGCTGCAAGGATAGTTCCTGTGATATACAGTTATGATAACAACCCCTTTCCAAATTCCAAGTCTTGATAAGTACATGAAGTCACTGCTCTTTGCTGCAAGAAATTCTTAAAAAAAAATTAAATAAATAAAAAAGAAGTTTCAGTTTCTATGAAGTATAGCAATTTTATTCTTTCAGAACCAATGGAAGATCTGAGGAGGAATGTAAAGTAGTTGGCAGTTTTCAGCCACTTGAACATGCAATACCCTAAATTTTAAGTGCTTTAAAATTTTAATTTTTGGAATAATAAATTAAATGATTACACTTCCTAAATCCTAACTCTAGTACTAATTTGAAAAGTAAACATTCCAACAACTGTATACTAGGTGAGAAGAAGAATAATATAAAAAAAAAAAAATTAAATGCCTTATTTATTGACAAATAATTGTTAATTCCTTGTAGTTAAAAAAATCAAAATCAAAAAAAAAATTTCCAGCAATATAGATATTTAAATTCATTGAAGATTGAATAGCGTACAAATGCCAAAATAACAAGGCTAAGATAACATTTTCACATCATGGTAAACCTGGTATCAATATTACAATTCTAGTCTAGCAATGTCATCACCATCAGCCAAGGTTATACATATGCAAAATCTCATAAAGAGAAAAAACAGAATTGAAAAGGCAAAATCAAAAGAGTAACTACTTGTCCAGAGGCAATTCTAGTTTGAAATGGAAATACTTATTTGACTTCCCCAGTTCCACAAGCTCCTTAGCTTTTTCAATCTCTGTCTCCTTGACCAATCCATCTACCACACGCCTCAGTAACGCTATATCAATGCGCAACCTTTGTTTGATAACCTCCACACATAGCTCATGAGCCATATCGAAATCGCCCTCTTCACAAAGACATGGAATGAGGGTCATATAAGTAACCCAATCAGGACTACAGTCATTTTTTCGTATTTCATTATACCACCACTTTGCTTCATCCAACTTCCCATCTTTGCAAAACCCTTTAATCAAAGCATTATAACTGATCACATCAGCTTCAATTCCCTTGCTCCCCATTTCATCGATCAACTTCACTGCTTCTAATATCCTGTTCTCATTAACCATTCCTCGCAACCTTGAATTGTAACTTCTAATATTATGAACAACATTCTTTCTCTCCATCATAGCCCATATCTTCTCTCCTTCCAAAAATCTGCCATTACTATAAAACCCTTCGAGCAGAGTATTGAATGTAAATGAATCAGGCTCCATCCCATTCTTCTCCAGCTCATCAAACATTGAAAGTGCAGTATCCAAAGAACCCATCTCACAAAATGCCTTAATAACAACATTATACGAGACCAAATCTGCTTCTATTGACAATTTGGGTGGTAATCCTCTAAAAATCTCATCAACTTTATCGAATTTCTTCGCGCTAACACAAGCAGCCAAAAGGGCATTGAAGGACTTAACCGTACGAGGACAATTCAGGTCAGGCATTTCATCAAACACCTTGTGGGCATGATCAAACATGCCGGCTTTCCCATACAGGGAAATGAGACGGATGGCAAAGCCTTCAATGGCGATTTCTGGGTACTTCTTCTGGGCCTCTAGGATCTCTTCGATCATGGAGAACTTCTTGGCAGTGGCGAGGCGTCGAACCGTGGACTCATAGATGCCGTGCTTGGCTCGAAAGCGGTCAGACTCGGAGGATTTCTTGAAGCTGTCGACAGCCTTTTGGAGTCTACGTTCTTTGGTTTTTGCGTTTCTGGCTGGGGCTTTGACAGTGTTGGTTTGTGTTGCTGTAGATGCAGCAGATAGAGAAGTGGTGAAGATGCCATGGAGGCGACGGTAGAGCTGGGAAGAAGACATACTTGTTGTAAGCCTAGTCGAACAAAGGGTTTTAGACTTTGTTAGTAGTTTCTACTTTTTAGGGTTCAAGGGTTTTACTTATGCCACTCTTTGCCTTGTATTTTATTTTATTTTATTTTTTTTTTTTTTTGAGAAACCTTTGCTTTGTATCTAAAGAAGTTCGTGTTTGCGGTTACACTATGTATAATGTCATTTAAAATAAGTAAATCATTTATGAAATGTGGTTTTTTTTAATTGATACCATAGGTTTAGGGTGACTTTTTTTAATTGATACAACAGGTTTAGGATTAATAAAAGAGTTTCGACTTTTTCACACAATTCATATATTTTTGCAATATGGTGGGCCTTTAATAAGATGTGTAAAAGTTGGTGATTTTTTCAATGTTCTTAACAATATTAGTTCTTTTTTGAAGTAGAAAAAATCGGATCCCAAATTTTTTATTCGACCTTTTTTTAATTAAATTAGCTAAATATAAATCTCATAATATGATCTTCTCAAAAAAAAAAAAAAATCCATAATATGAATCTGATTTTAAATAATACAATATTTCAAAATTTATGTTTTAATTATAAATTAATTGCTAATCATTTAAAAAAAATTAAATGAAATCTTAAAACATATATTTGTCTTCCTCTCATATCCCATTTGTTTATTATACATTTTTTTTTAATATAATTTGATATTTTGAGAGGAAAGATTTGAACATTGAATACTTTTAATGAAAAATTAGGATGTGTCTTTTGAAAAACCAGAAGTTGTCAGTTGAGTTATAAAACTCTTGATATATATGGTATATGTTGAAAGTAATGTAAGCAAAGTAATGAAAGCACAAGTTAAGAAGATAATAATAAGGCAGTAGAACCAGTCAAGCAGTATATAAAATAATTCAAAGTAAATGAAAGCAATTTAAAACCGTCCGGTATGGCGGTAATCCGTTCAAAGTGGCGGTAGCAACAAGTAGTATAATGAACATAAAACTGAAAATACTTGTTATTGAAAGTAGATTAAACACTTATAGTAGTAGTGAATACAAGATCTCAGAACAGGTTAACAATTACAAAGCTTGAACTAGTCCTAGTTACAAGGTTTGTAGGGAAAGTAGTAGTAGGAACAAGGTAGTAGTAGTAGAAACAAGGAATTCTCTCAAAGAAGGCTTCTAAGAATAGAGAACTCTCTCTAGAGAAGATCCTATCCAAGAAATTCTAAAGAAAATTCTGAATCACTTAAGGGACAGCCCCTCTTAAATAGGCAAAATTCGGAGTGAACAGTATCATGAACAGTAAAAAATGAACAGTGTCGGTGAACAGTAATCCGTGAACAGTAATTTTTTCCACTTTTTGTCTTGAAATATCCAGCAATTTTGGCAAAGTCAAAAGAAGAATTTCTGACTTGGAGAGGACAAAAAGCAAAAGGAACATATAATGGAACATGTAGGAGCATTATGACTACTTGAAATTTTGTACGTAAATTCCACAAGTCATCTTGTTGTCTTTTTTGTGCACCATAATTTGGGAACTTCAGAAGCATGGCAAGACATGACCAAAGTTTTCTTTTTCTTTTAATAACTCCAATATCTTTTGAGGCTTGTCAGACACATGGATTTAAACAAGAACATAGGAGCATGGGTTTGTCAGGCGCAAGTACTTCAACATTTGAATATTGCAACATTTTTAGCCATTGTGCAGGCTAGACAAATAGAGAAATCAATCATCAGTCATCTGCAAGAGATTAGGAGTATCTTAACCAAACAGTTTCTGACTGTGGGAGTAACATGGAAAAGTAACTTTATCAGTGAGAACAAGAATTTCAAAATAGTAATGCTATAATAGTAACCCAAGGGAGGCACAAATTTAATCAATAGAAGGAGCATCGGATGGATAACCATCAAAAGGATCAAAAGGACCTTGTGGAGAATCCCATGGATGGTCATGTTAAATAGCATATTAATTACAGAATCCACAATATAAAATAGGCTCAAACACTGGTCTTCTCCCTGGGATGAGAAGGCTTCTTGGATTACAATGATCAGTTATTCTTAAGTGAGCAATGGCATCAGCATATGGCCTAGGACCAAAGATAGAAATTCTATCAGTGCTACCTATGAAATGATAATCTTTCCATAGATTCTGAGCAACCTCAATAATTTGATTATTAAAGTAATTTCTCCAACATTCAGCAAGAGCATAAGAATTTTTAAAGGACAAGTAAGAATTTCCTTCAAACCATTGTCCTTAGTGAGTGTGGCCATTAATGAGAATGAGATGCTTTGAAGGCTGGACATTCATATATATATATATATATATATATACGCGACTCCTAAGGCTTCATTGCATATTCGTAGCTGTTTGAGACTATTCCATAATTTATAGCATCTGTTTTGAATTTACCCACAGATTTTATTTCCCAAACTAAACTCACATCTTCTAATATGTCGAATGCAGTTTAACCAGGAATAAAGCATAATTTGCTTAGGATGTGGGTGCTGATTTGAATTTGATTATGAACAGGCAAAGATAACACTAATTTGATCACACTAAACAAGGTGACACAAGGGTTTTGCATAATAACACATTAAAGGCGTGATTTCACTAGGCTGGCTAGCCGCCCCTCGTGCAAGGGTCCATGTAAACTATAAAGCCGTACATTCATATGATTCACTGCCACATAAACCAAATTTGAACCAAACAATAACTTGGGGAAAAAAAACTTAAACAGTGAATAGAAGCATGAGTTAAAACAATAAGAAAGATATCAAAGAAGATTGGCTAGAACAGAAATTCACTATTCATCTAAAAGACATTTCAAGCTAGACTGGAAATAATTATTCAACCTCCCCTGCTACTCATAAAAACCATTGCACTACTCAGCTGAAGGCAATTCAGACTAGGACAGCAAAACCATTGCACTAAGCAGCTGTAGGCAATTCTGACTAGGATAGCAAAACCATTGCACTACTTAGCTGAAGGCAATTTCAGGAGATAACGACGATAACTATTTGTCTTCCCAAGCTCCATAAGCTTCTTTGCCTCCTCCATTCTAGACACCTTAACCAGTCCATCCAACACACGCTGCAATACTGCACCATCAACAAGGATTTTTCTCTTGAAAATTTCATTGCACAGTTCGAAGGCTAGGTCCAAATCACCCTTCTCACAAACAAAGGGAACAAGTATTTCGAAAGTCTTTCTATCCGGGGCACACTCACTCTTCCCGATTTCATCGTACCACCGCTTAGCTTCATCCAAGTTCTCCTCATTAACATACCCTATAATCAGAGCTTTGAAACTAAACACATCAAGTTTGACTTCCTTAGCCTTCATTTCTTCAACTAGCTCAACTGCCTCTTTGGTTTTATTCACAATGGCCAATCCAAGCAACTTTGCATTGTAACTCCTATTATCAGGAACAACATTCTTCTTCTCCATTCGACCCCATATCTTTTCACCTTCCAAAAATTGACCCTCCGAGTATAACGCATTCAAAAGGGTATTGAATGTAATCAAATCTGGCTCCACACCCTTCTCCTCCATCTCATCAAGCATCGAAACCGCAGAATCAAACGAACGCATCTCACAAAAACCCTTTATAACCGTATTATACGAATACAAATCCGGTTCAATTGACAACTCCTTTGGCAACTCCTTAAAAAGCCCATCAACCAAAGGAAATTTCTTGGAGTTCACACATGCCCCCAAAAGGGCATTGAACGACAACACCGTGCGAGTGCAATCCCGTTCAGGCATTTCATCAAACACCTTCCGGGCGTGCTCGAACATGGCCGATTTACCATACAACGCCATGAGTCGAGCGGAGAAGCCTTCTTTGGAGATATCTTTGTACTTCTTTTGGTCTTCGAGGATCTCTTCGATCAATTTGAAGCATTTAGCCCGACCAAGGCGGCGGACTGTGTCTTCATAAATGCCAGTTCGAGTGCGGAACCGTTCGAGCTCGGAGGACTTCTTGAACTTCTCGACGAGGCGTTTGAAGCTGCGTTCTTTGTAGAGATCTTCGGAAATGGCTTTGATGTTAGTTGCTGTGGACTTTGGTTGGAGAGAGGTGGAGAAAGAGCGGCGTAGAATGCGTGAGAACGACATTGTTTTTTTTTTTGCTTGTTGAGAGGCGTTCGGGGCTTTAGGAGGAAAGTAAGAGAGTGAAAGTAACGAAGATTGAAAGCAAGGCCTTTGCTATTCGGTTTTTAGGAGGGTTTAAGGTTGGGGGTTTGTGTGTTTGTGTGGCATAAAATAATTAGTCACTTTTTCATTAGTTACCAATAAATTGAATTCGAGTTAACTCAACACGATTGAATAAGAGATTTAAGATTTAATTTTGGCTCATCCCAAAAACCAATTTGCATCTTGATTTAATAGTAAAGAACAATCAGCAAAGAGTAGATGCCAAAATTTTGAAATACTATTGTAAGGACCGGTTTCGAGCGCTCTCTAAGGATTGAGAGAGTGGACCCAAGCCCAGCTAACCGTCCAATGAATTTATAGAGTATGGGTTCAAGAGTTAGGCCCTAGTAAAGAATGCCACGGCCATGCATGGTTGTTCGTGGATTGTGATAAGTTAAACGTGGGTTGGAATGCACAATAAGGCTCCTCGGACGGGTTTATAGAGGTTGAAGTTGTTCTTATTTCTTTCAAGAAAGGTTACAATGGTTGAGAGAAAATACACTGCTACCGTATCTCTTTTTCCTGGTTTTCTGTCCCTCCGTCCCCTTCTTAAGAGGGACTTTTTACATTATATACTTCTCTCCCAGTTGATCCTAGCCCTACATTTGTTGATCAACCCGGCTTCCACTTGAGAGCCTGTCCCATCAGCCGCATTCACATCCCTCCTGTGGGCTGCAGCGCCCAAGACGGCACTGTTCAGAGGTCCTATCCTCATTAATGCAGCCAGGGCGTTAGTTGAGGGCATTTAATGTGGAGGTGACAGTTCACCTGGGACTTGCTCCTCCACCATGCTTCCATGTTCGGTGCTTGGTACTTGCTATTTGCTCCTTGGATGCTCGGGGAGATTCCCCTTAAGGGTATACTGTTTGCCCACTTTCTGACCTCGGTCGCCCGAGGATGTAACCATCCTCGGCAATGCTCCTTGGGCTCTGGGCTCTGCACTTTCGTCCTCGGACCTTGGACGCGTCCTCGGCGTGGGCCTCTGGGCCTAGTCTAAAGTGGGCCGGGGTTGCTTGACTTATTCTGGCCCCACAATAGCCCCTCAAATCTTGTTGTCCGCATCCTCGGGCGGAAAGCAGGATTTTGATATCCTCGGACCTGCTCTGTGTCCAATCGAGTCTTGTCCCTCGTCAGCATTGGAGCCTTTTCACCTGCCCAAGGTGCGTTACTGGCGCTTCGGTGCGCGTAACATGTCCTGCATTAAATTCGGGCGGCTTTATGCTCCCCACGTTCAACGGGCAGATGGCAATCTAACGGTGGGGATGCATCTAGCATTTATGGGCGGGAAAACTGGCGCGGCTCTTCCATCTAGGGTATAAATACCCATTCGAACCGCTTTCACCTTTTTTCATTCACAATCAAGAGCTCTTGCGCCTTCGTTCAGAGTCCAGCCAAATTTCCACCTTCATCTCCAGCATAAAAAGCCAGTCCGAGGAGCTCCTCCTCATTTCTGTAAGTCGCTCTATCCCTCTCCGAGCTTTTTTTTCTCTCTACTCCTCCTTCTCCTTTATTTGCTCTCCCTTTAGCTCTCTTAGGCATCATTTGGGATGGGTAGACTTAAGAAGTATGTTGGCTCTGAGGAGGCGATGGAGAAATTCATCGCCGATTACAAGATACCGGCCAACGTGGGCTTGAGGTATTGTCAGGAGGGGGAGTGGTACCTCCGGAGGCAGGAGGGCGAGGTGGTGATTCCCATCATCGCTTTCCTTGAAGGGGGGATGAGGATCCCCATGGGGCCGGTGATGAGGGGTTACTTTACATACTTTCGGTTAACCCCCACCCAATGCGCCTCCAACATGTTCAGAATTCTGGGCAGTGTGGACGCCCTTAATGAGAAGATGGGTCTAAGGCTGACCTATTATGATGTGAACTACTGTTACAATCTTCAACATCTGAAGAACAAGTCCTACTACATGAGGACGAGGGACGACAGGGTCCGGCTTATCCAGTGCCTCCCCGAGTCCAACAAGGGGATGAACGAGGATTTTCTCATCGTGTCTGGAGCGTGGCATGATGGCCTTCACTGCCCGACGACAGAGGGAACACCAGGTGGGGCAGTGGGAATAGGAAGGGATTCAAAGATTCTAACTTCTTTTCTGCATTATTTCTTTTTGTACTGTTTGGTTACTAACCGTGGACGTGTTTTCTCTCTGCAGATCCGCACTCTTTCGCGCGCCACTTCAGCTTGATCAACAGGGAAGATCTGCAGAAGGTGCTCAGGTCTGCGGCTTTTGAGAATGAAGCAGACCACCAAGTCAGAGCCGCGCACAAGATTTTGGGGTACACTCCACTTCAAAAGTCATTCGCGGCCCCAAAGTACGTGATCAAAGCAAAGGATCCTCGGCTGCAGAAAATAAAAGTGACCGAGGACGGGTTCGAGTTTCCCGAGGATCCCTCCACTTCAGAAGGCGTCACAGTAGCAGTCCCCTCATCTTACCACACATTCCTAGAGGCCGCGGAAGAGGACTTAGAAAGGGAAGGGGACGCTGCAGATTTTGGTCCTGCCAAGGACGATTTTAGCGTTTTTGAGCAACTCCATCAGTCCGAGGACCCTTCTGGAGACTTGGGTGATTCTTGTCTAACCGAGGCAGACCTTTTAGCGTCAGAGACATCTTCTCGGCTTGAGATGGGCTACAAGAAGAAAGCCCAACCCAGTCTACTCGACCTAATCGAAGGTCAGCCGGGGAAGTCCAAACCGAGGCTTCCTCCTCCTCCTCCTCCTCCAAAGACTCGTCCTGCTCAGACCAGGTCGGCCTCAACACAGTCCAGGCTTCCTCCTCCTCCGCCTCAGACGAGCCCGCCGTCTAGGCATGAGCCTGCTGACCCTAAGCAGAAGAAGGACAAGGGCAAGAGGACCCTGAGGCAGCTATGGGCCAGCCACCCACCGAGGCGGGCAACCAAATAGAAGAACTAGGCTCCTTGGCGCCTCTGCCTGCCTCACTTTACTTTTTGCGTCTTTCTTCATCCATTTTTCTTTACTTGTAATGTAACTCCCACCGTGTACTTCTTTCAATTTAATGCAATGTGAGCCTTATTCTTTTTTTCTGTTTGTTGTGGCTGTTTGCTTACTTGCACATTATCCGCTTTTTCTTTACTTGCATGATTTTAGCTTCAATTGCATCTCGGCCAATCGTGGCATCAGTTATTATAATGGGAGGGCATGTATGCTCTGATGCACCTTTCGTTTCCTAAGGACCAGATAGAATTTCTTCGAGTAGACACTTAGGATTTCTTCAATGTAGTTAACTTCCCCATAGGCCTGAGTCCGAGGACCATGCAAGACCTAGGTACAATTGCTAACCTTCAATTGGCTGTAAGTAACTAGTTTCCCCATAGGCTTGAGTCCTTGGACCATGCAAGACCTAGATTCTGTCTAGCACCCAGATATAAGTGGTTAGCTCCCCATAGGCTTGAGTCCGAGGACCATGCAAGACCTAGGTACAATTGCTAACCTTCAATTGGCTGTAAGTAACTAGTTTCCCCATAGGCTTGAGTCCTTGGACCATGCAAGACCTAGGTTCTGTCTAGCACCCAGATATAAGTGGTTAGCTCCCCATAGGCTTGAGTCCGAGGACCATGCAAGACCTAGGTACAATTGCTAACCTTCAATATAAGTGGTTAGCTCCCCATAGGCTTGAGTCCGAGGACCATGCAAGACCTAGGTACAATTGCTAACCTTCAATATAAGTGGTTAGCTCCCCATAGGCTTGAGTCCTTAGACCATGAAAGACCTAGGTACAATTGCTAACCTTCAATATAAGTGGTTAGCTCCCCATAGGCTTGAGTCCTTGGACCATGCAAGACCTAGGTACAATTGCTAACCTTCAATATAAGTGGTTAGCTCCCCATAGGCTTGAGTCCGAGGACCATGCAAGACCTAGGTACAATTGCTAACCTTCAATATAAGTGGTTAGCTCCCCATAGGCTTGAGTCCGAGGACCATGCAAGACCTAGGTACAATTGCTAACCTTCAATATAAGTGGTTAGCTCCCCATAGGCTTGAGTCCTTGGACCATGCAAGACCTAGGTACAATTGCTAACCTTCAATATAAGTGGTTAGCTCCCCATAGGCTTGAGTCCGAGGACCATGCAAGACCTAGGTACAATTGCTAACCTTCAATTTGGCTGTAAGTAACTAGTTTCCCCATAGGCTTGAGTCCTTGGACCATGCAAGACCTAGGTTCTGTCTAGCACCCAGATATAAGTGGCGTTGTGACGCGAGACGTGTGATCATGACAGGCAGAACATTTGAATCAAAAGAGACTTCTTTATTAATAGTAATACATTTTCAGGTTATTTACATTCCATGGACGAGGTACAGGTTTGTCATCTAAATCTTCTAAATAGTATGCTCCTATCCCTGCCACTGAGGTGATTCGGTAGGGCCCCTCCCAGTTGGGTCCGAGCTTTCCCCAAGAAGGGTTCCTGGCAGCTCCTACGACTTTTCTCAGTACCAGGTCTCTCGGTGCTAGTGGTCTGAGCTTTACATTAGTGTCATATCCTTACTTGAGCTTTTGCTGGTAGTGGGCCAGTTGGATCATTGCTTGCTCTCTTCGTTCGTCTACCATGTCCAGGCTCCGCCCCAGCAGTTCATCATTGCTGCTTGGGGTGAAGGAGCTCGTCCTTAGTGTCGGGAAGTTGGTTTCCAGGGGGATCACTGCCTCTGCACCATAAGTCACGGCAAAAGGTGTTTCCCCCGTTGAGCGTCGGGGCGTAGTCCGGTACGTCCAGAGGACGTGGGGCAGCTCTTCTACCCATCTCCCCTTGGCATCATCCAGTCTTTTCTTAAACCCGCTGACGATGACCTTGTTGACCGCCTCGGCCTGTCCGTTTCCCTGGGGGTAGGCTGGCGTTGAGTATCTGTTTGTGATCCCAAGTTCACAACAGTACCTCCCGAAGGCCTTGCTATCGAACTGGAGCCCATTATCCGAGATGAGGGTATGAGGGACCCCGAACCATGTGACTATGTTCCTCCAAAGGAATTTCTTCACATCTACATCCCTGATGTTGGCTAGTGGCTCGGCCTCGACCCACTTGGTGAAGTAGTCCGTGGCCACCAACAGATACCTCTTGTTCCCTGGTGCCTTAGGGAAAGGTCCCACAATGTCCAAGCCCCATTGGACGAATGGCCATGGACTGGACAACGGATTAAGGACCCCTCCTGGCTGATGGATGTTTGGGGCGAACCTTTGGCATTGGTCACACTTCTTGACATACTCCTGGGCCTCTTGCTGCATTCCCGGCCACCAGTATCCTTATGTGACGGCTCGGTGAGCCAGGGATCTCCCCCCTGTGTGGCTCCCACAGATTCCTTCGTGCAGCTCTTCGAGCAAGGATTCTGCTGCTTTGGGGTGAACGCACAGTAGATATGGCCCAAAGTAGGAGCGCCTGTATAGCTTGTAATCCTCGGACAACCAGAACCGAGGAGCTTTCCTTCGTATCTTTTCTGCCTCTGACCTCTCCTCAGGCAGGACATCATCTTTGAGGAATCTCACTATGGGGTCCATCCAGTTGGGACCCATCACAACTTGATGGACGGGGATCACTCCCCTTGGCACTTCGCTCGCCCTTTCCAGGTGCTCCACAAGTATGATCCGAGGCAGAGCCTCTGCTGAGGAGGTTGCGAGTGTGGCTAGCGAATCGGCATGACTGTTCCCACTCTTGGGAATATGGGACAAGCTGAAGAGGCCAAACTCCAACTGCAAGCTCTTGACTTGGCTCAGGTATTCTTGCATTCTCGAATCTCTGGCCTCCATCTCCCCCTTTACCTGTCCTACCACCAATCTGGAGTCCGAGAACATCTCTACCGACTTTCCTCCCATCTTTTGCACCATGATCATCCCTTGCAGTAGTGCCTCATACTCGGCCTCGTTGTTTGTGGCCGTGAATCCAAGCCTCAGGGACTTCTCAATGACATGATCTTCAGGGGATACTAGGACCAGCCCCACTCTGGACCCCCTTTGGTTTGCCGCGCCATCCACATATACTCTCCAACATGGTGACTCCGGGATGGAGATTGCCCCAACCGATTTCTCATCACAGCTCTTGTCCTCGGCTGTCACTTCTTCGACTGGTTCAGCGAACTCGGCTGTCAAATTCGCTAGAACCTGGCCTTTTATGGAGGTTCGGGGCATGTACTTGACGTCAAAAGCCCCCAGAATTGTGTTCCACTTCGCGATTCTACCTGTGTAATCAGCGGCCCAGAGTACAGACTTCAAGGGCAATTGGGTTAGGACAACCACCGTGTGAGCTTGGAAGTAATGGGGGAGCTTTCTCGTGGCGTGGACCACCGCCAGTATGGCTTTCTCCAGGGGTAGATATCTGACCTCTGCTTCGTGCAGCGACTTGCTGACGTAGTAAACTGGCTTTTGAACGCCATTGTCTTCCTGTATCAGCACTAAGCTCACTGCGTGGGGCGCCACCGCCAGGTAGGCGTATAGGACCTCGTCTGGCTCAGGATTGGACATGATAGGCGGCCAGGATAGATACTCCTTGAGTTGCTGGAAAGCTATGGCACAATCCTCGGACCACTCAAATCCTTTCCATTTGTTGATCAAGAGATAAAAGGGCCTGCATCTGTCAGCCGACCTGGAAATGAATCGGTTCAGCGCCGCGATCATCCCAGTAAGCTTTTGGATCTCCTTGGGGCTCTGGGGAGGCTTCAAATTGCGAATGGCCTTGATTTGGTCGGGGTTGACTTCGATCCCACGGTGGGTGATCATATACCCCAGAAACTTGCCAGAGCTTACGCCAAACGAGCATTTTGAGGCATTAAGGCGGAGCTTGTGCTCTCTCAGGACGCCAAATGTGCGGCCGAGGTCCTCCAAGTGCTCGGACACCAGCTTGCTCTTCACCACCATATCGTCAACATAGACCTCGATGCTCTTGCCCAACATCGGCTCAAACATTCTCGTCATCATCCTCTGGTAGGTGGATCTGGCATTTTTCAGGCCAAATGGCATAACCTTGTAGTGGTAGTTCCCAATGGGTGTCACAAAGGCTGTCTTCTCTTGGTCCTCCAAGGCTAGTGGGATTTGGTGATAGCCCTAAAAGGCATCCAGGAAGCTCATCCGAGGATGGCCTGCCGTCGCATCTACTAGCTGGTCTATTCGTGGCATTGGGAAGGGGTCCTTTGGGCATGCTTTGTTCAGGTCTGTGAAGTCTACACAAACCCTCCACTTCCCACTTTTCTTCTTGACCACCACAGTGTTGGCCAACCATTTGGGGTAAAAGACTTCTTTGATAGCCCCCACGCGCTTAAGCTTATCGACATCTTCCCTGATTGCATCAGCGTGCTCCTTCGACAGGCGCCGAGGTGGCTGCTGCTTGGGGATCACAGATGGGTTGACGTTAAGGTGGTGACAGATGAAGGATGGATCAATCCCAGAGGCATCACAGGGGTCCCATGCGAACACGTCAAGGTTCCTCTTGAGGAACCCAAGTAACTCCTCCTTCTCCTGTGGAGGCAGCTGGGTTCCGACCTAAAAGAACTTCTCCGGATCATCGCCAATTACCACCTTCTCCAGGTTCTCACATTTAGCATGCTCGGCAGGTGCATCTGGAGGCGCCACCTGGGTCTTTGATTACTATGAATCTTCCTCGGCTGGGGCCGAGGACTGTGCATCAAGTCGATAGGATATAGCGGCCACCGTGCACTGCCTAGCCGTGGGTTGGCAACCTCGGATCTCCAGAACCTGGTCCCCTGATAGGAATTTCACCTTCTGGTGCAAGGTGGATGCTACGCCGTCCAAGGCGTGTAGCCAGGACCTTCCTACGATAGCCGTGTAGGGGGAGTATGTGTCCACCACTACAAAGTTCGCCTCCACCACCACTGGGCCTGTCTGTACGGGCAGTCTGATCATGCCTTTTGGGATGACGAGCTTCCCGTCGAAACTCATTAGGGGGGAGCTATAAGGTGTGAGGTCCTCCGGTTTTAGCCCCAGCCCCTTGTAGAGGTCTGGACACATGACCTCGGCTGCGCTGCCACCGTCCACCATCACCCTTTTCACGTCATAGCCCCCGATTCTGAGGGTGACGATTAGGGCGTCCTCGTGTGGTTGGATGGTCCCAACCTTGTCCTCCTCCGAGAAACTCAATGCTGAGGGAGGATTCCTCCTGGACCTCTTCGGCCCCGTCCGAAGGTCCTCGGCGGGCAGTTGGGCTACAGACAACACTCGCAACGGGGGTGTGCCTGTTCTTCCTGGCGCGGCCAAGATTATGTTGATCGTCCCAGCGGGCTGCCCCATGGCGGCGTCCCTCCGAGGCTCTTGGTAGGTTTGGCCCTGCTGGCCGCTGGAATGGTGCAGAAGGTGCTTCAGCCTTCCATCCTGGACTAGCTGGTCCAGGTGGTTCCAGAGGTTCCTGCAATCCTCCGTGGCATGTCCGTGGTCCTGGTGGTACTGGCAATAACGGCTCTGGTTGCACCTATCAGGCTCCCCCATCATCTTAGCCGGCCATCTGAAGTACGGCTCATTCTTTATCTTTTCCAGTACCTTGTGTACGGGTTCTCGGAATACTGCGCCAACAGTTTGGGCATTGGTCGCCCCGGATTGCCCACCAAAATCCCTCCTCGGGCAAGTGTTGCTGTACCGGTCCGACCTGAAATCCCTCCTCTCCTGAGGAATAGCCTTCTCCTTTCCTTTGCCCTGCAGCATATCTTCCTCCACCCGCTTGTACTTGTCGATCCGATCCATCAGTTGCCGTACGCTGGTGGCGGGCTTACAGGTCAAGGACTTCCTCAGGCCGTGACCCATTGGTAGCCCATTCTGGAATGTACTGATGGCGACGGCGTCGTACTTGCCGTCCAGCTCGTTGTAGATCTCCCAGTACTTGTCCGAGTAAGCCTTAAGGGTCTCCCCGTCACGCATGGATAAGGACAGCAATGCTCTCATGGGCCGAGGAGGCCTGCTGTTCGTGACAAAGCGGGAACCAAAAGCCTGGGTCAGTTGTCTGTACGAGTCTATGGAATTCGTCCTTAGACCGTTAAACCACCTCATCGCCACAGGTCCCAAGCTGGATGGGAAGACTTTGCACATCAGCACCTCGTTCTTGGAGTGGACAGCCATCCTCTGGTTGAATTGGCTCACATGCTCCACGAGATCCGTTTTGCCGTTGTAAGCAATGAAGGTTGGCTGCTGGAACAGCCGAGGAAGCTCTGCCTCCTCTATACGACGCGTGAAGGGCGACCTGGAGAGCTGGTCCAGCGCCTTGCTCATGGCGTCACCTCCTAAGCCCCTGGGGGTTGGGTTGGCACGCCTACGCCTCTGGTAGCGTTCCTCCTCGTGGGAGAAAGTCTCGCTGGGGGGTGTTCTTAACCTTTGCCTGTATTCATCATCACTCTCGTCGTCAGAGGGCAGGTCAGGGCTGGGTTCGGACCGTCTTCGCTGCGCACAACGCAGCTGCCTCTTCAGATCATCTATCTCACGCTGCATGGCCACCTTATCATCCTTCCTCTGGGAAGCGTGGCTATGGGCCTCCTCCGATCGCGTGGCCTGGCCATCGTCGCGCTTCTGAGGAACGTGCCCGTCCCCCTGGCTTTCACTCGCCGTTGAAGTATGCACGCTTCCTTCTCGAAATCGTCTGTTGTCGTTCTGACCGCCCCTGGGGTCGCCATAGTTACCCTGATGCCTTGACTTCGCCGGTTCAAGTCGATTGGGAGTTCTTTGGTGAGGGCCTGATCCTACCATGTTTGACTGCTGTCTTTACTAACGCGCAAGCTCTCCCCACAAACGGCGCCAATTGTAGGGACCGGTTTCAAGCGCTCTCTAAGGATTGAGAGAGTGGACCCAAGCCCAGCTAACCCTCCAATGAATTTATAGAGTATGGGTTCAAGAGCTAGGCCCTAGTAAAGAATGCCACGGCCATGCATGGTTGTTCGTGGATTGTGATAAGTTAAATGTGGGTTGGAATGCATAATAAGGCTCCTCGGACGGGTTTATAGAGGTTGAAGTTGTTCTTATTTCTTTCAAGAAAGGTTACAATGGTTGAGAGAAAATACACTGCTACCGTATCTCTTTTTCCTGGTTTTCTGTCCCTTCGTCCCCTTCTTAAGAGGGACTTTTTACATTATATACTTCTCTCCCAGTTGATCCTAACCCTACATTTGTTGATCAACCCGGCTTCCACTTGAGAGCCTGTCCCATCAGCCACATTCCCATCCCTCCTGTGGGTTGCAGCGCCCAAGACGGCACTGTTCAGAGGTCCTATCCTCATTAATGCGGCCAGGGCGTTAGTTGAAGGCATTTAATGTGGAGGTGACAGTTCACCTGGGACTTGCTCCTCCACCATGCTTCCATGTTCGGTGCTTGGTACTTGCTATTTGCTCATTGGATGCTCGGGGAGATTCCCCTTAAGGGTATACTGTTTGCCCACTTTCTGACCTCGGTCGCCCGAGGATGTAACCATCCTCGGCAATGCTCCTTGGGCTCTGGGCTCTGCACTTTCGTCCTCGGACCTTGGACGCGTCCTCGGTGTGGGCCTCTGGGCCTAGTCTGAAGTGGGCCGGGGTTGCTTGACTTATTCTGACCCCACAACTATCATATTTTTTAATAACAAAAAGACAAACAAACGAAAATAATGTATATTAAAAAAAGCCATTAAGCTCAATTGGAACTTTTTAATTTTTCTAACATAAATGTTTAAGGTTTAAATCTCACCTCTTATTATAACTATTGAATTTTGGAAAAAAAAATTAATGTCTATTTGATATACACTTAATAATTTTTTTTAACCTATTGAAAAATTGTTCTAAGGCATTATTTATATATAAAAAAATCTAACACAAACAAGTGTATCTCAAATATTAAATAGGTTTATTGTGGATTCTAATACAAACAGATCTATTAATCACATATACCATATTTAAAAAATATTAAATCTCTATAGTCCTTTTATACTAAAAAAACTCTTTTATATAGATTTGTTGCAGTGAACTCCCTAGAATGAATCTTTGTGGTTTCAAAACAATTTTACAAAGTCACTTGCTTTGACATTACAAGATAAGTTGGTTGAATCTGAAGATTTTTCAGTTTTGAAACAGCACAAGGTTTTATTATTATTATTATTATTTAATCTTTGCTCTAAAATTACAACCTTTTTCTCACTTAAAATTGTGCAATGTGTGATTCATAAAGGTAGGTTAAAAAGCCATCACGAATCCTTATCTGAATAAAATTAGAATTATGTTTTATGTGGTTTTACTAGAGGTAGCCTCAAGCAAGAGACAGGTGAAATCTCGGTACTTTAATGTTTCACTTTCACTTGAGCGAAATTCATTAGTGTTCAATTTCTTCAAGATCTCTAATGCAACCCTTGAAAAACTTTTACACAAAATCAAATTCAACCAATTCCTAATATTTGAAGTTTGAACACATTTTCTTATGGAGTTAACGCACCCTTAAAAAACTATCAAGAAAATTTATAACTTGTCCCCTACACATAGGGTATGTTTATATACCACTTATTACTGAAAATTGAAAATACTGTAGCAAAATAATTTTTAAATATGTGAATAGTACCGTGGGACATTGTTTTAAAGAAAAATTTACTGAAATCCGTATTTGCCGGTCCCATGAACAGTGCACGGGACCCACAGAAAAAACGCAGACACGCGTCTGCTTTCCTTTTTAGTGCAATCCAAACTCAACCATAAAGTTTAAACTAGACAATAAGCCTCTTAACTTCTCTCTAAATTGCAAATACTCTTAATAATTTTCTTCAGATTGAAACATTTTGCTAAAGCAAGCTGGCGGATTATGCCTTTGTATATGCCAATGGATTTGACGGTGGTGGAGTTGGGGTGGAGAAAGAAAGACAGAAAATAAGAGTGAACAATAATGTTTTGGGGTCAGAAGAGAAATGACAAAATGAAGTATTGAAGTATTGTTGTTATTAGGAAAACATTTACTAATTCACTTTTGGATGAGTATGAAATTGTTCTAGAAAATAAAGGACTCTATTTGCATACACACTTAATAATTGTAAGTTAGGCCAAAATGGGATATACCCATTTCGCCCAAAAGTTCTAGCAAAAATGCCTAATTTCTGAAACTATTTAGCGAGATGCTGCTGTTTTGAAACTCGATTTTCTAAAAATTGAGTTTCAATGTAAAACTCGATTTTTAGAAAATCGAGTTATAAGCAAATCAAACAAAAAAAATAAAAAAATAAAAAAATTGTGGAACTCGAGTTCCTTACTGAAACTCGATTTTAAACAAATAGAGTTTCAGAAAGGGGGCATTTTGCTAAAACTTTTGGGCAAAAGGGTTATATCTCCATTTTGGCCTTGTAAGTAACAACCACCCACATTCATTTGTACTTTCCAGTCAACAAGACCAATACGAATCCTAGTAAACAAACATCAAGATAGACCCATAACACATTGTATTCATACAAATATACAATGATTAAGAGCTACAATGATCGTTTTTGTCTTGTTGGCGTTTGGAGATTGGAAGAGAACTGAGGGCTGAGAGAGTGCAAAGTTGGAGGGAATGCCCCTTGGGTTTTTGGGAGGGTTTAAGGGGTGTGTCAAATTAAATCTCATACAATATTTAAATGTGTCAAATTTTTTTTTTTTAATGGTAAAAAAAAGTGTCAATTTAAAATCCATATTATTATTATTATTATTATTATTATGCCAAACACTTGGAATTTATGAAACATTTGAGATCATATGTGGGGGGTTTTGTTTGGCACATTAATAAAAGGATGGGTTTAAACTTTAAAGTGACAAATGTAAAAGTATGAGGTTTAATTTGTCACAAGGATAAACTTATGTTTTTTTTTTTTTTTTTGGACTTTTCCTTAAAAAAACAAATTCTTGGATTAACTATCATATTACATTTTCATTAGACTTAACAAACCATATATATGTTTGGAGTAAAATAAAAAGAAATGATCGCACTTGATAAAGGAATTTGGAGACGAGATGGAATATGAAACTTAGTTCTTCAAGTGGTCATCCTCAAAATATTATGGATTTGATGAATATATACATATATATATATATATATATATATATATAAAAGGGCGTTCACAATGCACTGTGATGGGAATTTTTTCCCTTCTTATCTTTGTCTTTGCAATTCATTGACATGGTTGGATGCCCAAAATCACTAACCGTGCCGCAAGATAGAGAAGACTGGTAGGTCAGTCAAATCGGTTTAGGCTGGTCAATGCGGTTGGTCATGTCGGTTGGGCCAATCTACATAACACTATAGAGAAGATATTTTGTTTAATCAATAATCATCCTAAGACATGGCAAAACGGACAGAGCGAGTTGACCCATATTTTTCATATAATTTATTTTTTAAATTTTTTATTTTTATAAAAAAAACAACATGTATTTGTCATTTGGAAAGTTATGCAACAAATTACTTAATATAAAATGCATTATTTTGAATTCACCACGTATATCAAGAATGAACTAAGTTAAACTTATTAATACTTATTCAATAATTTTAAAATTATACAAATCCTAACATTACTATCTAAAACAAAATAACACAAAAATAAGTAAAACAAATACACAAGTTTTATTTCTACACAATATCAACATTCCAAAATATAAAACAAAATTACAAATGACTTATTGGATAACTCATTTGATAAAGAATAAAAAAAAAATATAAGAAATTTACAATCTTGAAAATTAATTTTATAATCTATTATCAATTGTGGTTGGTATTCTATTTCAATTTGAGATATACATTAAAGTTTGATTGCTTACTTATTTATACATGGTCTCTTTTATGAATATCATATCATTGTTAAGCAATACACACTCTAGAAAATATTAATTTATTTTGAAAAACCGTTTATTTTGGACATAAATTGTTAAAAAATAGGTCTAAGCATTCATAATTTATACTAATTTGATACTTTGACTTCACTATTTTCACACTTGTAAATGTTTCTCACACATGTCCATAATTTTAAATCTATGTTTTTAACTCTACTGTAACCAGATTATCTTTGTCATGTACTTTGCTATTTGATATTTAAAAATCTTTACTCATTACAGAATGTTCAACCATTTATCTTTCAATTAATTTGCATGCAGTTATGTAAATGTATCAATTGTTTCCTTAAAGCTCACAATAAACAACTAAACCAATATTGTCTTAATTTTACTATTTTTTTTACCAAAAAAAAAAAGTTTTAAAAAAATAGACCGGGTTCGGGTTGACCCACCAAAAACACAGGTCGGGTCATGAGTTAACCCGTTTTTACTTCGGGTCAAAAAAATCGGGTTCGGGTCAGGTTGAGTCAGAAAAATTTTGACCTATTTTGTCATGTCTAATCCTAACCTATTATTTAATCTACAATGTGTCCCATAAGCTTTAAAGTTTAAACTAAACAATCAGCTTCTTAAGTTCACTCAAAATTGCAAATAGTCTTCTGTTATACTTAGTTTTGGTCAAATGGAAACATTTTGCTAAAGCAAGCAGGCAGATTATGTCTTTATGTAATTGTTATGACTTTTTGAACTTCTCGATCGACAATGTATTGCAGGACATAGTCTTTGTTGAGATGATGGGAGATGGTTTTGGTGATGGTGGAGTTGGGGCGGAGAGAGGCGGAGAAAGAAAGACCAAATGAGAATGAAAGAAATTGTTTTGGGGTCAAAAGAGAAATGTCAAAGTGAAAATTAGGGGCATTGATTCAACTCATTCCTGAATTGTTTTCTGGAAAACATTTATCAAGCCATTCTTGATGAGTAAGAAATTGTTCTAGAAAATAAAGGACTCTATTTGTATTTAGGAAAAATAATGTGAAGTATTGCTGTCCTTACTCCTTAGAAAGGACTTCAGTGTACCATTAAGAGCAAGCCAAAAAATAAATGTACTGTTCATAAATATGAAAGGTACTCGAAATATCCATTGGAAACTAAAGTGTTCACCATTCTCAAACCATCCACATGGTACACTACATGAGACAATCCACAGCCTCTGGCATTGTCATGGTGGATTATAGGGGATATAATTGTATTTTTCTGGGGGGAGAATATATGCTTATAACAACCCACATTCATTCGTACTTTCCAGTCAACGAAACCAATGCCAATACGTGTAAAGAATTGAAAAAACAAGATAGCACAATTGTATTCAAATAGTGATTAAAGAGCTAAATATTTTGGTTAGGAGATAGATTTGTGTTGTTTATTGAATATAGCTGCATGTCAAGCATCCAATTATATAGCTCACTACGACTCCAGAATGGAACATCAATCAACTAATACTAGTTCACTAGTATGATCCTAAATATGATAGATCCATCAATCAACATTGCAGTTTAATGCAAGGAGACAAGACAAACATGAGAAATTATTAGCCATTTCTTATTTTCTATGGCTATAACTAGCAATACATTTCAACAACCCTCTCTCTCTCTCTCTCTCTCTCTCTCTCTCTCCCTCATGTTAAATGAGTCCAGAAAACAAGAATTGTGCTTATTGTTAGAGGATTCCCAAAAACTGTAGCACCATCCAGACTCTCTCTCTCTCTCTCTCTCTCTCACACACACACACACACATGTTAAACTTGTGAAGGAGTTATATAATAATCATACAATCTCCTATCAAACTAGTGCAAAAGCTCTCTCTCTCTAACTAACTAGTGGAATCAACATTCATTTTCTCCACAAAATGGAGTATGTAGGCTCTGCCTTGGATGGATTATTCATAACAAAAGAAGGTAACAGCAGGGGAAGGGTTGGACGACGGAGGTACAGCAATGACGATGGTACAGAGTTCAAGTCTAAGAACCTCCAAGCAGAGAGGAGGAGGAGGCAAAAGCTCAGTGATAGGCTCCTGGCACTACGTGCATTAGTTCCTATTATCACAAATGTACCACTCATGGCATTTTGAATTCGATATGAGAAACCTTTTTTTTTTTTTCCAAAAATCAATCATTAGATTATATATCGAACGGAAAGTATGAGACAAAGGGCATTTCCGATTTTATCTGATTTATCAGAAGCCTATTGCAGCGTCACAAACTCAAAATCTCACTTATCAGATTCCATAACACCCTTATTATTCTATGTTTTTAAATTTCAAGTAATGTGTTTCACAACCATTTTGTTTTTGTTTACAAAAAATGGGAAAAGGGGATTTGAATTTAAGTTATCCTTCATGTGAGAACTAGACAATGCTACTGTAATACAAAGCTCTTGATCATAACGCTTTTGTTTACAGTCAAAAACATCATATGTTTAAGATATATGATTATTTTGCTTGTCTGTAGATGAACAAAGCAACCATTATCGAGGATGCAATTTCATACATTGAGGAACTGCAGAACAATGTGAAGGTTCTTCAGGGCCTACTTTACGAAATGGAAGCATCATCTGAAGAGGGAGAATTGCCAAGAAGTGAAGAAATTGATCCTGCCGAAGAGATGAGGAAAAGTGGAATTCAGGTTAATCAACTACTAGCTAATCAGTTCTATTGGAGTCTTAGACGCATAAAGTTCTTTTAAGCATATATAATTGATGATTCTTTTGTTGATTATCTTAGGCAGAGGTTGAGGTCACCCAAATTGATGGGAACAAACTTTGGATAAAAATCATCTTCGAGAAGAAAAGGGGTGGATTCACAAGACTGATGGAGGCCATGACTGCTTTTGGCTTTGAACTCATTGATACAAGTGTTACTACCTCCAAAGGAGCAATGCTTGTTTCATCCTGTGTTAAGGTTTGTAAAAACAAAAACTTTGGTGCCACCTTTCCAAAAATACTTTTTTTTTTTTTATAAAAAAAAATTAGTATTTTCTCCTTTGTACTAGCATGGTATCAAAACAAACTCATATCTAACTAAAAAATCAAAGTAGGTACATACATGCAATGGTAACAAACTTAGAACCAACAATTAAATCAAACTGCAATTCACTGTCACAACGAATTGTCCTACACTTTTCCTCAGTTTTGTACATGTACTTTCATAAGTTTTAACTGATAATGCTTATTTATTGTAAACTTCTTGTACTTTCAGGGAATTCATGGTGAAATAAATGAAGTCCAGCGCACCAAGGAGTTGCTGCTACAGATCATTAATGGCATATAGAGCAATTGGGAGTATTACTGATCAGTCATTGAACTGACAAAATAAATGTGCATTTTGTGTTGGTTTCTAGTCGATTTTCTGTTAATACCTTAGTTATTATGTTTGGTGGCATGTAAGACAAGGCTTATTTATGCATTACTAAGAGAAAATGCTTGTCAAATCCACATGTTGGTGGAGAAAATTTTATCAAGTAAACAATGCTTGTGCTTTTCGGTTGTGGATCACTAGATCTCTATTTCACCAATTTGGGTTTCAAATACTTGATAATAAAATAAAATATCACCTTTTTATTTCATGTTTCTGCTTGAACACATGACTTTCAAGTTGCAATACACAGTATATTCCAACTATTGACAGTAACCTAAAAAATATCAGATGAAAAATTAGTTTTAAATCCAATTAATAACTACAACACAGAACACATCGTTTAATGATAGTGATCACGATCTTTCACATATTTAATCTCGGAAAGTATTACTGTATTATCTTTCTTAATTAAGCATTTGGGAATAAAAACTTGTTCCCCTTATTTCTTTCCTTATTTAGTAACTCAAAGCAATAATGCTTCTTCCTCAAAACTAATTTTTAAATATAAAAAATAATTTATGAAAAACATTACAGGTTTGGGGCTTGAGAGTTTTTAGATTCTGTTTTAGGTGAGAAAACCATGTACTAGAGTTAGAGTTATTCTAATAGGCGCATAGAAATTATTGATAAAAAAATGATTTTATTACAAAAGAAACTTCTAAGGGTGTCACGAAAAAATGAGAATTACAGTCACTCTCATAAAACTTTTCCGTAATTTCTATTTGCTTGACTATAACAAAATAACATTATAGTGATGATAAGTAAAGATGTTCTGTCAAAAAATTTTATAGTGCTTTCAATAACATTCGATCAAGCAATTATTATTTCACGTATCCGATATATGAATTCTCCTCATAGTGCATGAGTTCCACCCTCGTAATGCGTTAGACCAATAAGATAATGGGAGTCATACACTATAAGAGGTAGAAGGTATATATTCAAGGCCTAAGATACCCTCTCCTTGTCAAGAGCATTGAACACAGTAAAAGCGATATATGAAGTTGCAAGAAGCATTACGCGTTAGACCAATAAGATAATGGGAGTCATACACTATAAGAGGTAGAAGGTATATATTCAAGGCCTAAGATACCCTCTCCTTGTCAAGAGCATTGAACACAGTAAAAGCGATATATGAAGTTGCAAGAAGCATTACTGTGATACCTATATATATTCAAGCATCACGACATTCTTGGTCGGCGGTTTACACCAACCAGTAATTTATGAAGGAACCCATAGATTATGCTTCATGTGTCGCCGCATTGGTCATCGTAAAGAAGCATGTCCTTACGCCATTCGGAAACCTGCCTCACCGGAGAGACCAGATGGCGCTAATGAGGATTTTACGAGCAAGCCTTCACACGATATGTGTGATCAGGTGGACCCCATGTCAAGGGGTGAACACGCGTCTTCTGAGCGAGAGGACACTTACGGGCCGTTAGGAATGGCAACGGGTCGGGTTCGGGCCGGGTTTTTCCATACCCGGACCCGACCCGCGGGCCAAGACCCACAGCCCGAACCCGGCCTGTTTACTAAACGGATTTTTTTCCGGGGCCCGAACCCGGCTCTGCCGGGCCCCGCGGGCTCCATGGGCCCCGTTGGGCCGTGGTACTTCAGGGCCCATTCTGTGGCTCAATCAAAAAAAAAAAAAAATTTTGCCTAATATTGATTTTCTTAGCAACCAAACAGGAGGGGAAAAAGAAAAACTCAAGAAAACCCATTATTTTCTCAACAACCAACAGATCTGAACAATCAGAAACCAACAAAACCCATTATTTTCTCTGCAACCAACAGATCGGAAACCCTTTTTTTTTTCATTACAATATTTTCCCACATCAAAAGCAAAAATAAGAATTAACATACAAACCCTAGGTCTGAACAATAAGACCCTACAAAATCAAATCAAACAAGCCGATCTATTCAACCAAAATAGCACTAAAACTAGAAATTACAAATTTGATTTTTTGAACAGCAGCGCCAGCGAAGTGAACATGGGAGGCAAAGTGAGCATGAGAGGCGAAGCAGCGGCGCCGGCGAGGTGAGGTATGCAAGGAGCAACGGCACAGGTGAAGTGAGCATGTGAGGCAAAGCAGCGGCGCCGGCAAGGTGAGGTATGCAAGGAGCAGCGACGCCGGTGAAGTGAGCATGGGAGGCGAAGCAGCGGCGCCGGCGGTCTTGCTCAAGTGAGAGTGAGGCTGAGGGAGAGAATGGGAGGCAGCTTCGGCTTGGGAGAGAATGACTGAATGAGAGGGTGAGACTAAGAGAACGGGTCTGAGGGATTTAGGGGAAAAGGGAGTATTTATAGTTAGGGTTTTTTTTTTTTTTTTTTATAAATATTATATACACGGGTCGGGTTCAGGCCGGGTATGCCTAATACCCGGACCCGACCCGAACCCGCTTCGGGTTTTTTAATGAAAACCCAGACTCGACCCTAATGTTAAACGGGTCGGGTTTTACCGACCCATTAGGGTCGGGTCGGACCGGGTACCCGCGGGTCGAGTTCATTTTGCCATCCCTACGGGCCGTGGTTGGTTGTCGCCAGAAAATGATAGCGAGGAGTGGGATTGAAGAGGGTACGGGTGGCAATCCCAAATTTCGTGGTGGCATGGCACGGCCTCAAGTGGGGCCTAAGGACACTAGTCCAGCTGGGCATCCTCAGTTTAATGTGGCATCTGCGAGCACGGATGTTGGGCCTCTATTTGTAAGGCGTGTTGTTGCTGGCCCATTTCAAGCTGAAATCCCAAATGTGGGAATTTTTAATAAAGGGACTTCCCAAACTTCAGGCCTTAGTCCATCTGTTAGGGGCAAAAAGGGTATTACTTGAGGTAAGGCACCCTTAAGTGCAAAGGAATCAGTAACTTATCCCACTAATCCACCTAACCGCACCTTCTCTACTCAATATCTGAAGCTCACCTTCAATTCCCAAACTCACCCCTCTTCTTCTTCATTGGTGAAGACCTCGAGCAATGGAGCGAGTAATAGTGATGAGCTTGAGGATCGGTTCACCTTTTCGGCAGGAAACGAGGTGGTACAGCACAATCTTGGAGAGTCAAGCACATCTCATGGGTTGGCTCAACAACAAGATCAAGGATGCTTGGAAGTTCATGTTCAGGTTCACGAAGAAGAGTGCAGTGATGGGGTTCCTTTTTGTGACCGAACCGTCTTGGGGAAAATTGCTCTTACCGAGGAAAGGAAGATCGGTGGTGATGGTCAGGAAGACGGGATGGTTTTCGAAGGAGGAGGTGATACTCCTGCATCCTGTTGAAGAATGCTCCAACCTCTTTCTTTTGCTCATTATGAATATCATTGCTTGGAATAGCAGGGGTGCTTTAAAACCCAATTTCCGAAGTCACGTTAGAGAATTGGTTCGGGTTCATGATCCTGCTGTGTTTGTTGTTATGGAAACTCACTTGGGAGGGGCGAGGGCAAAAGACATTACAAATAGATTGCCTTTTGATGGAGCAATCCATACGGAGACGATTGGTTATAAGGGAGGCTTGTGGCTTATGTGGAATTTTGATAAAGTCGAAGTTTCGCTTTTGGCCAAAACAGAGCAAGAAATTCATGTTACTCTCAAGGTACGAACTTCTAACTTGTCCTGGTTACTTTTAGCTATCTATGCTAGCCCTAGGTTCGCTGAACAATCTGTATTGTGGAATAATTTAATAAATGTTGTAGTATGCCTTGGGTTATTGTAGGGGATTTTAATGAACCCCTCTCAAGTGCTGATAAACTGGGAGGAAGAGCTGTTAGCATCGATAGGTCTCTTATTCTGAAGGATTACCTAGATAAATGCAATATGATAGACTTGGGTTTCTCAGGCTCAAGATTCACTTGGACCAACCGCAGAGATGCTCATGTCCTAATTCAAGAAAGAATAGACAAATTCTTGGTTAATCCTGACTGGTGCACTTTATACCCTGAAGCAAAAGTATCCCATTTAACTAGATGACATTCGGATCACTATCCGGTCTTGTTGGAAACTGGTCCTGCCGAGTGGTCCAGACAAAATAGGCCTTTCAAATTCCAGAGTTTTTGGCTCTCTGATCCTTCTTTTCCTCGAGTTGTATAGCAAGCTTAGAGCAATGATCACTTACTTCAGGATGCTATTACCATATTCTCTCGGGATGCTTCAGAGTGGAATAAAGTGCACGTTGGTAATATTTTTGCAAAAAAGAAAAGAATCATGGCCAGGTTGGACGGAGTTCAGAGTAGTCTTGCTCTCAGGCCTTCTCATAATTTAGTAATGTTGGAAAGGCAACTCCAGGCAGATTTGGTTTGTGTGCTCAGTCAAGAAGAAGAGCTTTGGGCTCTTAAATCCAGGGTGAATTGGATGATGTTCGGTGATCGTAACACCTCCTTTTATCTCATTTCAACGCTAGTCCGACGAAAGAAAAACACCATTAGTGCTATAATGTAAAACTCTGGAGAATGGGTGTATGCAGAATCCGAGGTAAAGGAGCTGATTCGCAGTGGTTTTTCGGCTCTATACAAAACTTCCCATGTCTCTACCACTCTTCACAATCCTGCTGCTAGTACTTGGCAGGCTCGCCTTACTGATGAGGACCGAGACAGTCTTGATATAAATGTTACTAATGAGGAAAGGACTCTGGTCCCTTAAAGCTTTCAAGGCTCCGGGGCCTGATGGACTACATGCAGGCTTCTTTCAACGGTTTTGGCTCGTAGTGGGCAGATTGGTAGTGGATGAAGTAAAGAAGGTTTTCCATTTGAAGGAGGTCCCGAAATTCCTAAATAAAACTCTCATTGCTCTTATTCCAAAAATGCTTGGACCAGAATCTTTGAATCATTATTGCCCTATTAGTCTGTGCAACACGATGTACAAGGTGGTGTCAAAAATTATTGTTGCGAGATTAAGGCCACTTTTAGGTCAGGTTATTTCACCATTACAGACTACCTTTGTTCCTGGTAGAAAGGGTACTGATAATGCCATCATAGTTCAAGAACTTGTGCATACTATTAGTAGGAAAAAGGGCAAGGCTGGATATATGGAAATTAAGATTGATCTGGAGAAAGCCTACGACAAGCTTGAATGGAGCTTTATTAAGAAGATGCTCATCCGAATAAATCTTCCGCAAGGTATGGTAAAGCTCATTATGAGCTGTGTTTCTTCTGTCTCAACCTCTATTTTAGTCAATGGTACAAGTTTGGAGCAAATTTTGCCTTCAAGAGGCATTAGGCAGGGGGATCCGTTATCCCCGTATTTATTCATTATATGTATGGATTTTCTTGGCCAATTCATAGAAGAGGTGTAGCTCCAAGAATTGGACTCCTGTGAAATCAGCTAGGGAGGGATTGGCTTTTTCTCACCTATTCTTTGCGGACGATCTTGTTTTATTTGCTAAAGCGGACCATGCTAATTGCTTAACAATCCGGGAGGTGTTGGATGATTTCTATGGCAGGTTTGGGCAAACAATCAGTAAGGCAAAATCCAAAGTGTATTTTTCACTAAACGTGGATGGGGATTTAAGAGTTTCCCTTTGCAACACTTTGGGCTTCCAATCTACTCCTAATATTGGAAGATACCTTGGCATCCCTATTAAACATCTAGGTCCTTCTTCCCAAGATTTTAATTTTGTCTTGGATCGGGTAAAGCAAAAACTTTTAGGTTGGAAGGCAAACTTGCTTTCTTTGGCGGGTAGGGCGGTCTTAGTGAAGCATGTGTCCTCAACCATTCCAAACTATGTCATGCAGTGCACACATCTCCCCAACAAGATCACTGATGGTATTGATAAGGTGAACATAAATTTTCTCTAGGGTTCTTCGGAATCAGCTAGAAAGACTCATTGGGTAAGTTGGGAAAAAGTCACTAAAACTAAGGAAGAGGGTGGACTTGGAATTCAGTCTGCAAAGGGAAGGAATTTGGCCTTGTTAGCGAAACTTAATTGGCGATATTAGACAGAAGAAAGCTCCCTATAGGCTCGGGTGCTTAAGGGAAAGTATGGCAATACTAGAAGATTGAATTCAAGGAACAGTGACAAACTACTTTGCTCAAGGGTATGGTCAGTAATGAAGAAGGGAGCTGAGGTTTTTCACAAGGGTGTTAGATGGACTGTTGGCAGGGATGGTGAATTAAGTCTTTGGAATAATAGTTGGACCAAGTTTGGGCCATTACGACAAGTGATTCAAGGCCCAATGACCCGTGCAGCCTTGGGTCTAAAGGTGAGGGATGTGGTTTTTGATGGTGGATGGGATTGGAACAAGATTCCATTTGAGCTTCCTATGGTAACAAAGCTAGAACTTCAGGCTGTCCCTGTTGCAATGACCTCAAGAGGAGGGGATAAGCTGACATGGACTGATTCTGAACACGACATGTTCAATATTGGGTTAGCATACAAGCTAACTACAAAGGTGGAGCATGCTAATCACTTTAGGGGCAACTGGATTTGGAAGGCTCAGGTCTTGCCCAGGATTCAAGCTTTTATTTGGTTGTGTTTGCATAATAACATAGGAGTGAGGGACTGTCTATGCTCAAGAGGTATTACTGATGATAACTCTTGCCCTTTATTTCACTCCTCCAATGAGTCCATTTTACATGCTTTAAGGGACTGTGTCGTGGTGAAGCCAGTTAGGTTGCAGTTGGGAGCTCAAAATATTGATAACTTCTTCTTTGATAGAGGCATAAATGAGTGGCTTAAGGTGAATGGCACTAGCAAGCTTACTTCGGACCAGCTGCATATTCCTTGGAGCGGTTTGTACCTAATGGCCATTTGGCTGATCTGGAAAAGAAGGAATCAAATGGTGTTTAGGAATCAGGGTCCGAACCCACAATTGGCTAAAGAAATCATCCAAAGAGCATTCGAATATGCTTTTTGTGCTGCTCCTACCAAGGTGCTTGTGCGTAGAGTTGCAACACTAGTCCGTTGGTTTAAACCAGATGCGAGGTGGATGAAACTTAATACTGATGGTTCTTCACTTGGTAACCCAAGCTTGGCAGGGGGTGGAGGTCTGATTCGGAATGAAGAAGGCAGATGGATAGTGGGTTTTGCTCATAAGATAGGAATCACTTCAAGCTTCCTTGCTGAACTTTGGGCGCTTAGAGATGGCTTGAGTTTATGTGTTAGCCGTGGTTTTGCAGCTGTTGAAGTAGAATTAGACGCCAAGTCTATCGTGAATGCTATTTCTAACCCGGAGTATTCTAACATCTTTGCTTCCTCGCTAATGGATGATTGTAGGCACATGGTCAAGCAAGTTCCCTGAATTCGGTTTAAGCATTGCTTCCGGGAAGCCAATCGGTGTGCTGATGCTCTTGCTAGGATGGGAGGACTTCTAGATGCTGATTTTACTGTTTTTGAGAGTCTGCCTGTGGACATCTCGACTTTTTTAGATTTTGATTGTAATGGTCTGTTCTTGAACAGGCTCTGCCCGGCTACTTTGTACACGGTTTACTTTAGTTTTAATCGAATTCCTCTTCACCAATATATATATATATATATATATATATATATATATATATATTCAAACCATCTTCACCAATATATATATATATATATATATATTCAAACCAAAAAGAAAGAAAAGAGATATCAATAAATACGTTTGTAAATGATTTTGCAAAAGGCATTACCATTGACCTCTGTTACGACAACCTTAAAGTTGTTAAGGCGGTTGTGGTCACATAAAAAGTTTAAAACATTTTGAGAATGTTCATTACTTTGCAGTTTGCACTACTATCAATCGTATGAAGACTTCAAGCGAAGTTTTCTTTTAATTATTTTGGAGTTTTCAAGATCTAAGGAAAATAGAAAAACTATTAATTCTTATGAAAAATGAAAGAATGTAGTTGAATAGCTATGAAGGATTGCTGTGTTTGTTACGGCCATATTTTATAAAAAATAAATCATTTTTTAAAAAGTATTTTTTATAAAATTATCTCATTTTCTTATATTTGGATCAGAGAACCACATTGGATAAAATAAAATAAGCTAAGATTAATATGTTTGTTTAAATCGTAGGGTTTTAGGGTATGAAAAATTTATAGTTATAACCCTTAACAACGCGAGTTGGGTCTAAAAAGTCTAAACCTATTTCCGTCCCGCCTCGTGGTGCGGGGCTAAAATATTGCCCCATCCCCGCCCCACCACCTTTACGGGGCGGGAAAAACCAGCATGGGCGAAACGGGGAATGGCGGGTTAAGTGGGGCGGGGGAAAATTGTCATCCCTATAAAAAACTATATTTACACAAGCTTTTCTATCTAAAGAAATGTAGCATTTATTTATTTATGTAAAATTAAATAAAGATTCATAGGGAAAATAAGAGGGAAAAAAAAGGAATGAATGGATAATTACAAATTTTAAGGCCAGCACAGTATGTTAAAATATCCAATTTAGGTGTTAAAATATCCAAGATAGGCAAAGCTAATTTGTCTAACTCTTCCGAAAAAGACTGTAATGGAGTATTAAGAAAGAGAAATCCCAAGAAAGAAATGGAATCAAATCTCTCACCACTTGTATGGAAGATCCGCTTTTGGATAACAGTGCTGTCATTGAATTTTTTTTTTTTTTTTTGGAGAAGCTATTTGGTTTAGAGCTAGCTAATAAGTGATAATGGAAGAAATACACACAGCCTTTTGGCATAACAGTGATTATATCAGGTTGGCATGAAAAAATGCAGATACAAACAACTATACACATGATACAACTCTAAGTTCAACATGGTTGTCACATGCCACTTTACCAAGGATTCTAAGCTAAATGTGCCTTGACTAATGACTGGGAATGGCAGATGGCTCTTTTATTAGAAGAATAAACTCCCAAATTCTAATGGTTTTAATAACCCAATACATAATTAATTTCATATCATATGGTAATATTGTTGATAGGATCAATGAAATTTAAGAGAAAATGTAAATGAAAAGGTCTCTCTCTCCCTCTCTCTCTCTCTCTCTCTCTCTCTCTCTATATATATATATATATATATAGCAACTAACCATCTTCCTACGGAAAAAATCAACTAACATTCAATACACCTACTAAGTCATTTCATTCTTTTCAAGCCTAAGCCTATCCAAGGGCCAAGGCTACCCGCTTGAACCTCTCAAACATGTCAACAGAAATCCGTGTAAAGATCTCATACTATATATATAAGTGTTCGCCAAATTCATGGAGCAAAAAAATGTCATTCACTTTCACTCGTTCACTTATCCTTCTTTTGTAGAGAAATTGATGTTTTACATTATTAATTATTTCAGAATATCGCAAAATAACAGGAAAATCTTGTCCATACTCCATATCATAATAATCAACAAAAATTACAGGCTTAGTATTAAAAAAAAAAAAAAAAAAAACCCAAAATTTCTTTAGATACTATCTAGTTAAAGAATCTAATGCTAAAATTCCGAAAATTTTGCAGCTTAATTTCCAAATCTTATACCCAATTATCCATTTTTTACAGCCCTAAACAACATCTATGATCTGTACTCCAAATTTTCCTCTTCCAAAAATAAAAAATAAAAAACGAAAACAAAAACCCCAAAAAACAAAAAGAGAAATAAAATATGAGACAAACAAAAAAGAAGAGAACTCCATCTCTCTCATATGAAATAGTTATCTCTCATCTTTGAACTTGAAATCCCATATTCATCTTCCTGCTATTCTTCTCCAATATTAGGCCTGCACTCCACATTTAAATATAATGTTATTCAAAGAGACAAAATTGAACAAAAAGAAGAAACTGAACATTTTAAAGTAATACTTTTTTGGGCTAATTACAACTTACAACTTATCCACATGTGGTTTGACCCAAATTAAAGTTGCATATATAGTTTAAAATTTAGCATTTTACACATATGAGCTCTGCTCCGATAGGCTTCCGGGACCTACCTCTCCATATTCCATTAAAAACACATTTTAATACAAATACATAACACAAAGCAGATCAAAAGGTTAGGGTTTGAAGACAATTTTTCATACTAAGTCAACTCTCCCTTAAGGAACTACCCATTTATCATAATCACCATTTGAATCCCCAACAAAGCTCACTTTGAATCACCACCAAGGGTAAATGCTTATTCTTGCTGGATTTCACGACTTCGAAGTCAGGGAGTGAAAAACCAAGTGGTAACATTAATGGTTTTACTTGATTTTGGATTTAGTTTTTGACTTTTCTATGATTCTTGGTGGGTTTTGGTCATTTTTGAAGAAAATGAAGAGAAAGAGAATTGTGTTGAGAAAATCGATATGGGTCTTGAATTTGGGTTGGATACCTTTTTGTGTCTTGTATTTAGTGGAGTTTAAGTTCTCTCTCTCTCTTTTTTTGATAAGTTAAGTTCTCTCTCTCTCTCTAACACACACACATACACACACACAAACCCAGCCAAGATTCATGCTTTATTTTCATTTCATTTCATTTCTTTTTTTGTTTATCTTCTAAGCTAACATCGGAAGTTTGCTTCATTTTGATATTCAATTTGTATTTGTTTGAATTTTTTTTTTTATGTAATGTTCATCCATCTTTTACAAAATTTTAAACCCTAGCTTTTTGATCCATTTTATGTTATGTTTTTTTTAATTAAACTCTGTTTTCTTAACGGCAAATGCAAAGGTAGGTTACAGAATCCTAACAGAGCAAAGCTTAAAGTGCCAAATTTCAATCCACAGACACAGAGCAAAGCTTAAAGTGCCAAATTCCAATCCAAAGACTTAAATTCGGGTCAAATTACAGGTGGGTAAGATGTAATTAGGCCTACCTTTTTTTGTTAATAAATAATTTTACAAAATTTTAATCAGGTTGTTTAATCAATAATACAAAGACACAATTTTCCAAAATTTCCCGATCGGGTTTCTCAGCAACCAAACAGAGTAAAAGTGCCAGAGGAAAGAACAAATTAACAGACCCAGAAAGGGTTTTACCCAGATCCAGAATCAAATAACAATTCAGAAACCCAGTTAAAAAAAAAAAAAAATCAGAGAAAAATTTAGTACCTTGAGGCTTACAAACTGGAGGATCTTCAAACAGAGAAAGAGAGAGTTGTTTATGAGCAACACCAATATCAAACAAAATCAGCCCTGAAGATGGATCATTGACTATGATATCTTTCACTGGCAGCCATAGAAAAAGCTCTTCCTGACTCAGACCCTCTAACCCTTTGAGCCCACCAAAGCTGAGGTTAGCCCTGATTACGCTATCAAAGTGTACTCTTGTATCAAACTTGGCTAAGCATGGCTGGTCCAAATGAACCTCTAGAAGACCATTTTGGTCTAGACTGTATGACTTTACACTGTCTGGGAAAAGCCCAGCCGGAAGGCCTTGGCTTTCAAGAAGGTTGTGGATGGAAGAGGTGGCTGTGAGAGGAAGATGGAGGAAAAGAAAGATAGTGAAGAAGGACATAGGTGTCAGAGACATTGTCACAGAGTTCTATTGGATGCACACACTCTGGTTTGTTTTTGTTTTTAGGTTTAGGTTTTAAGAAGAGTATGTTTTTATTTATTTATTTCTTTTAAAGGTTAAGTTTTCAAGGTTATTATTGGAAGTGGGGGCCAGAATGTACCGTCTTCGTTATGGGTTGGCATGAGATATCGACCAAATTACCCTTTGCTTAATTCAGGTTCTTGTTAAGGAATGTGTATAAAATAATGTTTTGGTTAAGGGGAAAAGACCTTAATAGCCAAGAATTGGTGGAGTCAAATTTGTTTCGCCGGAAGTGTTTTATTGGTGTAATTTTATTGGAAGTAGTGGTAAATAGTGTAGTAAGTAGTTAAGACCTATTGGTTTATCTTTGGCAATTGTAAACAGCAGAAGACTTTTTCAACTTCAATATAATTATGTTTCACAAAAACAAAACAAAATTTTTCATAAAATTATTAACAACAGTTTTTAATGTTTAAATATTAAAAATTAAAAATTGTAAGCAAAAAAAAAAAAAAAAAACCGGTTTGGTAAGAGATTTCTTTTTTTAGGAGTACTTGAATTATGTTTTTATTTTATTTTAGGGTGTTTAAATACTTAATTTAGAAAACTCTTATTACCAGTTTTCAGTTTTCAAATAACATTGACCAATGGTACTTTTATAAATACCACCAAACACTCTTGGTGTTATGGTCATTCATAGGTATAAGTGCTTAGGGTGTGGGGAGTAAGGATCAGGTTTCAAGTCTCTAAAATTAAACTTCATACACATATATACTTAAATTAAGTAAAAATAAAATTTATGTCTTGTAAAAAAAAAAAAAAAAAAAAAAAAAAAAACTCTAAGTCCTACCTAATTATACCACGTGAGAGAACTTTCTCTCTCTTCCAAAATATTGTTCCAAAATTTGAAGTAGTACAACACCAACAAAGAAGTGAACGGTGTTAGGTTGGTGTGTTGGGAAGGATGAACTGCAATTCACAACTATCTATCTTGCGGCAATGTGTTTGAATAATATAATGCAATTTTTCCTTTTTCTCCTTTTAGGTACCCTGTTCTTAAGCTAAGATAATTCTTTCAATAAGATTTAAGATTTTTTTTTTATCCAAACTATAATTGGTAATTCCATTATGGTTAGCAAAACGAATCCTATCACTCAAGGGCAAATTTTAATAATAAAGATAAGTTTAGACATGATATTAGTTGGAGGATTTACTTATTTGGTTAAAAATATAATTGTATCTAATAAAAAAAATAACTTATAAAAATCTAATTTAAATAAACTAAAAGAAGAAAATTGTAAAAACCTGATTGAAATGTATAATTAGGTCTGAAGCAAGAAAAAAGAGGGTGATCTAATAAATCCAAAAAAAAAAATTACTGATTTGGTGTGAGACAATTGGTTTAAGGCTGAAGCATTAAAATAGAAAGGGTTAGAGATGAATCTCACTATGTCACAACTCACAAGGTACCGTTTGTAAGCTCAATAGTCAGTAGAAACAGCCACAAAAATACAAGAAGGGAAGTTGCTCATAGCAGAGGGTGAAAACTACGAGGTTTGAACTTTTGCCCCAAAAAATAATAAAGATTTTAATTTGATTAAAAAAAAAGAATAATGGAGAACTTTTTAATTTTGAATATTTGTTTTATTTAACAGCCAAGTGTATTTCAATTTTTTCAGAGTGAAACAAAATTTTTGTGATTTCAAATTGCTAGTTGACATTTCACATTCATATGAATGTAACCCATAGATGATAGAGCATACTAAAGAAAAACTTCGTTATATACAAAGATTATATATATATTCGAGTATGTTACTACAATAGGACGCTCCATATGTTTAAACAATTTATTTAAAAACTATAGATTATTAGTTCATAAGAAAAATATCTATTCTTTCCTCCCCAACTTTGACTATTACTCATAGTCCTTTAAAAAGTTTTGTAATTTAATAATATTGTTCAACCCTTTCTATTCCCCAATGAGAATTTTTTTTTTTTTTTTTGTTTGATTGAAGGATTCAAATTGTGTACCTACACATTTTCACAATAAAAAAAAAAAAAGTACTCGTGTGTTACGCTCCAATTTTCAAATGTGGCAATGGTCTTAATTTTCAAAAATATTTTTTTTATGAGTAAAAAATAATACTTATTAAAACACACACGAAAATAGTAATATTAGTGTTTTAAACAAAGTTTATAATACATTACATTTTCAAAAAATATTAGATGTACAACTTTGTTCACAATATTTTTTCATAATTATTAAAATAATCAATTGTGAGTAATAGGAAAAAAAGAGTATATTTATGTAAATAGTTATATTTCTGCCACTTAAAATCGGTTATTTCAAAAAGTATAAAATAAAAAATAAAAAGAATTATGTATGTAGACTGTTTTTTTTTTTTTTTGAAAGACTGTTTAATTTTTAAGTTAAGACAGGGTGTTACATAACCCCAAAATTGCGGACATCGCAGACACTCAATAAACCATCAAGCAGATTAATGCTTTAAAGCTAATACTTGAATTCTAATAAAAAATAATTTAATACATAATTATGTCACTGAACAATAAGATACATGATTAAATATAATATTGACAACCACTTTCATTACCTTTATGACTTTTTGGGGCATTCCTAATTACATTTTCGTACACATTTTGATCGGAATGTCCTGTGCTTGTCTTTGACCTGATCTTGCTCAGGCCCCTCATTTCCCATCTTTCTCTTGACAATGCTTTTTTTCTTTATTCAACCTGCTTTGTGAATTTTTCTAGACAAAAATGAAAAATAAAAGTGACAAATTGTACCTGAAAGTAGTATTAATGAAGCTACACAAGTATGCAATGAGAATGGTATTCCTGGTTGATTACTTAGGCCAACATTTTACACTATAGTAAATTATATTTTGTTCCTCAAATATGGGACAACTTCAATTTGGTCCTTCAGATTTAAAAATTTTGAGATTTGGTCTCTAAAATTTTCGAAATAGACCAATATTGTCCCTCAAAAAATGGGGTAATATGATTTTGGTCACTTAAATAAATAAATATATATATATATATATATATATATAGTTTGATTCGATTTGATTCCAAAAAGAAAAATAGCTTGATCAAATTGTACCTTTTGAATTTTCAAAAATTAAATTTCGAAATTTTAAGAGACTAAAATGAAACATATGCTAAATTTTAGGGACAAAAGTGAAATTCATCTTTTATAGTAATAAAGCATCTTATGAAAAATAATCATTACATTGTAAATAACACTATTGTTACACATCCATGAGTTTAGATCTTATACACATCTGAGATGAGTATTATAAAAGATACTTTTTAGGCATTCTAGGATTATAAAATGGTTTTTGCTATGCATTCCCTCTTCAGCACTATTCAAAATTCCCACCACCTAAACAAACCGACATATATTGTTCACTCTGTGTTTAGAAAGATGTGCATGCTTAGATACAATGAGAATTTTGCATTGTTCAGAAAATGATGATACTGATTTGTTAGGGAACATCATAAGATAATTACAATCTAATCTAATATGCATTGTTTTATAATCACCAGGATTTTTAGCACTGCGTGACCATCCCTTAATTATAGAACTTACAAAAGATTTGCACTCGGTAACCTGATAGAACTTGCTCATCGTTTGGAGACGAGGATGGAACACTGGGACCAAATTTGTTATGTCCAGATTGTTTGTCATTTTTAAGGTTGATTTTCATGTTATTAGGAGAAGTTGAGTAAATTGGTAAACATGGGAATAACTTCTTGAGTTTATTAAGGTAGTCTTAGAATAAATCTATGTTACATGAGAAATGCTATTTCCATGATATTTTTACAATAAATCATGAATGGTAGGTTATTACGGGATATTTATTGGTAGGCAAAAAATAATAATTTCAATAATGGGTTTAATTTATTTGAACTAATAACAACTTACTACATATGATTTGTTACGAAAATGTTCTGAAAACATTGTGGACGTAGTACTTTCCATGATATATATAATAATGGAAGCTTTGCAATAAAATTTGCAGAACTCTAGTTGCATCACGTCATTAATATCGTTTCCTATCCTTTTTTTTTTTTTTAATTTTTATTTGCAATTTTCATTTTGTTCTTTTTTTTAGAATGAGAAAAATGGGATTTTTATGGTCATATTACACCCCCAGGCAGGGAGCCAGTGGCCTCGGTCGGGGTAGCCCGATCTTGGGAGCCCTTCTGTACCACTGTACGGGAGTCACCTCACATTTGTGAATACACCTCACCACCAAGTTTACCCACCAATGGAAACCTGCGGGCAGCGGGATTCGAATCTAGGTGTGTTGCACGAAACGTCCAAGCCTTATCCACTCAGCCAAGCCCCCGTTGGCTTCATTTTGTTCTTCAACCTAGCATCTCTTTCAAACGTTGCCTTTTTAGTTTAACTTTTCGTCTCTTCCAACTTCCGAGTTCCAACTATTGTCTTTTTAAATTTTTCATTCAATTCCCCTAATGCATTCATAATTTTTATCCTTTATATGTTCTTGAATCATACTGTTTCACTTATCATTTTTTTTTGGTAACCAAGGAATTAACATTAACTAAGAAACACTGCCAACAGCAGCAACATTACAGAGTCTGGGGCGATAAACGCCCATCTTATCATTATACAGCAGCTGAGATATAGCAGGGGGGGGAAATCAAAAACAAAACACAGCACAGCAGAAGCCGATCCCAATTTAGCTAAGGCATCGGCACAAAAGTTTGCTTCCCTGAAGTTCACTTTATTAGTTTATTCAACCTTTCATGTCTTTCAACCTTTCCTAGGAATGTAATCTGTCCAATTCAATCGGTCCTAAGGTTATTTTGACCGGACCGAAATGTTTTGTTTTTAAGAACCTGGGACCAAACCTATTGGAATGCCAAACTTATTTAGTCTGAACCAGTTTGGTTCGGTTCAGTTGATCTTTTGGTTTTCTCTTCTTCTCTCAAATTTTCTCACCAACTAAACAAATCAATTCACATTTATTTACATTACAAATTAAGAATCACAGAGTTGTTTTTTAAAAACCCAAATCTAGCAAATCAAAAAAAAAAAAAGAAAAAAAAAAGAAAAAGAAGGAAGAAGACAAAATCTAATTAGAGCAAACAATAGCCATAGATCTCAAAGACCAAGACAAACCTACCAAAAAAAAAAAAAAAACCCAGAGAGAGAGAGAGAGAGAGAGAGAGAGAGAGAGAGAGAGAGAGAGAGGACCCTTTTTTTTTAAAATGCGATAAGTGTTGGGATTTGTTTAAATGTGGGGAAGACCAAATTTTTAAAGATATTTTAAAACCACATCACACTTTTGGTGCGATAGTTATTCTACAAGTATAAGTACTTGTGAGATGTGGGGATCAAGAGCCGGGTATTAAGTCTCTAAGAGGGAGTTTTACACACATATACATTTAAATTAAGTTATTATAGAATTTCTATCTTGTATAAAAAAAAATATTTTAAAAATATCTTATATATATATATTTCAGACTCATTCACATTTTAAGAATGTTGACATTTTAATACATAAAAATAGATATAAAAAAAATTAAATAATAAATGTGTGAGAATCAAACCCACAAGGAATTGCAAAGAGCTTACCCGAATCATATCCAACTAAGAGACCACTTATTGTTGCTGTTAGCTCAAGTAGTAATACAAAAGGCTTTTGCCATATTGTATTTTAAAAGTCTTTGATTCCACTTTCATTTATGGGTGCAAAATCACACTAAAAATGTAAACAAAATTAATAAGGAATTCTTTTTAGAAGCGAGGTTCTTTTAGAACAATTTTTTTTTTTCACCCTAAAAAAAACCTTAGAAAAAATCTGTAAGTAAACAAATAAATTAAATAAACTAAAAGAAATAAAACGTAAAAACCTAATTGAAATGGATAATTTTTAAATAATATTATTATTAATTGATAACAGAAACCCTGTATAATTAATTTTCAAGAAAGAACCAAATATAAAAATAAAAAAAAAAAAAATTGTTGATTTGGTGTGAGAGAGTCGGTTTAAGGAAGCACTTGATGGCTACATATTGATATCAAACACTTATGTTATAATGAACCCAATGTCAAATTTATATATTAGAGAATAATTGACTAACTCTAAACTAACCCAAAGTTCACTTGCTTGTTTTACGAGTACATGACACCTAAAATTGATTTGGGCCACTTGGGCCATAATATGCTAACAAGGCTGATGTCTGACGATTGGTGAGTTGTGCATTCAAAGGAAAAAGGGGTAGAGAGGAATCTCTTGTCACAAGACAAGAGCACAACTTGTACACTGTAGACAACCATAAAAAAATAAGAAGGGAAGCTGCTCATGGCAGGGTGAAAATGGGATAACTTCTTTTGATTATGATGAATTTCATAATTTCTCTTTAAATTTAAATGTTAGGTTTAACTCACAAATGTTGTCACAACTTAAATTCCGATAAGAGCTTGTTGTATAAGTGGAAGTTTTAGTTTTGTCTTCATGCATTTATAGTTGTGAGTCTTGTGACAATAAAAGTTATAATATTTGTTGTTGCATGAAAGGGTTTTCGAATAGCATCCTTACACAAGATTGATTGTCATTATTATGATGAAAGATGTCACAAAAAAACAAGTCTCTCTTTAGATCTACGTCGAAAAAATAATTATAAAATGTTCACACTTTACACACTCAAAGAACATTGACAAATACCAAATCCTATTTATAGCTCTTTCGAACTAATTCAATAGACTTACTTTGTGTTTTTTAAGAGTCTTAGGAGGATCCTTAGGCCAAAACTACCAAAACCATTGTAGAATTGCCTATTTATAAAATTTCATTATTTGGTAGATAAGGAATATCGAAATTCTTAGTGGATAAGTAAAACCAATTTGCTTTCTTAATGAGAAATAAAACTTTCCTTCAAGAGAAATAAAACTTTCCCTCTACATATTAAAAAAAAAAAAAAACACACACACACACACTCAAACCAAGTCAAATTAAGAATTTAAGATAATTTCTAACAAATCTCCACATTGACTCAAATTCTACCAAGCAATATGCCTTTGGAGTTTAACCTAAGTCCAAGAAAGCAGCTTTCCTAATAGAAATCTTTTACGTAAACATGCAACATGGCTAGCAACTTAGCAAGAAGAATGACCAATGGCAGAGCCAAGAATTTTGTCTTGGGGGGGGGCTAAATATAATAAAATTCTTAATTAAAAAAATCATTATTAAAACAATTTTTTATTTTATAAATTAACTTTAACTCAACGGAGTTGTGTCCTACCTTCTTTTATGCTACTGAAATCATCAATAATTGATTTTTAGATTAGGATTGTTTTTAACACTGACTTCTATATTGATATGGCCCAACTTTGAGATGTTCATCAAGTCGATTAATAGGGATGTTATTAGTTTTCGTAATCCATGATCACCTTCTAAGGAAATAATATAATTTATTTGGGTTCATATTTTTGAGCCTTTTTAGAGGATTCAACATAAAAAGTTTTAGCGTTTGGGATATAAGATTGAGTGGTAACTTTGGAGTTGTGAACACTTTTTCTCTTAAAATAAAAATCAATTATGAATTTTTTCCCTATAAATTATTCAAACTTTGAAAACTTAAATATTAAATTTTCTAACCTAATTATATATCTTTTTTGAAAAAATTTAGATCTCAATAACTCGTATAATATTATCAAATATAATTATATAAATAAATAAATATTATAAAATTTGAATATAAATAAAATATAATAATTTTTATTTAGGGAAATAAAATATAATTATTTAATATAAAATAAAATATTATAGCTTAAGTTACTAAAAAACCAATATGTTTTAACACACAAAAAATAAATAAATAAATAGTGAAATTTGGAGAAAGTATGTGTCTGTTTGGCTTGAGTTTATAAGCTTAGTTTTTAGCTTTTAGGTTGTATGTACAACTTTTTAAAACCTCACATTTTTAAAGTAAAAGTATAGTACTTTAGCACACTTTCCAAAAAAAAAAAAAAAATGGTTGTTCCTAAATGAACACTATATGCCAAGGCTGGGTGCTTTTTGGGTTCTTTGTAACAAATTTTTTTGTTTTGAATTTTTCTGAGCCAATTTGTAAGATTTTAGAGAGACTAAAACACAATTTGAAAGAGATTAATCTTCATTGTATTTTTCTCTCATAAGTTTAGGGGGGTTGGTGGCAAGTAATTTTAAAGATAAACTATGATTAACTACTACTATCAAAGGAAAATTTCACAAGCTAGGAGGCCATGATGTCCCCCGCCCCAAAGCAATTCATAAAGCAAGTCATAAATATTCAGCAAAAAATAAATAAATAAAGCAAGTCATAAATTGAGCCAAGTTTTTTAACAATAAAGTCGACGTCATATATGTTGACTATGGATGTAACCTTTAAATTGTTATATAGTGAAGTTTCACCAAGGTTGGTTTTCTCAAAGTAAAACAACTAGTATTAAAATTACGAACCTAAGTTTGGTGTTTTTGGCAAACCAAAATTGGAATGCAACGTTTGGTTCGCTCAGTCACGCATTCTAGTTCAGGCACCCGCCTAGAGTATCTAGATGATCTTAACTCGAGGTCGAGGGCAACCTAATGTTAGTCTCTCTCACATCTGCATTAATTGCGCTATACTAATTGTCAATCACTTTAAAAGCAACTAGTCTCATCACTCGCAAAATGAAGTTTTTTTTTTAGTGGTCCTATTTTATAGAAAAAAAAAAAAACTTGTGTTTTTATTTTATATATATATATATATATAATTTTTATTTTGAGAATTTAATTTATAAGTGGATATAACAATTTAAAAATCAACAGAAGAGTGACCATATTTTTTAGGTCATGTATTAGTAGGAGTTAAAGTTGTATGTTTACCGGATTGTCCTTTAGTTTTGTCTCTACTTAAACATATGATTGTAGGGGCATTTTTGAATAAAAAAAATAAGGATCCCAAACAGGTGAAGCCTCTTAAATAATAGTATAGATAAGAGTGTAGGGGCCTTTTTTGTGTTTGGGCTGGGTTGCCTCCTGCGGTGATGGGCCCAAATGTTTTTTCTGAGTAGGGAAGTTGAAACCGGCCCAACTGTAACTCACTTTGGGCCGGTTTGTGCACAAACTTTGCCTTGTCTGCCAGGAACACCCTTACGGCAAGCAGAGCTATTACAACAAGATTACAGCAGGCAAATATAATGACAATGAAAGGAAAAACAGAGTGCAGTAGCTTTTGTTAATAATAAACAACCGAATATCACAGTGGCAATGATGGTAATACTAACAATGGCTTTTATAAGAAAGAACAATTGATTGAACGATGATGGAAGTTAATCAAAAATAAACATCAAGCAAAAAGAACCGAGTCTGTAATGGCAATAAATCACAGAGGAAGAACGCTTCTTCTTAATGAAACTAACCTCCCAGGAGAATATCCTGCCGTGGGGATTAGTGACTTTGAGGGAATCGGACCTAAGTGTTAGATGCCTGCGGAAAATTATTACTGCTTAACTGTTATTAGAGAGTGGGATTTTGAGGGGGAGAGGAAAAAAAAGATCTATTGGTGCATGCCCATTATCCTCACTATTTGTTTTCTTATCTTTCCTTCTTTTCTTTTTCTTTTCTTTGAGTTTTTTCTTTCTATCTTTTTCTTCCTCTGTTTTTCGGTCCCCCTTACAGGGCACGGCAAGGGTCTTTTTATAGGGCCTACCGTGATGGTTTTTTTACTATTTCACCCCCTAACGGCCTTTGTCTGGTCTGGGCACGCTTGCCGACCACCGTCTGTACACTGCTCGCCCTTGCCAGACAACAACAGGTTGGTTTTGTTTCTGTTCGCCGTGGCACTGTTTTCTGCCGTGGCTTAAATGCTCTCTCTCTCTTCCTATGGCATGCACCCAACGTTCCCTCCCCAACCTTACCTCTTTTGGGCGATCTGTCATCCCAGCAAGACGTACCTCCCAAAAGGGTTTGGACAGGGAACGTAAAATAAACCTTTTCCCCCCTCCCCACCACCAAACTGCACCCCCCCTTTACCTCTTTCCACTGACCCATGGCCCCACCATGACCCATAGTGGCTGGGTACAGGCTGGTGGCACCTGGGCCTTGCGCATGCTTTCCTGTTTATGTACGTTAAAAAGCCCGCCTGCGGCCCGTGTGTTTGTTGTGCTCTGGAGCTTTGCTTGCATTCGTCTGCCATACTTCTTTGTTCTTTTAGGTGGGCCGTTCTGTACTTTCAATGCTTCCCTTTAGGATTGGGCTTTTCTTAACACTGGGTTTCACATTTCTCTTGGCCCATTTCTTGGTTTGTATTCATGTCTTGTTTCATTACTTGGCATTTCCTACCACGACGATACGTTCCTGCTAGGCCTCTTTCAAGCCTGCCGCTCCACTCTTTCCCCCAGTGGCTTAAGAGAGCCTACTGGTGTTCTTACTCATGGGCTCCATTGTCCTTTTCTTTCTTTCTCTTTGGGCCTGCGGCCCTTTTACTTTCCTTGGGCTTCCTCGACCCATTTACTGACTTTGCTTTCCCATGGGCTTTTACTAACTTGATTGGGCTTCCCCGGCCCAATCTCCTCATACTCATCCTTGGGGTTCATGGGCTTGCCATCAACCCCTACTTTCTTTGTTTACATTGTCTTAGGCCTGCCGTGGCCCATTCTCGCTTTTTCATACCATACTCTGCCCATGGGTATCATTTTTCTCTTTCCGGGCCCTTTGGGCCCATTTGCTTCCTCAAGACCCATTTATTCATGTTATGGGCCTGTGTTCTATTCTTCCCGCCACTTGGGCCTAACAGTCTTATTCTATGCCTGCCACTCTCATTGCCTGCTTTGCTGGGTTGGGTTGGTTTTACAAAAATGACCCTCAACAAAGAGCATCTCCAATAGTCTCTCTAAATTTTTGTACTGTTTGGAGAATGAACAGTGACTTTTTTCTTTTACCTACTCACTTTTTCAAATACACTTTCCAACAGATTCTTCATCATTTTCTCTATTCCATTAAAATATTATTTTTTCATTATTTCTTTATTATTTTTTTTAATATTTCTTAATTCATCTATATTTTTCAAATTCCAAACAACATTAACAATTATATTTTTTTTAATGAGAAATGTTGCATCTATAACATTTTTTCGCAATACTTTCGCAACAAAATTTTATATGGTAAATTGTTACTAGTTCTAATTTGAACCCACCATTTAAATTATTTTTTTACTCACCAATATCAACTAAGAACAACCAGTCACTTAAAATTTATTATGAAAGTATTGTGAAAATATCGCAGTGTTACTCAATTTTGATTTCTTATTCCTTATATTATTTTTCCTTTCTTTCTTTAGTTTTTTTTTTCATCCAGACGTTTTTTTTTCTTTATTTTTTTCTCCTCCACACACGTAAACCTACCCTTATATCTATCTTCACACTTTTTTTGACTTTTTGTTTTTCTAGTTCTTGATCTCCAGACTCCAGAACATATCTCCACTTCTCCCTCTCTCTTTCTTTCTCTTTCTCTTACACACACTCACACGCAAATTTCTCTCTCTCTATCTCACACAAACAAATTCTCTCTCATACACGCAAAGATCACCGGCAGAGAAGTGGAGATCGGCGTTCTTCTTTTTTTTTTTTTTTTTTTGTTCTGGTTTGATTAGTTTTATTTTATTGTTCAGATTTCATTAGGCTTATGAGAAAGATTGTTTTTGTGTTTCAAATCTTTCGATTGGGTTGTGTTTTTGTTTTGATTGTGGTATGTTTTAGTTTGTAACCGTTGAGATAGAGAAGCACGAGAGAGTGAAGAACGAAAGAGAAAAGGAATGAGAGAGAAAGAATTATTTTTTTATTCAACCGGGTATTATTTTAAGGGAGAATTTTGTTTAGAGGTGCTACGGTAATTGCTACAATGCTCTCCATGTTAAGAGAGCTACTGTAGCAAATCTAAAAAAAAAAAATTGGAGATGGAGAGGCTGTTGGAGGGGTTTTTTTGTGTGTTTGCTCTCCATATTTGGCTTTAGAGAGCCTATTGGAGATGCTCTAAGACATGTTCCATCTCTTTGCAAAGTTGAGTTAATGTTGTACCGATGAGCCTAAGTACCCTATCAATCCACGAACAAAAGTGTGCATTCTTCAACTATTGTTATTTTACAAATTTTTCTCACTAATCTTTCTCTAACTTGATCATGGAACAACCTCATGCTAATGCCATTGGTTGGTCTTTGCAGGAGGTTTCCCTTTTCTTGTAGGTCCCTAAGACCAATTGCTTAGTTAGTGCAAAATAACTTAAGGTAAATGTTTTGCCAACTAACCCCAATAGCTGAAAAGCCACCGATATTAGTATATGTAAAATTGTGCAAAGCCCATCCAAAGTTAATGTAACCATGGAAATTTGCACTAGTACTATTCATGTGTATTTTAATTTTTTTTTATTCTTTCTTAATGTATCTCGAGGATGAAGGAAGAGAATTGATAGTAGTTGTGGTGTGTGAAAAAAAAGAAATAATTAACAAAATCAAAAAAATTAATATTTTAATGAAATAGATTTTAAAATAGATAATTTAATTTGGGTATTTCTAAAAAGTAGTTAGGTAAAATAGAAAAAAAAAAAAAAAGAAGTTATTATTGCTTTGTAGGAATATTAGGTCCAAAAGTCCATTATATATTTGTACATTGGGCCTATGGCCCAAGCCGAGGATAAGGCCTAGTCTGAGGAGGAAGGATCTCCGTCATTGGAAACTGTGTTAGCAAATAAAAGAGTTAGTTATGACCACAAAAGCTCAGCGAGATAAGCCGAGGATAAATGTCTCATCGGCCGACTAAAGCCGAGGGTAAAATAAATGGCTTACTAATGCGAGAGAACCTCCCAGAAAGCTCTGTCGGTATGAATAGACATTATAGAAACGTTAGACCAAGAGAAGGCTTAAGATATCTTAGGAAGAAAGCTGTCACCACTGCATTTAATGTTCTGCAGCTAACTTTTTAGCTGCATAATGTAGAGAAGACCCCTGAATAGTGTAAAATTGGTTACCCCAAGACATATAAGACCAGAGAGGGTGTCTGATGGGACAGGCACTCAAGTAGTGACTCAGATGCTTAACAAATGTAGGATCAATATGCTTTGGAAGGAGATATATAAGAGAGAAGACCCTTCATAAAAAAAAGGGGGATCGGAGAGGAGAAGAAAAAAGATTGTAGAATCCAGAAACCAAACTTGTAACCTAATTCGAGAATAATATACAAAAATAGTGCACCTTGGACTCTGCTGAGGACTATTTTCTTTCAGTATAACCCTATTTCTGTTCATTCTCCAATCATCTGAGTCTATTCTTACGTTTGTTTAATTAACTAAAGCCCAGTGTTTTCTAACCCACTATCTACAAATTTATTGTTTTTGGCTTTTTGGGCTTGAATCCATCCAAGCAGTGGGCTATAAGTTCAAATCTGGTCCTTATAATTGGCACCGTCTGTGAGAAACACTGATGTTTCAGTAAATCCAATTTTCAACAATGGTAGGTTCAGGTCCACATCAGGCTGAGTCTATGAGGTCTCAGCATCAAGATCACTTCTGTGATCTTGAACGGCAAAGAGACCAGGAGGGAAGTGTACATACTACTCATACTAGTAGAAGCCAAGCTAGGGGTAAAAGTTAGGTCTCTCAACAGGGTAATACCAGAAACATGCAGAGGGAGATTGACCATCTAAAAAGAAGCCTACGTCATGAACGGCGAAGGCGAACCCTGTCCAATCTTGATTTCCCTTCTGACAACGAGGACAATGAAAGCTATAGGCACAGATCGAGAACTCCCCCTAGTGAAACTTTCTCGTATGATGAAGACTATCATCATGAGCGTAAAGATAGAAAGTCGTCCTCGGATGGCCTGGGAAATGATGCTATGAGTAGAGCACTGAACCAGATTGCAAGGTCACCTTTCACGCGTTGGATTAAGAGAGGAAGACTCCTTCAACGATTTTCCAAACCCACGTTCACCATGTACAATGGAAGAACAGACCCTGTGGAGCATGTTAGCCACTTTAATCAAAGGATGGTTGTACATTCCAAAAACGAGCCTTTGATATGCAAAGTATTCCCCTCTAGTTTGGGGCCTATGGCGATGAGATGGTTTGATAGTTTAAGGGCAGGATCTATTGATTCTTTCAAGGAGCTTACTCAAGCATTTGGTTCCCGGTTTGTCACGTGTAGAAGGGTTCCTCGGCCTTTGGCTTCTTTATTGTCCTTGTCCATGAGAGAAGGAGAGACCTTGAAAACGTATTCAGATAGATATTGGGAGATGTTCAACGAGATAGATGGTGATTTCGATGACGTTGCCATTAGCACTTTTAAGCTCGGCCTACCTGCCGAGCATGGCTTAAAGAAATCTTTGACTGGGAAACCCGCTACCAATATACGTCAACTCATGGATCAGATTGACAAATACAAGAGGCTTAAAGAGGACCAGCAGCAAGATAGGGGCAAGGGCAAGGTTATCCCTTAAGAGATGAGGGATTTCAGGTCGGACCACTACAACAATAACAGACCCCGGAGAGATTTTGCTGGGCAATCTTCACCTGCAACTCCTTAAGTTGTAAACACTGTGTTTAGAGAGCCGGTGCATCAAGTTTTAGAGAAAATCAAGAATGAACCATATTTCAAATGGCCGAACAAGATGAGTGGAGATCCTTTGAGACGCAACCAAAGCCTTCATTGTCAGTACCACCAAGAGCGAGGACATACCATCGAGGACTGCCGGACATTGTGGAGCCATCTGGAGCAATTAGTCAAGGAAGGGAAATTACAGCATCTCTTATACCGCCCCAACGGGCAAAGTGACCAGCCGAGGTTTGGGACTCAGGGGAATGCTTCTTCAAGGCCCCCAATAGGCATAATCAATGTCATCTTTACTACTCCTGGGAGGATCGGTTCACAGCCCTCTAGAGTGATGTTTGTAGCTCGGTTTTCAGCCGAGGATACAAGCTCTGGGCCGAAGAGGGTCAGAGTAGAAATTCGACCAGTTTTGAGTTTCTTGGATGAAGACAAGGCAGGGACCATCCAACCGCATGATGATGCTTTGGTGGTAACCCTCAGAATAGGTGGGTATGATATGAAAAGAGTAATGGTTGACCAAGGCAGTTGTGCAGAGATCATGTACCTTGATTTATACAAAGGGTTGCACCTGAAACTTGAGGATCTGACCGCCTATGATTTCCCTTTGGTGAGTTTTGATGGGAAGGTAGTTAGCCCAAAAGGCCAGATCAGGTTACTTGTGCAGGCAGGCTCAGAGGTGGTAGAAGTGGACTTCATAGTGGTGGATGCATACTCCCCTTACACGGCCATTGTGGCTAGGCTTTGGTTTCACACTCTAAGGGCTGTTTCATCAACTCTGCACCAAAAAGTGAAGTATCCATCAGGAGATCGGATTGAGGAATTGGTAGGGGATCAATCCGTAACTCGGCAATGCCTTGTGTCTGCCATTTCGCATCAGCCAGCAGTTGAGTCTTCGGCCTCAGTTAATGAAGGTTTATAGCAATCAAAGTCTACAGTCCTACCTGATAAGGGGCTAGCTGAGAAGGCTAAATGTGAAAATTTGGAGAAATTTATCATAGACGATGATTCAGAGAAGTTTTTTTTAGGTTAGAATTCAGTTACCCCCACAAGAAAAAGAAGAGTCAATGGAATTTCTTAAGAAGAACGTTGATGTATTTGCTTAGGACGCGTATGAAGCTCCAGGGGTGGATCTAAACTTCATCTGCCATCATTTGAATGTCAATCCAGCCGTTACCCTAAGGAAGCAACCGTCTCGGCGTTCGTCCAAAGAACATTCTGACGCTGTCAAGGACGAGGTGATGAAACTTAAACGAGCTGGGGCTATTAAAGAGGTTTTTTATTCTGAATGGCTGGCTAACACAATGGTGGTAAAAAAGAAGAATGGAAAGTGGCGCATATGTGTAGATTTCACGGACTTGAATAAAGCCTGCCCAAAGGACCCCTTCCCTATGCCTCGGATTGACCAATTGGTGGACGCAACTGTAGGCCATACTCGGATGAGTTTTATAGATGCCTTCTAAGGGTATCACTAGATACCTTTGGCCGTTGACGACCAAGAGAGGACGGCTTTTGTCATCCCTATAGGGAATTATCATTACAAGGTGATGCCCTTCAGTTTAAAAAATGCAGGGGCTACCTATCAAAGGATGATTACCAGGATGTTTGAGCTTCAATTAGAAAAAAACATAGAAATTTACATCGATGACATGGTGGTTAAGAGCAAAGTAAAGTCCGACCACATTGTTGATCTCGGAGATACTTTTGATACCTTGAGGAAGCACAAGCTACGGCTTAATGCTTCCAAGTGTTCATTTGGTGTCGGATCAGGAAAATTCTTGGGTTACATGGTTACTCACCATGGAATTGAAGTCAACCCTGACCAGATTAAGGCAATTAACAACCTGCAACCACCTCAGAATCCCAAGAAAGTTCAGAGGCTTACAGGGATGACTGCTACTTTAAACCGATTCATCTCTCAGTCAGCTGACAGGTGTAGACATTTCTTTAAATTATTAAACAAGTGGAAGGGGTTTGAATGGACGAGGAGTGTGACCTGACTTTCCAGCAGTTGAAAGAATATCTGTCTCGGCCTTCCATTATGTCCAAACCTGAGGTAGATGAGGCTTTGTTTGCCTACATTGCGGTGGCCTCCCATACGGTGAGTCTGGTGCTTATACGTGTTAATAACGGTATACAGAGGCCAGTCTACTACGTGAGTAAGTTATTGCATGAGGCTGAGGTTCGTTTCTTACCGCTAGAGAGGGCTATTCTGGCAGTAATGCAAGCTACACGTAAGCTTCCCCACTATTTTCAGTCACACACAGTCATGATCCTAACCCAGCTCCCACTTAAGTCTTTACTATGGAGCGTGGATTACACAGGAAGAATTGCAAAGTGGGGCACGATTTTAGGGGCTTTTGACATCAAGTACATGCCACGCACCTTTATCAAGGGCCAGGTTCTTGCCGACCTAGTTGCTGAGTTTGCTGAATCCTCGGAAGAAGAAAAGACAGAAGAGCAAAACATGGATGGAAAATCAGTTGAAATGATCTCCGTACAAGAAACTGCATCTTGGAAAGTCTATGTTGATGGTGCAGCAAACCATAGGGGATCTGGTGTGGGGCTAGTCTTGATATCTCCAAAGAGTATTACGATTGAAAAATCCTTAAGATTGGGCTTCTCGGCTACAAACAATGAAGCTGAATACGAAGCTCTGCTAGAAGGGATGATAATGGTACGAAAAATGGGTGGAAAGGCAATGGAATTGATCTCTAATTCAAGATTGGTTGTTGGCCAAGTCCAAGGAGAGTTGGAAGCCAGAGATCCCAAAATGCAAGAGTACTTAAACAAGGTCAGATATTTACAGTGTAAGTTTGAATCTTTCAATTTATCACAAGTCCCTAGAAGTAAAAATACACATGTGGACTCTCTGGCTACATCGGCAACCTCCTCGGCTCAAAGTTTACCTTGGGTAATTCTCGTAGAAGACCTATGTAGACCTATCGAGGCAGGAAGGATTGTAGCTCATGTTCATCAAATAAGGGCTGCTCCTAGCTGGATGGACACTATTGTGTTGTTCCTCAGGGAAGATGTTTTGCCAGAAGTTAAGTCCGAGGCTGACAAAGTGCAAAGGAAAGCTCCTCGGTTCTAGCTGTCCAAGGACCAGAAGTTGTATAAGAGGTCTTTTTCTGGCCCATATCTGTTGTGTGTACACCCGGAGGCGGTTGAGCCAATCTTGGAAGAATTGCATGAAGGAATTTATGGAAGTCATACGGGGGGCAAGTCTTTAACACATAGAGCCCTAACGCAAGGCTATTGGTGGCCGAGGATGCAGAAAGAAGTAGAAGATTATGTAAAGAAGTGTGACCAGTGTTAGAGGTTTACCCCAAACATTCACCAACCTGGTGGAATCCTTAATCCTCTCTCCAGTCCTTGGCCTTTCGCTCAGTAGGGCTTGGATATTGTCGGCCCTTTCCCTAAGGCAGCAGGGAATAAGAGGTATTTACTGATCGGCACGGACTATTTCACCAAGTGGGTTGAACCTAAACCACTGGCCAATATTAGGGACATGGATGCCAAACGGTTTGTTTGGAAAAACATTGTAACTAGGTTCGGAGTCCCTCGCACCCTCATCTCGGACAATAGCTTGCAATTTGATAGCAAGGCCTTTAGGAGATATTGCTGCGACTTGGGCATAACGAATAGATATTCCACCCCGGCATATCCATAAGGGGAATGGACAAGCTGAAGCTATCAATAAGGTCATAGTAAATGGACTTAAAAAAAGGCTGGATAATGCCAAGGGGAAATGGGTCGAAGAGCTGCCACACGTTCTATGGACTTATCGAACCATGCCTCGTAGGTTTACAGGGGAGACGCCTTTTTCAATGACATATGGGGCCGAGGCTGTTATTCCTCTGGAAACTAGATTTCCTACTCTAAGAACAAGTTCTTTCACTCCGAGCAGCAACGATGGACTATTGGAGAAGAATTTAGATTTAATTGAAGAACGAAGAGAAAATGCCATGGTCCAGTTGGCATATTATCAACATAAGCTCAAACAGGGGTATGATGCTAACATGAAGCTAAGGCTGCTAACGGTAGGAGATTTGGTCTTAAGAAAGGTTGTGGGAGCTGCCAAGAACCTAGCATGGGGGAAGTTAGGACTCAACTGGGAGGGGTCATATCATATAACATCAGTGGCTGGTATAGGCACGTATTATCTTAAAGATCTAGAGGAAAGTGTTGTACCTCGCCCCTGGAATGTAAATAATCTTAGAAGATATTATTATTAATACAAGTTTTCTTCACCTTTTTTGGGTTTGTTATATTACTTATCTGACGTCTTTGATATTAATCTAAGTATCAAACAGAACCTTGGTCATGCCTGGATCCTCGGACCACATACCTTGGGAAAATTGATATCTTTCAGTTATTTTTTTAAGTGTTAAACAGAACCTTAACTATACCTGGTTCCTTGGACCATCTGCTTTAGGAAAATTAACACGATATGATATTAATCTAAGTATTAAACAGAACATTGGTCATGCTTGGATCCTCAGACCACATACCTTGGGAAAATTGATATCTTTCAGTTATTTTTCTAAGTGTTAAACAGAACCTTAACTATGCCTGGTTCCTCGGACCATCTTCTTTGAGAAAATTAATACGATATGATATTAATCTAAGTATCAAACAGAACCTTGGTCATGCCTGGATCCTCGGATCACATACTTTGGGAAAATTGATATCTTTCAGTTATTTTTCTAAGTGTTAAACAGAACCTTAGCTATGCCTGGTTCCTTGGACCATCTGCTTTGGGAAAATTAACACGATATGATATTAATCTAAGTATCAAACAGAACCTTGGTCATGCCTGGATCCTCGGACCACATACTTTGGGAAAATTGATATCTTTCAGTTATTTTTCTAGTGTTAAACAGAATCTTAGCTATGCCTGGTTCTTCGGACCATCTGTTTTGGAAAATTAACACGATATGACATTTATCTAAATATCAAAAAGAACTTTGGCCATGTCTGGTTCCTTGGACCACATGCCTTGGATAGGTTAATCTCTTCCTTCAAGTAACTATGTATCAGGGCAAAATTTTATTTATAATGGACTATATGAGATCTACATATGTGTACAGTGAGTTGATTTCCTTTGGTAACTACTGTGGTATCAGATGCAATCATTCCAATCAATGATGATTTTTATTGCAATAAGAGTTTCAAACAGATGCTCATGAGCATCACTTAAAGCATTTACAGGTATACCTGTATTTATGAAAAATTTGGCTATCCTTTTTTGACCTTATAAGCTTGGTAATGAGTAAAGCACAAAGTAATGTGACCTTGTATGCATATTGTAATATTATGGGCATTCTTAAAATTAGGATTACTCTTTACCAAAGTGATAGACTTAGTAATCTTCGCTGGTTTTGTTACTAATCATATTATGCGTAAAACTTGTGCTATCATTTAGACATATCAGGAGCTCAAGTTTAGACCATTTATCATAGTTTTTCTCAAAATAATAAAGCAAGTAAAAGCTAAATTGGAAATAACAGTGATATTAAGATTATAAAGATTTTTCAGGTCTTATTAACAATGAACCTCTGACAAAAGTAGATGGACTACATAAGATTGATACAAACATAGAACAAGAAAACTGAAACAAACTAAAAAGAAAAGAGGATAATCTATTTCTTCATTTTTATTATGAGTTTGTCTTTGGGATCCTTGGAGGGTTGTGTGCTTGTTGCCGTGGTAGACACTTCAGCCTTGTCCTTAGGATCCTCTATTAGGGGTATGGTTTGAGTTGCCAATACCAACTCCATACTTTGAGAAGATTGTTGTTCTTTGGAGGTATCCTTTGGAGCAAAAGAAGGAAGGTCAGAGCTTTGGCCAGCTTCTCTATTGGCTTCTCCAGTCTTCGAAATATCCTTGGGCTGCTTTAACTCCTTGGCAGTGATGTCAGCTGCAGGGGGAACCTCGGATGGATTGCCTTGGACTCCATCAGCCTCCAAGGACATAGAGTCGGCGTTAGAGCCCAAAGAGCTAAGAGGGCGTATGGCTGGGGGGTAGTAGATATTTTCTGCTCTCCTAAGCACAGAGGAAGCCTCAACCCTAGCTTGATTGAGGGCTTTACCCCATGTTAGGGCATAGTAAGTTCTACATACGGCTGGAACCTCAGCCTTGAGGGTATCCTCGGTCTCGGCCACCCCTACTTCATACCCATGCTGCTTTGCTGCGTCTTTAGCCTTCTCTGCCTCTTCTTAGGCTTTCTCGGCTAGAGCTCTGGCTTTCTCAACCTCCTCCAGCTTCTTTTTCAGCGTGGAAATTTGGTTCTTGGAGGTAGCTAGCTGGTCCTCAACATTGCGCAATTACAGCCTTTAAGTCTCGGCCTGTGTCTCAGCATTTTTCTAGGCAGCTAATGTGAGTTTTCTTTCCCTTTCTTCCTCTTGAAGTCTCTTCTTTGCTTCCTGGAGGCTCTTCTCGACCACCTGAAAGGACTCCACGGTAGCGTGGCGCCTTGCTTCCTCCTCTTTCATCTGACAGTGGCACGATTTGGTCATCTCCTCTGCTTGGAAGAAGGCCTGGACGGCCTGCCAGAGAAACAAGGTGGGTTGGAAATAAAAAATAATTAATAATAATAAAAATAAGTCAAGTACAATGAAAAAAGAGAGAAAAGTTAAGCAGAATCATACCATAGCCAAATATCTTTTGAGGTTGAGGAAGACCTTATGCCTCATCATGGACCGCAGCTCGGCCATGTCGCCGGGGAGCAACAAAGCTTGCTCCACTGCGTCAGCCATGTAGCCAGCCTTCCCACCTTGAAAGTCCCTTATAGAGGCATCATCTAACAAAAGGGCCCCATCTAACATTGGGGCTGGAAGCCAAGCTGCGGGCTTGGGCAAAGGGTCAATCCTCCTTTCACTGCCTCTCTGCCCCGTCTTAGCTTGTTTAGAAACTCTTTGAGTTTCGTCCTCGCGGGGGGGAAGGGTATGCCCGGCTTCCATCACATCTTTCCTTTTTTGCTCCCTTTTCCTCTTCAAATCGGCTGGTTGAGGAGGGGGCAAAGCTGGTGGAGGAGTGAGAGGTTTGGTGCGGGTTGCCTTCCCAGGGGCATCCTTCCCAGGTTAGGACTCTATAAAGTCTAGCAAACTAGATTTTGGTTTACGCTGAATGCCCATTTCGTCTATTAGTGGTGAGAATGATGAGCCGAGATCAGGGATAGAAGTCTCCAGAGATAAGACTTGGTTGAAAACCTCGAATTCGTCCTCAGAATCAAATACTTCTACAACCTCTTCCTTTTCTATATTTGTGGTACGAGATGAAGTGGCAACTCCGGTAGAATGCTGAGATGATGAGGCCCCTACTTTTGGTATTCCTTTAGGTATATTAGTTGTATCTCGGACGCCCTCCGGTGTTGGACCGAGAAGAGGAATAGGTTGAGTAAGGAGAGTACCCTCTGGGATTGGAGCGTCCTCAAGAAGGAGAAATCCTTCCATAGCAACACTGATGCGATGAATGTGTGGGTCGTGAGCTTTTATCACACACTTGGGCGCCTGGAAAGCACGAGAGATGGGTGTGACTCCCAATATCAAGTGAGACGCCCGAGTTGACCGTCGTCTTCGTTTACAAACACCTCAGCTTGAAGAATTTTGTCTAAGCCCTCCTTGTTAACCAAGCTTAAATATGGCTCGGTGGCGTGTTTATTTGCAAAAATCATAAGTTATAGATCATTAAAAGCGAAACAACACAAAACACAATAAGGTAAAGGGTAAATCATTTTTTTCTACTACTAAAACCACACTTGGCTGCCCCTTTTGCGTCAGGCAAGGAAGGCCATCGTGCCATTCCCCTGACACGATCAAGAAATCCTTATTTAGCCATTTACTAGATTCAGGGAGGCACTGTATAAGCCTGATTTCAGGCTGCCTTGTCTTCAGGTAATACCCTTTCCCCTTTAAATGGTGGAGATTGTATACCCAATTGACATCATGGTGGGTTAACCCTAAACCCATTTTCTCATTTAAGGCATCCACACATCCTAGTATTCTGAATACGTTGGGAGCACACTGGGTGGGTGCTAAACGGTAAAACCTAAGGTAGTCCCTCATAACTGTCCCCATTGGGATTCTCATGTCGCCTTCTATGAAGGCGATCATGGGAATCACTACCTCTCCTTCCTGCCTTCGCTCGAACCATTCCCCCTCCTCACAATATCTGAGGTTAACGTTGGGAGGGATCCTATATTGAGCCCTAAAACTCGCCATTGCCTCCTCGGAATCTACTAGACACTTAAATCTACCCATTCTAGAATAGTGTGAAGAATCCTAAAGTGGCTGAAAGAAAAGGAATAGAGCCGAGGAGAGAAAACGTATGAAGAACAAAAAATGTATGGAAAAGTAAAGAGTAGAGATTTGTGAAGACTTACAAGAGTGAAAAATGGGTCCTTGGACAGGCTTTTCGTATTTGTAGAAGCTCAAGTAAGGTGAGAAAGTGGGTAGGTTCAAAGTATGTGCACTGAGAGTTAAATGATCGCTAAAGTGAAGGGAGTGTTTGATTTTATTGATATTTATATAAAAAAAATGAGCTGAAAAGCGGGAAAGTTCTAGCTCAAGTCCCAACAGAGTTCTCAACCATTAGATTTGGATCACATCGTTGAACGTAGGGGACATAAGGCCTTAAAAATTAAATGAGGAGCACGTCTTGTAAGCCGAAGCAACAGATGTGTGTTTTGGGCAGTTAAAACAATATGTTTATGAGCAGAGATGGGACGAGAGGGTCATATGACAAGTCTGGTGACGTCGAAATCCTCCTCTCTTCCTGAAGAGTCAGAAAGAAGGATCTCGAGGGGCTATTGTAGGAATATTAGGTCCAGAAGTCTATTATATATTTGTACATTGGGCCTATGGCCCAAGCCGAGGATAAGGCCTAGTCTGAGGAGGAAGGATCTCCGTCATTGGAAACCGTGTTAGCAAATAAAAGAGTTAGTTATGGCCACAAAAGCTCAGCGAGATAAGCCGAGGATAAATGTCTCCTCTGCCGACTAAAGTCGAGGGTAAAATAAATGGCTTACTAATGCGAGATAAGCTCCCAGAAAGCTCTGTCGGTATGAATAGACATTGTAGAGACGTTAGACCAGGAGAAGGCTTAAGATATCTTAGGAAGAAAGCTGTCACCACCGCATTTAATGTTCTGCAGCTAACTTCTTGGCTGCATTAATGTAGAGAAGACCCCTGAACAGTGTAAAATTGGTTACCCCAAGACATATAAGACCAAAGAGGGTGTTTGATGGGACAAGCAGTTAAGTAGTGACTCAGATGCTTAACAAATGTAGGATCAATATGCTTTGGAAGGAGATATATAAGAGAGAAGACCCTTCATAAAAAAAGGGGGATTGGAGAGGAGAAGAAAAAAGACTGTAGAATCCAGAAACCAAACTTGTAACCCAATTTGAGAATAATATACAAAAATAGTGCACCTCAGACTCTGCCGAGGACTATTTTCTTTCAGTATAACTCTATTTCTGTTCATTCTCCAATCATCTGAGTCTATTCTTACGTTTGTTTGATTAACTGAAGCCCAGTGTTTTCCAACCCACTTTCTACAAATTTATTGTTTTGGGCTTTTTGGTCTTGAATCCATCCAAGCAGTGGGCTATAAGTTCAAATTTGGTCCTCACATGCTTAAATAAGTAATAATTTTTGCACGAGTTGATGTGAAGGCTCTAATTCGATGATACATGCATGACTGAACATAGCCCGAGTTAGAATCTTTCCGTTGTTCTAATAATTCCAATCTACCCAAACACATTTACCACATTACAAGTTATAATCATAGAATTATTTAAAAGTAAAGAAAAGATAAATACAAATGATTTCCATATGTTAAAAGATTAATATCAGGGAATATTGGTTCTTGTTCTCTACTAATTGTTAATCTGGCCAAAGAGTTCCATGGATTGAAGTTCATAACTTTGCCAATTTTGATTGAGTCATGATAATGCTTTAACTTTTGAAATTACTCCAAAAAGAGCCATTGGATATATATATATATATATATATATATATATATATTTTGGATATTTCGGTTTCATATTGCTTCACAAAAAAAAAAAAAAAAAACCTAGAAATGGAATATTTCTTATGTTTCTCTGCAATGAAGTAACGCTATAAACATGAATTTATTGTCCTAGATTGGAACTAGAGAGCCACATAACAGTTACAATACATGGAAGATTTTGTTCATCCTTAAAATCAGGAAAAAAAAACCCTAAATTTTTACAATCTTAATATCCATGTAAGGTGGAACCCAACATATTAGAAATAATGAAGCTGAAGAAATAAAAAATTGAAATAACACATTTACCCAATGTATTATTGTTGTTTATATGTTTACTTTTTTTTTTTAATTATATAAATATCTCTAAAATTTATATGTATATAAATATGTTTATTGTTTTTTGTGCATAATATTGGTATTATCTCCCTGATTAAACTTTCATATAAGATAGTAGATATCAGAGTGTGTGAAGTCAAAGAAACGTTTGAATAAAATAATTATTGTTGCTAATGTGCTTATAAACATGGAAGATTTATTTGTTTAAAAGTATGTTTAAGATTAATATGGTTATTAAAAAAAGTTTATATCCCTAGCCATCTCTAGTATCCATTGCCAGAGATTGTGAAATTATTCCAAATCAAAATATGACTAAAATTTTATTTAAACGATACTCAAATCAAAGTAATAAACCTTCAAAAACTATGTACCGTTGAATAAGTCATGTTTATGATATTAGAAACTAGACTCCCAAGATTTATATGGAAATCATATGATGAGATAAAAGAACCACGATTTTTAGTTTAGTACTATTTCTGAGATTCACAAAGGTGAGCACAATGACATGATGAACCCTCGTGCCAACCCAACAAATACACTAGTAATTCTCTCAAAAAAAAAAAAAACAAATACACTAGTAATTAAAGTATGAAGAGTCGACGCCGCTGTGCATATTAGTAAACTAAAGTTGAACAACAAACTAACAATAATAATTAACCTTTTGCATCTAAAATAGTCATAGACACCCCATTTGGTTCGGGTCTATACCCAAAGTCCCTAGTTCAATGACGATAAATCAAATAACTATTAAATTGAAGGAGAATACTTAGATGGAAAAGCGTCTTGAAAGCTTAGTAATCACTGCTGCAAAGGCTGGAATATGAATTGGAGCCTGGGTATTTGACACATATTGATGAATTTCCACAGAGTGTTTACTGATTGCGGAATTCGCTGTTACACCCATTAGAGGGTCAATGCCGTCAATAAATAGTCTTTTATTCACAAATGGGTTCTAATGCGAACCTCAATCAACACACTTTAAGACCCAACAAATAATATTAGAATACTTGTCCAAAAAAGCTAAAATTCAGATTTTTGATAGAAAATCCCGACCCAACATGCAGTGAATCCTTTAGAGGCTGTTTGGATGCAAAAATTTCATCACTCAATTTCCATCACTCATCACTCTAAAATACTGTGTTTGTTTGGCACCATCACTCACTTCCCGCCACTCAATATTTTTCACACTATTTGTGGGTCCCATACCTGTCACCCGCTGCAGCTTTTTTTTTTTTTTTTTTTTTTCTTTTTTTTCAATACCCAAACTCACCGAACCTAGTGAAAAAAAAAAAAAGAAAAAAAGAAGAAGAAGCAGAAGAAGAAGAAGAAGAAACCCAGATCAGACCGAACCAGTGAAAAAAAAAAAAAAGAACCGAACAACCCAGGAGAAGAAATGAAAAAAAAAAAAAAAAAAGAAGTCAAAAGGTGGTCAAAAGGTGCGGCTGGTACTGTTTGTGGGTCCCTTATGTGTGTTTAATTACAATATTGTCATTAAGTTATGAGTTATGGAAACTGAAAACAGCCAAAATGTGTTTTCATAATAGAAACAGAGTTATTGTGCAGCTAAACAAATATTTTGCTATGGGTCCTACCATTTTTGAGAATTGAGTTATGGAAACAGGTGAACCAAATACCCTCTTAATGATGCTTGTTGATTCTCATCAGGTACATTTCTTCAAATATAATAAATGTAATGTTTGTTGAGGTAATAGTATGATTACTCTTGTCCTCAAATACCTTAATAGTTTAATAATTAGTACATGCAATTTCAAACATTTTTTCTCTGTAATTTTTTTTTTAATGATTTGAAATGATTTGCTTTTGTAGGACAAATATATTTGGAGATATATGTTAGGGTTTGACGGTATTCCCTTAGTTATACAACTGTTATTAATACTGAAACTACGCTACAAATTGTCTCTCTTGTTATATCAACATGTAATCGAATCTTACCTTTACCCAAAATTTCTTTAATTATCCCATCAATTAAAAAAGATAATGTCATATCATATCATATCATATGTCCATATGATGTAATATGATATAAGACATTTTACCCCAAAAAAAAAAAAAAAAATGATGTCAATTGAAATATCATATAAATAAGACTGTAATATTATTTTAATTTTAGAAAAGAACGTAAGAAGGCAATGCATTAGTTGATAAACGGTTTCCTGAGCAAGCAAAAGAGATACATGCAATTAATTGAGAATACTGGAGAAAAATAATTAATACAAAACTAATTATTTCATTTAAATAAAACATAATTATTGCATTTTAAAATAATTATTATTTTTTCTATGTTTATAAATATATTTAGTTTTTGTATTATAAATATCTCCAAGATTTATATGTTTATAAATTTTTTTTAATAGAAAATATTGGTATTATTTCTCTAATTCAACTTTCATATAACATAATAAACATTAGAATAAGTGAAGTCAAAGAAATGTTTGAATAAAATAACAATTCTTGCTAATATGTTTATAAATATGGAAGATTTATTTGTTTATAAGCATGTTTAAAGATTAATACGGTTATAATTTTTTTTTATAATCCCGGCCATCCCTAGCATCCATCGCCAACCTGCATTGTGAACCTAAAAAATATTTAAAATCAAAATATGATTAAATTTTATTTAAACAATACTAAAATCAATACAATAAACCTTCATAAACTATGTACTATTTGAAAAGGACATGTTTATGATATTTGGATTTTGGAAATAGACTCCTAAGATTTATAGGGAAACAATATAATGAGATCAAGGAACCATAATTTTTTTTTTCAGGGCTATTTATGAGATATTCAAAGGTGAGGACAATGACATGAACCCTAGGGCCAATCCAACAAATACACGGCCAGCAATTAAAGTAGGAGTTGACGCGGCCACACATATTAGTCAACCGGAGCTGATCAACAAACTCGCGAAAACAATTGACCTTTTGCGTCCCAAATAGTCAGTTGCCCAAGATCCTACTGCCGCCCCAATAACTGATGTACTTTGCAGTTGCACTAATTCTTCTAGCGATGCTTAATTGCCAATGCTTTTTATGTCGTCGTAGTTGAATACTAATGTGTATGAGATGTTTCCCGCAACCATATATATATATATATATATATTTAGTTGTTTCTAACGGAAATGTCAAGGTCGAAGATTCAAATCCCTATATGTATATGTTATGTATATGTATGTGTGTATATATAAAATAAATAGCTAAAAATATATATATATATATATATATATATATTTTTTTTTTTTTACATTTAGTCACATTTTAAAAATGTCGTCATTTTTATACATAAAAATAGATGCGGAAAAAAAAAAGTAAAATTGTGATTGTGTGAGAATAAAAATTCGTAAAGAATTGCAGAGAGCTTATTATGCTTTGTGCAAGTACAAATACAAAAGGCTTTTGCCGTATTGTTTTTTTTTTTTTTTTTGGGGATGAAAACTTCAAATTTTATAGAATAGAAATAAAATCATACAAAGCAATTAGATTGATAGAAGTGGGAAGTTCTTCAATCCAAACTAACATATTGTCTCCGCTGCGAACATATTGAGCAAGAGAAAGACCAACTTTATTGCATTCCCGACAAGCAAAGAGAAGCTTATTGTATTGTATTTAGAAAGTCTTTGATTCCACATCCATTGATCGATGGAAAATCACCCTAAATATGTAAACAACGTTAATAAGGATATTTTTTCAGAAGAGAATTTTTTTTAGTGGAGAATTGTTTTTAGTGGTGAATTTTTTTTTTTCACCCTAAAAATATAACTTAGAAAAAATTTGTATATAAACCGAGGAGATGTTCATATGTCCGAGGAGTCCAATATCCTCGGATCCGAAGAAGTTTGACCCGACAGGTGTATGGGAGGTTCAAGTGATCTTTCTGACAAATGTTAAGAGGGAAATGAGCCTCGGACACGCATGAAGATAACAGGAACAGAGAAATATCAAGGAGACAGACTTCAACCACCGCATTGAATGCACTGCACCTACCTTCCTGGCCGCATTTATGTGGAGAAGACTCCTGAACAGTGTATTCTCAGCTACCGCCACTCACACAAGGCTAAAGGGAGAGTATGATGGGACATGCACTCAAGTGGGCGTCTAGATGATGAACAAGTGGACGGTGAAGATGTAGGAAGGAAGTACTATATAAGAGAAGGGTGCCTCTGATAGAGGGGGATCGAAAATCAGAAATAGAAAAAAGGGTATTCCATTACTGTAGCTCCAAGAACTGTAACCCTAGTTTATGAATGAAAAACACTTCTTCGGACATTGCATTTACATCTGTCCGAGAAATAAAATAAAATAAAAAACTGTAGAAACCTAATTGAAATGGATAATTTTATATTATTATTATTATTATGATTGATTGTTGATAACGGAAACTCTGTATAATTAATTATTTCTGAAAAAAGGAAAAAGAGGGTGATCTAATAAATAAAAAATTGCTGATTTGGTGTGAGACAATTGGTTTAAGGCTGATGCATTAAAAAGAAAAGGGTAGAGAGGAATCTCATCATGCCAGAAGATCACAGCTTGTACACTCAGTAGACGGCCAGAAAATTACGTGAAGGGAAGCTGGTCTTAGCAAGGTGAAAACTACGAGGTTTCAACTTTTATCCTAAAAACATAAAAGAAAAGATGGGGCACTTTTCAATTTCCAATATTTGTTTTAAGTTTTATCAGCCAACTGAGTTGAATTTTGTTGAACTGAAACAAAATTGTTTGCTATTTCAAATTGCTAGTTGACAATTGACATTCATCTGCAAATTAACCATAGAACAAAATATGAAAGTACGGTGCTTTCATGGCCAGTAGGTCCACTTGTCCGGTACAAAGAAAAACCATTTTGTTATATCCAAAATTATATTCGAGTATGCTGCTATAATAAGAAGCTTCATATGTTTAAAAAAATTTATTGAATTCATAACAAAAATGTTTATTGTTTCCTAGCCAAATTAGAATATTAAAACACCTATGATTCCTTATGTATGGGCACGGTTTGCAACCCAAGTCCAAAAGATATGGGATTATGGGTTAATGAGCCCAGCACAATAAATTTATAGAGAATGGGTCCAAGAATTAGGCCTTACTAAATTTAACAACGGCTAGGAAATGTTTGAAAGACGATCATGCAAGAACAAAGTACATAAAGTTGGTGTGAACATATTGCCGAGGAGGAAGATATTCATATAGATTAATGAAACTGAATACAGTAGTAGTTCCGGTTGCTACCGTCCTCCATCCCCCATTCCATGGAGGGTCTCCCTTCTTATATAGTCCCTTTTGGACAATCTTTACCCTCCACTTGTCGATGATTTGAGTTACTACTTAAGTACTTGTCCCATCAGACATCTCCTCTGGCCCCTCTATGAGTTGTGGTGACCAAGAAAACACTGTTCAGGGATATTCTCCACATAAATGCGGCTAGAAAAGTAGCTGCAGTGCATTTAATGTGGATGTAACACCTTTTACCTAGATATTTTTGGGTCTTCTTCCTTCTCGTGGGTTTACACAACATGCCTCTGACACCGGTGCCTCTATTGAGGTCATTTTTTGTGACTGGGATATGTAAAGGAGCAGTGTTTGTACTGTCCAAGGAGACATTGCTCCTTGGATCATCTTCAACTCTTTTCTTACTTATGTGGCATTGAGCTGGAGTGACCCCCTACTATTTGTCTCTCCTCGGACATACCAGCATCCTCGGGTAAGGTCCAAGACCCAATATATCGTTTTTGGGCCTTGTCCCTATACCTTAAAAGTTTTGCAGTTTAATAATACTTTTCAACTCTTTATATTCCACAATGAGAATAATTTGGATTCAAATTCTCCTACTCACATTTTTTCACAATAAAAAAAGTACTCATTTTCCAGTATATTTACCCTCCAATTTTCATGTGTCGGTGTGTAGTGAATTAATTTTCAATAATGTTAGAGACACAATTTTTTCATACTAACATTTTTTATAATATTGAACTTGTCAATTGTGAGTGATTGAAAAAAAAAAATGATAGGTCTACGTAAAAATTGTGTTCACCGTTCACATTGGATCACTTCAATAAGCGTGAAAAAAAATTTGTATAACTAACTCCATTGTTTAATTTTAAAGTTAAATTTGCTTATGGTCTCTAAAGAATAGAGCATCTTAACATTTTGTTAGTCACCTATTTCCTTTATGAAATTTAGAGATTAATTTTAAAAAATTTAAATTTATAGAGACCAAAATGGAACTTATGCTAAATGTCAGGGACTAAAAGTATAATTTATCATTTATATCAATAAAGTATCTTATGAAAAATAATCATTACATTGTAAGTAAAATTTTCTTACATGTATAGAATCCATGAGTGTAGATCTTATAAAAGATACATTTTAGGCCTTTTAGGAAGATAAGATGTTTTTTTGGTTATGACTAATGAGATAAGCATTCCCTCCTCAGCACTGTTCAAAATTTCCAATACCTGTAACAAACCGACATATATTGTTCAATCTGTGCTTAGAAAGATGTGCATGCTTAGATATAATGAGAGTTTTTCATTGTTCAGAAAATGATGATACTGATGTGTTAGGGAGCATCATTATCATAAAGTAATACTAATTACAATAATCTAATACGCATTGCTTGATAATCACCGAGACTTTTAGTACCTGTTTCTTAATTACTCTAATACCCATCCATATATCAGCTTGACCATCCCATAATTATGGAACTTGCAAACTCAGTAACCTTCATTAGCCCCATGTAGTACTGGGATGGATTTGTCAGGCAAAATAATGACTCTCATCGTTTGTAGTACTGGGATGGAACACGGGACCAAATTTGTCATGTCCTCTGCTTTGTTTGTCATTTTTAAGGTTTATTTTCATGTCGTTATTAGGAGTTGAGTTAAAGGTAAATATGGGAATAACTTGTTGAGTGTCTTAAGCAAGTCTTACAATGAGTCTTATCTAATTAGTAATTACAGTAGATTATAATGAATTTGTCTTTAAATTTAAGTATTAGGTTTAACATATAAATATTGTGACAGCTTAGACACAGCCAAATTCTTTAACAATAAAGTCGACGTCGTATATGTTGAATATGGATGTAACCTAAAATTTTTTATTTGGTCAATATGGATGTAACCTAAAAATCATAAAGTAATACTAAAATTGTTGTTTAACAATAAAGTCGACGTCGTATATGTCGTATATATGTCGAATATGGATGTAACCTAAAAATTGATTTAACTTTCACCTTGGAGGTTGGTTTTCTCAAAGAAAAAAAATTGCTTCTCTTTGATGCTATGATTTTTCCATTTGTTAGGTATCATACATAACAACTAGTATCAAAGCCAAGTTACAAACAATTTGCACATTAAGCAACTAAAACCTAAGTTTGGTGTTTTAAAGCAATAAGACATTCCATCTCTTTGCATCGTTGAGGATGACACTCCTGGCATATGTCATGCAGCCGACCTAAGTATCTCAAGGATGAAGGTAGAGAATGGATAATAGTTGCATAGTGTGAAAAGAGAGAAATAGTATTTAAATTTTTTTTTAATGAAATACATTTTAGAATAGATAATTTGATGTAGATATTTTTGAAAAGTTGTTAGATAAAATAAAAAAAGCAAGTTCTTATGCTAAAATAAATAATAATTTTTGTATGAGTTTATTTGAATGCTCTAATTTAGTGTTACATGCATGACCGAACATAGCCAGCGTTAGAATCCTTTTGTCGTTCTAATAATTCCAATCTACCCAAACACATTTACCACGTTACAAGTTAGAATCATAGAATTATTTAAAAGCAAAGAAAATATAAATACAAATGGTTTCCATACGTTAGAAGATTAATAGCAGGGAATGTTGGTTCTTGTTCTCTACTAATTGTTAATCCGGCCAAAGTGATCCCTGGATTGAAGCTCATAACTTTGTTTTAACTAAGGAGCAAACCAACTAGTTCCTAAAGTTGTAAGGTGTGGTGTGGCTATATCTCGCCTCCTCTTCAAAAAGAGCCATTGGATGCTTGTTGGATATTTTGGTTTCATTTACTTCACACCAAAAATATAACTTAGAAATGGAATATTTCTTATGTTTCTCTACAATAAAGTAACGCTATGCTCATGAACTTATTTTCCTATATAGGAACAAGAGAGCCAAACAATAAATGGCAGATTTTGTTTCATCCTCAAAATCAGAAGAAGAAAAACCCCTAACTTTTTGCAATCTTAATATCCTAAATTTATTCAGTTATGTATACTCAATTACTCATCATAATAAACCTGCCTAAAGAGAGGTTGCTCCTGATAATGCCTTTCGTAGCCATAATTAGGATCCCCAAAGTTACTTCGAACAGCCCTTCTTTCACCATATGGATATGAACTTCCAAAAGCATAATCTGCAGTTCCCTTCCATTGATCATTGTCACATCCTTCACCGGTACAATCTTGACGATCACCTCTTCTTTCCTCGTGAGACAAGCAAGGCCAATAACCAAATAAACTTTCACAGAGGCCCATGGTTTCCAATGACGAGAAATCAAAATTTATGCATTTTGCACTAATTCTTCCAGCAATGCTTGATTGTCAATGCTTTTATGTCATTGTGGATGAATAATAATGCATTTGAGATGTTTTTTGCAACCTACATATATGTATAGAATTTTGTTTTAGATTGTTATTGAAAGGGGAAAAAAGAGATCTATTTCAAATCTAGAATTTTTTTCATTTAACTTTACTTCATTGAATAAGGTGAAAGCCAACGTGCATGATAAAAGTGGCGAAGTTGAAGATACAAAAATTTGAAATGACATTTACCCAATGTATGTTATAAGCCAACATGTTGTTATATTGTTTACATGTTTATAAATATATTTACTCTTTTTTATGTATATAAATATTTCTAAAATTTATATGTATATAAATATGTTTAGGGTTTTTTGTGTACATAATATTAGTATTATCTCACTGATTAAACTTTCATATAACATAGTAAACATTAGTATGTGTTTAGGGTTTTCCTACCCTCATCAGAGGGTCAATGACATCAATAAACATTCTCTTATTCACAATTGGCTACATTTGTTCAAATATAATGAATATAGTGTTTGCTAAGGTAATAGTATGAATGTATGATTACTCCCGTTGTAATACCCGGAAAAAAAATAAATAAATAAAGGAGGGGTATTTGAGTAAATTTGTTTAATTATGGGGTCAACTTTTATAATTAATATTACTAAGGGGTTTTTTAGAAAATAAGGTTGAAACCCTAGTTTACATAGTCTGATTTTAAGTCAGCATATACTGACAAATGTTTTGAGGGAGGAGACTACCCAAAATACTAAAGTAGAGAAGGTTTGACTGCACAATTGAGGTGAGATCTAAGGATTTTAGAAAAAGTGTTAGGGAGAAGTTTTTTGTGGTGAGCTAGCTGAGGTAAGTAACCTTATCATAATTGGTTTTATCTTTGCATAGTTTAACTACTAAAATTGTTTACAGTTGTTACAATTTAGTTCTATTGTATTACTGATTTCAAGTGAAGAATTATCACAAATATATCTGATTATTGAATATATGATGTATTTTATTTAATTGTTTTTAACTATACTGATTCAAAGTAAAGAATAAAGAATTTCCACCAATAAATATGAGCATTGAATATAAGATTTATTTTATTTAATTGTTTTTTAGCTATATTGATTTAAAGTAAAGAATATAGAAATATCACAAATATATTTGAATATTGAATATATGATTATATGTGTATATATATATATGTGTGTGTGTGTGTGTGTGTGTGTGTGTGTGTGTGTGTGTGTATTTGAATAAGATATATTTTTTTGTTAGAAACTATGATTTCATATATATGATTATGGACAATTTGACTATGAATTGATTTTGATACCCAAACCAATGGGGGTTATTCATTAGTACTTTGATACCCAGCCAATAGAAGTTATTCATTGGTACTCTGATGCCCAGTCACGGGGATATAACATGATCATAGTCATAAGATTGTTAAGAATATGAATTACGTTTGAATATTTAACTATTTTGAGTCTTTAAAACTGCTTATGTATTTTTGGAACCTATTGTAAGTTATAGCTTTTGATATATGGAAAACTAACTACTTTCTAAACCATCTATGATATAATTGTAAGATTAAAGTATGTGATCTATTCACAAAGTATTCTTTTAAGATTATGAAACTTCTTTAGCTATTTTTGAAAACCCTTAGCATATTATAACTTTTGAAGATTCATATTACATCTTATTACTTTACAGATTTATTGCTGGATAGAACTTACTCGGATTTTGGTTACTTATTGAGTTGTCAACTCACCCCCCTCTTTCTCCTTTCAGATTTTGATCAGGAAGAGTAGTATATGTTTGGGCTTTCGCTGGGATGTGCACATGAGTGAAGTTTAGGAAATCAATGGAATAATATTTGAACTTTTATGTTTAAGATTACCATTTGTGTTGTCCTTTGGATTTAAAGGATTTAGTTTATTTTTATTTGATGTTGGAAGATTATTATTTGGAGATCTTTTGAGAATTGTTTTATTGAGGATATTTTTAAATTTATTGATGAAATTTTCTTGAGGATAATTCTTTATTTGTTAAGAGGGCCTTACACACTTGTAGGGTGTAAACTTTATAAGTGTGTGACTGTTGTCACGTGTCTAGCTCTTACTTGGGTACGGGGGCGTGACACCCCGTCTTCAAATATTTTAAAATTTTAATAATTAACATATGCAGTTTAAAACCATTTTCCCATATATATATTTTTAAATGATTTGAAATGTTTTATTTTTGTAAGTCAATTATAATTGGGGGTATCTTATAGCCGTTGGCCTGCTTCCTCTGTCAGACAAATGTTATTAGTGCTGTAACAATGGTGTGTATCACCATTTCGGCTATACCAACATGTTATCAAGCCTTACGTTTACCCAATATTTCTTTAATTATTCCATGAATTCAAAAAGGATCAAGACATGTCATATCATACCATATTACATGTCCATATAATGTGATATGATATAAGACATTTGACCAAAAGAAAGATATGATGTACACTACAAGAAAATCGAGCTATTGTGGCGGGTTTTTTTGTGGCGGTTGCGAAAACTGCCGCTATTTGTCACATATTGCAGTACTTTTTTGGCCCCCCCGCTATAGATAGGATATATTGCAGCGTTTTATTGGACTGCCGCAATAGATCTAGCCTTTTGCAGCATACTATAGCGGTGCTATATAAACCGCCGCAATATACGTGTTTTAGGGGCGTTAGACTTAGCTATAGCAGCGCTCTATAAACCCGCCGCAATATATAAGTTTTAGTGGCATTTTTGTTACTTATAGTGACAGGTTGGATGACCGTTGCAATAGATACTTTTTTGCAGTGCTTTTTCTTAGTTATAGCGGCGGTTTGGACTGCTACAATAGACCTTTTAATTGCTAGCGTCTGGTCCAATGTATCCCTCTATTGTTAGCTCTAAGAAAAAACCCTCTCTCTCTCTCTCTCTATATATATATATATATAAGCATTTTCATCAACAGTCCTTTACCACCGGTCACCACTAACGTCCTTCGCCGGCACTGCTAGAAAGATTTCCCGATCGTCATCAACTGCCATCACCACTGCCGACAGTAACCAAAACTAAATATTTTAAAATTTTCACTGGTCCAATTTTTCCATCTTTTTTTTTTTTTTCCTTTCCCTTGCCTAAACCTATCACTTTAGCGTCCAACCTTTTCATTTCTCATCCGTTTGTCTCCCTCTCACTCTCAAAATCTCTTGTCACTCTCAAAACCCAATGATCGATCTTCCTGCCACCGCCACCACGCATCCTCACCAGCACGCATCCTCACTGCCACAGATATAAAATTGGATTAGTCAATTTTTTGTTTCTTTTCTTGCATTTTCTTAGCAACCAAACCCACCCCATAACTCACCACCAGACCCAACTGACCATCACTTCCACAACCATCAACCACCACCACCATGGAGGGACGAGGCAAAAAGAAAGAGATCCATCGAGAGAGAGACCCACTAAAATAGAGACATTTATTTGAGCGAAAGAAAGAGTGAAGCACCAATCTTTGAGAGAGAGAGAGACATCGATCTGAGCGAGAGAGAGACCCACCGGTTTGAGAGAGAGAGAAACCGATCTGAGAGAGGAGAAGTTTGAGACATTTGAGTCTGATTTTTTGTTTCTTTTCTTGTTTTTTCTTAGCAACCAAGCACCAAAACTCATTGAAAACAAAACCTAGCAAACACCAAAACATCTCAAATCCAAAACATCAAAACCCATTGAGACCAAAACCAAGCAATCAACAAACCCACTCCACGACTCACCACCGAACCCAACTAACCACCACTTCCACAACCACCAACCACCACCACCATGGAGGGATGAGGCAAAAAGAGAGAGACCCATTAAGAGAGAGACCCATTAATAGAGAAATTTATTTGAGTGAAAGAAAGAGTGAAGCACTGATCTTTGAGAGAGAGACATTGATCTGAGCGAGAGAAAGACCCACCAGTTTAAGAGAGAGAGAGAAACCGATCTAAGAGATGAGAAGTTTGAGACATTTGGGTATGATTTTGAGCAAAATTGAGAGATAGAGAGAACGGATCGATGAGCAATGAGCGAAGAGCAAAGATGGTAGTGCTCGGTCATGGAGTTAAAGAGAGATCTAGTGGTGGCGATGTGATGAGCGAAGGTGGCGGTGCCCGGTCATGGAGTTAGAGAGAGATCTAATATTTTTGGAAAAGTTAGAGAGAGGAAGGATTGAGAATGTCTTAGAAGAGTTGGAAAACCGATTTGAGAAGGAGGTTTTAGGGCTAAAGTTTTCTTTTGAGTGTGTGATTGTGTAAGAAAATGCTTAATAAAATGTTATTTTGATTAATTGTTATTGATTTAAGAATATGAGTTATATTTTGGTAAGAACACAAAGAACATAAACATGTTCTTCCAAAAAAAATAATAATAACGAAAGGAAAAAAAATTTTAATTTAATTATCTTATTTTATTTTAAAAAAAATTTAGAAATTAATTTTTTATGTGATTTATTATTTATTTAAATGCTGACATAGAATTTTTCTGTTGCAACATTTTTATGATTCTGTTGCAATAGTTATTAGAAAAAACGTTTTTTTATCCTAAAAGTTAAATTTTCCCAATATTTTTTTTATCCTTCCCACACCAAATTTCCCACACGCATAAACTTTTTTTCCCCAAATTTTCATTCGGGCCTCTAGCTCCCTCTCACTCTTGCTATTTTCTCCATCTTCCCTCCCAAAATTTTTCCCTCTCATAAAATTTCCCCAAAATTTTTTCCCTCTCAATATTTCACTTAGGGACTTCATCATGAGCTCTCTCCTTCTCATTCTCACTCTCTCTCACGGTAATCTCTCTTTCTCCCTTCACTCCTCTTCTCTCTTTTTCCCCTCCATCGGACCCATCTGCCACCGCCACCCACTGCACAGCCACCCTCTGCCACCGATGCTAGCCACTTCCACCGCCGTCATCGACCTCCAATCTCGCCATTAGGTGCGGCTCTTGTTGTAATTATTTTGTCTTTCTTATTTTTGTGGATTTATCATAGGAAGTTCTCACACAAATCCCACAAAAGAAGTGCTCAGAGCTCAGGTACATTAAAATGGTTGGTAAGAAAGGATCTGTTCCATGGGCAGCCTTGTTTTTCATTTTTCTCAACTGGGTTTTCGTTGTTTTCTCCTATTTTAGTTCTAAATCTAAGTTTCAAAGATCGTGCTGTTTTTGTACATGTGAAAATTTTAGTGTAGGTTTTATAGTATATGTATGTTCTCTGAAAAGCTAAGGGAAGTGAAAGGAAAGAAATTGAATGGTTTTGATAAATGGGTTTGCTTTATGTTAAAAGTCCAGGAAATATATGCTAACATATGCTCTTCTTTGCTACAATCATTTGTGTTGTGTGGTTGTTTTTTGACTAGTTTATGTGTATTGGGTGATTGTGGTGCATAAGATATTGATTTGACAATGTAAATGCCAGTTGATGCTTCGTAGATATCAATTTAGAAGCTGGTATCATGACATTCGTTAAAAAAAAAATTGAGTTGAAAGGCTTTTGTATGATTTGAATGAAACTAAACAATTAATTTTAACGAAAAACAAGCAATTAGTTGTGCAAATGGAGTCTTTTTTTGGGATCCATTATATTGTCATCTGAAATTTTGGTTGCTGAGTAAATTGAATAAAGTAAATAAAAAACGCAAGTAGACCAACGAATGTTAATAGGTTGACTGGAAAATTTTATTCTTAGGTCTCTATTATTTGGACTTTTGAGGCTGAAAATTATAATTAGTTCTATTCATGTGTCTTTGGATTGCTCGCTTCCACAAGCATAGATTATGAATTTTGATGATTGAATTGCCTTTAAGGGTTGTCATGTCCGGGTGATTGGAGTAAATAGTGCTCAGTTTTCATTTTTTTTTTAGCAAATGCGCTCTTTGTTTTGTTGGAGTTGAAATTTTAATTGGGCTACCTTTTGTAATTTATTTACCAAGTTGTTAGGAACATTTTATGGACTTTCATTGTGAGAAAAGAAAAAGCTGTAGACAATGTTCCACTTTCGGAATGAGATCTAATGTCATCAAAGGATAACCCTAATTTGGAAGTTGTATGTGGTATGGATGTGATCATGTGTAAAGAAATGTATAGGGATAATGATTACTATTCAACTAGACAGTGAGTTTTAGCTTATATGGCTCCCTTCCCCTTGTACGAGCAAGGTGGAGTTTGGTGTTCATGGGTTCAATACACTGAGTGTGCTACTTACCATTTAAAAAATGATTTCTATTCAATTGTTTGTTTCTTTTGTCATAATACTTCCCTAAATTAGCATAAAATTTTGAGTCTTGCCCTTGCATCAAATCTGCCAAGATGTACTCCTCAAGGAAGTATATCCAAAAGGACAAGGATGTTGAGCCCACTGAATTTGAGGATAGAGTTGCACAGGTTACTTTTTGTGCTGCTCTTTGACAGCTTGTGTTTCATAATATCTGCCAGTTCAATATATTAAATGTTTGCTTGATTTTGATGCAGTACCTCTTTGATGCATGCAGTACCAAGCTATTAGTTACTATTATACACCAACTAGAGCTTCCACTCTTATGCCATTATTGTTTTTCCTCATCAAGTTAACATATCAATATCATTTCTAGAAACAGAATGTTCCTATCTTTTGTATAAAGAGAAGCATCCTCTAAACAAAATGAAAAACTAGAACAAGTGAATAAAGTGCGTAGTTTTGACTTTTGACATTCATTCCATACCCAGAAATAGGAGCTTAAAAGAAACCATTATTAAAACCTCAATAAAAAGTGGATTGTAATTTCAATGGTTTGAGATTCTCTAATTGTTTTCAATGGGCTTTTTTATTCTTCCACACATATAGGCCTGATTCAAGGGTGATAAAATTGATTCAACATAAGAGCATTAATACTTCTAGTTGTTGCCAATGAATTTTAGCTTAAGTGGCACCTCCTCCCTTTATAAGTTTCAAGTGCAGGGTAAGGATGTGGGTTTAAGACTCTTCGGATGTATGTGTAACTTACTAATTATAAAAATAATAATACTTTTGGTTGTTTAAATATACCTGAAGCCTATATGACTACTAATTTTTGTCACTGTGCTTCTCAGCCTTTTGCATAATGCGGGTTTAGAGACCTTATAATTTATTTCAGTTTATTTTCTTTTTGAGTTTGATAATGCAATAGAGTTAGTTTCATGTAATCAATTCATCTCTGGCAAGATTGTTAAAATCGAGATTTTACATAGGATCGTAGGAGGTAGGTGGGATCGTGGATCGTAAGATCCTACATTATTTGAGGAAAAAACAACATATTGGTATGTTAAATAATCATATAAATTATACATTCATTTATAAAAATAAAAAAAAAACCAAAAATTTGCATCCATTTGATGTAATAACCATACATCACTACATCTATTTATAAGCATCATTTAAAAATGTCTAAAACCTCAAAATGTGACACTTTATTGGTATGTATTTTTCATTTGGGTCCAACTGAGACTTTTGTCAAGTTAAAAAAGATTACAAGAAACCAAAATTATTTGTGATCATCGGAATCATACAATCCTACCGATCTTGAACGATTGTAAAGATCTTTAAAGTATCCGAATTGTTTTGAACAGGTGGGATTGTAAAATCGTAGAATTATACGATCCAGATCGGGATTTTGACAACCATGATCTCTGTTAATTAGAGGTTGTTGAATTGTTAGAGCACTGGAGTTTTTCTGTTCACACCTTTAGTAGCTTGCCAAACTCTACGATGAGAGTGACAATAGGAACCATTTACCTAGAGCATGAAAGCATCAATTTTTTTTTTTTTTTTTTTTATATTACAGTAGTCTATGCAGCCATATTGGGACATAATGTAAAAATGAAAAAAGAAAATTTTAATTTACGCAAAACAATTGGCCTTGGTGGCTTGTAACATCATTGTAGTTTCGAATCAGAAATGACAATTTTGAGCCTTGTTGATACCACAGGGGCACCCCCAATGCATGCTTTGTATCTTAATCTACTTATGAAGAACATGCTTGCCAATTGTCTTTGGACCAAATGGAATCTCACCCCTTAAGTAAGGGTTGAGGTTCAGCTTGTGGTTTAACACTCTGCCTGTATCTAATTTGTTAGTATATCAATTATATGCTAATTGTAGCTAAATTACAAGTCATCCAATTAGATTTTGAGAAGGGTTCTATTTAACTTGTTCCCATTTTTTGCCTTGGTAATATTTTCTTGTCATTCTATTCCATTTTTACGCAGTTATTGAGTAATCATAATTTATATGTAGGATGTTTCTCCAGTCCAACAATCTCCAGCTCTCCAAAAATCATTAGCTACATCCCATCAACCATGCAGCTTATTAGTTTTATGTTGGTGTTCGAGGACATTTTTATGTACAAAGAACTACATTTGAACAACTGAATAATGTTGAAGGATTTGTTTAAATACTTTGAAACTTTGATTGTGGTATTAGCTTGGAACTTTGATGATGGTTATAGACAATGTTATGTATTTGATGATATATTTCTATGTTAATATAATGTTAGCTTGGAGACATTTATGGTGTTATCTAGTTACATTTGTGGTATTGTCTTAGTGGAGCTAAAATTATTATAGGTTATTTGTAATAGATATGTAGTTTTAGAACCCAAGAGAAAAAAAAAAAAAAAAAAAAAAAATCTATAGTGGCAGACAAAAACCGCCGCTGAAGAACTAAAATTATGATATAATTAAAGACTTATAGTGGCGTTTATAGCTTGCCGCTAAAGATTCACACATATAGCGGCGGGCATAACTGCCACTAAAAGATACATAGGGTCTATTGTACATGAAGCCCTATAGCAGTGCTTATTGCCCGTTGCTATAGGTTGTCACCTATAGCAGTGAGCATATATCGCCGCTAAAAGGTCACTTGACCCGAATGGTAACCTCATATGGCGGCAGTTTTAAGCCTGTCGAAATAGACCAAAAGTGCCGCTAAATGGTAGATCTATTGCGGCGCTTTTTGTTACCGCTGCAATAGATCTATAGTGGCACCGCAATAGTGGTGGGAAGAACCGCCGCAATAGCACTTGCCGCTAAAGGTCAAATGTACCTTTAGCAGCAATCGGCGGTTTTGGCCGCCACAATAGTACTTTTTTTTGTAGTGGTAAGACGTGTCAATCGGAATTTCATATAATGGAGACAAAATATTATTTTAATTTTAGAAAAGAACATAAGAACGCAATGTATTGGTTGATAAAATGTATTTCCTTGAGCTAGTAGAAGAAATCAAGTAGTACAAGCAATTAATTGAGAGTGATGTCCAAAGTATCAGAGAAAAAATATCATGCAAAAAATAATTATTGCATTAATAATTATTGCATTTCAATCGATCATATAAAAAATTATTATTGTATTTAAAAATTATCGTTATTTTGTAATGTTTATTAATATGTTTAATTTTTTTGTTATAAATATTTCCAAGATTTATATGTCTATAAAAATGTTTAGAGGTTTTTGTGGAAAACATTGGTATTATCTCACCGTTTAAACTTTCATATAACATTATAAACATTGAATGGGTGAATCAAAGAAATGTTTGAATAAATTAATTATACTTGTTGATATGTTTATAAATATGGAAGATTTATTTGTTTATAAGTATGTTTAAGATTAATATGATTTGTACAAATTCATAGATGTAACTATGTTGTCATAGTTGAATACTAAAGCGTTCCTCTTCAAATGCCAAACAAAGAAAGAGGGACAAATATCTTGTTGGTACAAATTGATAAGATGGAGAAATGGAATAAAATCATCTAAATTGCCAATTTCTGTGTTCCATTGAAGTTCTTGAACCAAGTTTTTATGATTTTTACAAATTTCACTCTTTGATCTTGTTTTATTTGGTTTTGTTATGTTTTTCATGTTTCTAATGAAGAAAGTACATAGATGGGTTAGGGACCCCTAACATTGACCTTAGGTGGATAAAGTGTCAAATTTCAAATCACGGGTAGATAACTTAAATTTTAACCAAAACACAAGTGGGTAATTTGTAATTTGCCCTTAATTTAAAAATTATAAATTTAAAAAGACCAAAATCAAACTTATGCTAAATGTTAGGGACAAAATGTATAATTTATCATTTATACCAATAAAGTATCTTATGAAAAATAATTATTAGATTGTAAGTAAAATTTTCTTACATGTATAGAATCCATGAGTGTAGATCTTATAAAAGATACATTTTAGGCATTTTAGGAAGATAAGATGTTTTTTGGTTATGAGATAAGCATTCTCTCTTCAGCAATATTCAAAATTTCCAATATTGTAACAAACCGACATATATTGTTCAATCTGTGTTTAAAAAGATGTTCACGCTTAGATATAATGAGAGTTTTACATTGTTTAGAAAATATGATGATACTGATGTGTTAGGGAACATCATTATCTAAAACTAATTACAATATAATCTGATATGCATTGCTTGATAATCACCCAGACTTTGATGCGTGTTGTTGCGGAAAATTATTTTGTTTGAAATTTCTTAAAAGGTTGGATTGTTTGTTTTGGGTAAAATTGGTTGATTATGCTTAATTTTTTTTTTCACTATTTGTAATTTTTGTTATTGGGAAAATTTTGTTGTGCTTGTATATTTTGTTTTAAATTTTAAATTTAAAGATTTTTTTATTAAAAAAAATGCTAGAGCTACATATTTTTTTACAAATTACTGATGCAGTGAGTGGTTATTGATAAGTAAAAAAGTTGTGTAAGTAGTAGGCCTAGATGCAAATTAATAAGAATTTGCTACTACAAGAGTTTGTAAAAATATTATAGAAAAATTTGTGGCAATAACATCATTCTTAAAAGAATTAATGATATTATTAAGGTCCCGATTTTGAATCCCTGTATACAATATTTATATCCCTGTATAAATATAAGGAAGGTTAAATAATTTTTCACTCATTCAAATCTAATTTTTAACATTTTAATACATAAAAATAGATATGAAATAATAATAAATGTGAGAATCAAAATTTCATGAAGAATTGCAAAGAGCTTAGCTACAACACTTTAAATACGCACTCAAAATATACCTCCGTCGTAGCCAATGATGATCATATATTACTACACTTTGCGCAAATAGTAAGACAACAAGCTTTTACAATACTTAATTTATAAATATATCAACCATCATTTATTGTCGTAAAATCACTCTAAATATATAAATGAAAATTATTAATTATTTTTTAAAAGAGAAACTTTTAGAAGCTTTTTTCTCTGCCCTAAAAACATATTATAAACAATATATAAAAAATCAATTAAATAAACTAAAAGAAAAAAAAAATTATAGGTATATTTAAGACTAAAATGGATATATGTATAGTGGTTTTATTACAAATTGAAAACAAAATTTGTTTCAAAGTTTGCACTACTCGTTATATTTACATATATGTTTACAATTTTGTTTTAAATAGTAATTGAAAGGGGGAAAAGAGATCTATTTCAAACCTAGAATTGTTTTTCGTGTAATTTTACTTTATTGTATAAAGTGGAACCCAAGATGTTATAAGTAGCGAAGTTGGAAAAAGATTTAAAATAATATTTATCCAAAATAATTATTATTGTTTATATGTTTATACACACACACATATATATATATATAATCTCCAAGATTTATATGTTTATAAATATGTTTAGGGATTTTTTGTGAAAAATATTGGCATTATCTCACTGATTAAAATTTTATATTACATTGTAAACATTAGAATGGATGAAGTCAAAGAAATGTTTGAATAGAATAAATAATTGTTGTTGGTATGTTTATAAATACGGAAGATTTATATGTCTATAGGTATGTTTAAAATTAATATGGCTATAAATAAAAAATTAAAAAAATTATAACCCCGGCCATCCCTAGCATCCATCGCCAACCATTGTGAACCTTAAAAAAAAAAAAAAAATTCCAAATCAAAATAGTTAACGATGCTTAAATATAATGATTGATAAAAAATAATAATAATATAAAGATGAAAAATATTAATGTTTAATATATATATATATATATATATTATACTCATTCACATTTTAAGAATGTCGACATTTTAAAACATAAACATAGATATAAAAAAATAAAAATATATGTGTGAGAATTGAAACCCATTTTTAATGAATAGTGCCGTGAGACCCATTTTTAATGAAAAAATTGCTGAAAAGTGTAATTTGTGGGACCTGTGAACAGTGCACGAGTGCACTGTTCACTACTGACTTAGTCAAAAGGTGCGGCTGAAGCAAAAAAAAAAAAAAAAAAAAAACTGAAAACGCGCTACAGTGGTAAAACTTGGACGTGGACTTGTATCCAAACCAACACTTAGACACCCATGGCCAGAGAACCATCCCAAAATCAAAACAACCATCCCAAAATCTCTACCCTAACCCGATTAAGAGATAGATAGGGCAGGAGACGCAGGAGACGGTTTGGGTGGTGGATCGGTTTGGAGCCTTCAAGTTTTTGGCTTTGTAGGAGAATCCGAATCCTGGAGAAACCAAGTTTTTGGGTTTCTTGGAGTTTTTGAGTTTCTGGGTTTCTTGGAGCAGTTGAGTTTTTGGGTTTGGAGTCGCTGAGTTTTTGGGTTTCCTAGAGAATACAAAAATAGATCTCTCTCTCTCTCTCTCTTAGTGGAGGTAGTGGGGTCGGTTAGGGTGGTGAGTCAGTTTGGGTGGACGGGTGTGCTATGTCCATTGAGACGGCTGAGTCGGTTTTGGGTGGTGGGTCAGTTTGGTTTGTGGTGGTGCTGTGTTGGTGGGTGTGCTATGTTGTTGTGGCCTAGATCGGTGGTGTTGTTGTGTTGTTGTGGCCCAGATCGGTGGTGGTGTTGTGTTGCTGTGAAGCCCAGATAAGTGGTTCTCACACCTCTCTCTTTTCCTCTTTTTAAGGTTGATTTGGAAGTTTTTAGCTTAGGATTTTTGTGAATTTGATGTTAAGGCTTTGCTGGTTGCTGGGAAATTTTGAAAGATTTGATTCAATGGTGGTGCTTTGCTGGTTACTGGGTTTCTATTCTTTTGCTTGGGTTTATGGGTTTGGTTGCTAGAGATATGGGTTTGAGGTTTGGTTGAGATCTGGGTTTGGGGTTTGGTTCTTTGCCTTAGAGACTGATTATGGGGAAGAACACAAAGAACATGAACATGTTTAGAAAAAATAATGAAAGGAATTATAAAAAGAGACAAGAAAGACATTTAATTAATTAATTTTGTTTTGATGTATTTAGTTATAAAGAAAGTACAAGAAAGATACAGAAAATGATAAGAAAATAAGGATTAATTTGCTAACATTATGAATCATACTATGAGGAAGAACACAAAAAACATGAATATGTTCTTCTGGAAAAAAAAAAAAAAAATCATTTTAATTAAAAGAAAGTAATTTTTTTTTTGAGTTTTTAAAATTAAAATTGAGGAATTAATTTTATTTTTAAGTTAAATATTGACGTGGAATTTCAAAAATGCCAAATAAGTTTTTTTAATAATATTTTAATACCCGCGTCAGCGCCATGTCAACAAGCAGGGCACACCGTCAGCCACGTAGGACTTTTTTGTTAGTAGGTTAATAGCAGGAACCAAAATAGGATTGATTTTATTTTTTTAGGGACTACATTAGCAATAAAATCAATTTAGGAATCAAAATGGGAATCGGCCCAAAAAGTAGGGATCAAAAGTGTATTTTCACCCTAAAAAAAAAAAAGGTGCTATATCTACAACATTTTCATAACATATCCTAGTTGGCAGGTTGTTACAGGTTTTAAATTGAATCTACAACTGAAATTACTTTGTTGCCCACTAATAACAACAGGTAACAATTTGTCACATAAGATTTGTTGTGAAAAAGTTGTGGAGATAGCATTTCTAAAAAGAAAAAAAAATCTATATATAAGCAAATAAATTAAATAAACTAAAAGAAATAAAATGTAAAAGCTTAATTAAAATGGATAGTTTTTAAATATTATTAATATTAATTGATAACAGGAAACTCTGTATAATTACTTTTAAGAAAGAACAAAAAAAGAAAAAATATTGTTGATTTGATGTTAGACAATTGGTTTAAGGAAGCACTTGATGGCTATATATTGATTTCAAACATTTGTGTTACAATGAATCTAAGGTAGGATTTATATACTAGAGAATACTTAACTAACTCTAGACTAACCCAAAGTTAAGTTGTTTATTTTACAAGTACATGACACTTGCTACAATTGATTTAGACCACTTGGGCTATAATATGTCTAACAAGGCTTATGCCTAACGATTGGTTGGTTGTGCATTACAAGGAAAAGGGCTAGAGAAGAGTCTCTTGTAACTGTAGACAACCATAAAAAATAGATAAGTGATACATCCACAACATTTTCACAACAAATCATAGGTGGTAAGTTGTTATTGATTCTAATTTGAATCTACAATTTAAATTAATTTTTTACCCACTCATAACAACCAATAACACAACTCACAAATACCAAATTCTAAGTTAAACATTTCAAAGCATACATAATGTTTCAATAAACAAAACAAAGCAAATAACAATGTTTCAAACAACTCCATAAACACAGTCAGTCATCAAGACCAAAGTTTTGGTTATCTTGGATGGGTTCCTCAAAGTATAGTTGATCATTATAAATAGCATTATTGTCATCATTAGTAAGCGCATGACCCACATCATCGGGATTTTTTAGAAAATAACCATAAAACCCAAACAATATCATTAGTCAGGCAACGTTTCAAACTAATTTTGTTTCTAACAATTCGAGTCCAGAGGACTCGATTTTCGGGTTGTTATTTTCCTGTTTTGCCCCCAGCTGAGGCGGACAAAAGCTCCACGTAAGCACAGAAATCAAGTTCAGTAGACTTGGTTTCTGTACATGAAAATCGAGTCTGTAGATTTGGTTGTTCTTTGCTTCACATCTGCCGAAACTTCCTTGTTCATCCCAAGCCCTAAAAACCCATGAACAAAACCAATACAAAACCCAAAACAAATACCTGATTGGATCGCCGCCTGGGTTTAGTTAGAATCGCTGCTTGGGTTGCTCTCCTCGCCGCCTGGCTTGCTTGGTTCTCACTTTGGATCCAAAGCCCCAACTGCGATGGACTGCGACGGGAGGTTCGTGGACGCTGTAACCTAGATCGGCGGCCCTGATAATGCGGCAGCAACATCACCGGAGCGGCGGCAAGATTAACTCCGATGTGAGCCTTCGCCTCGCCGCCATTGCTTGATTTCGCCGCCTAGGTTGCTCGTTCTCTGGTCGATCGTCAGGTATGGGCAACGAAATCGAGTTCAGTAGACTCAATTTCTTTGTACAAAAATCGAGTTCAATGAACTTGATTTTTATGTACAAAAACCGAGTTCAACGAACTCGATTTCTACGTATAAAAATCAACCTCAATGAACTCGATTTCCTGGCTAGCAAAATAGGAAACTCGAGTACAATATGCTCGAATTGTTAGAAACAAAATTAGTTTGAAACGTTGCCTAACTAATGATATTGTTTGGGTTTTATGATTATTTTCTAAAAAATCCCCACATCATCCATTAAATAATCATTAAAATCTCTTAATGTTGCATTTGGAGGTTCGTTCATTTCATTTTCATTTTCATTTGCATCACCAAACTCAAATTCATCACTAATAGTATAAACTTCATTATCATTGTCACCTAGCCACCAAAAAAAAAAAAAAAAAAATATATATATATATATATATATTTATCAATTTGGGCTAGGGCCACAGAGCTAATCTATTTATTAATTTTTTTTTTTAATCAATTAGAGGAATTTGAGCTCTGTTTGGAGGCCCAAAAAAGATTTTTTTTTTTTTTAATTTTCTTTATACCATAGGATATTTAGTATCGTTATGGATCAAGATCCTATAAGATCCTAAGATCCGGATTGGAACCCTACACAAATTTGAGCTTATTAAAGATCCTATTAATATCCAGGGAAGAGATAATAATAACCATGCATTCATCTGTTAACGATAGATGATAAATCGTGGGTTCTAGTTAGCTTAACTGGTAAAGTCTCTGATGGTTGTATAAAAGATCTGGGATTCAATCCTCGCCTATACCAAAAACTGATTGGTGTCTTGGTCTGATGATAAAGATCTATCATTAGAAACGGACGTCATAGGTTGAAACTCTCTCTAAAAAAAAAAAAAAAACGATAGATGATGAATCATCATTATCAATACTCAAATACAAGAACAAGATAACATGCCTTCATGGCCAGTTGGCCCACTGGCCCATTACTAAGAAAAAACCTTTTATTATATCCAAAATTATATTTTAGTCTGCAGCTACAATAAGCAGCTTCATAGAAGAATAATAGCTGGGAACATTGGTTCTTGTTTTCTACGAATTGTTCTTCCGGCCAAAGAGTTCCATGAATTGAAGTTCTATAATTGAAGTGATCCCTGCTCATAGTTTTCCCATTTTGGATCAGTCACCTTAAGGGTCTACAACAATGTTTAAACTTTTGAAATTAGTCTACTCAAACAGCTGGGCTTCAATGAGGTAGTGCCTAAAGTTGTAAGGTCTAGATCACCTCCTCTTCAAAGAGAGCCATTGGATGCTTTTTGGATACTTTGGTTTCATATTGCTTCACACACCAAAAAATAACTTAGAAATGAAATATTTATTTTTTCTCTATGACAAAGTAAAACTATCTACAATCATGAACTTATTTTCCTAGATAGGAGCAAGAGATCCAAACAATGCATGACAATTTTTTTTTCATCCTTGAAATCAGAAGGAAACAATTGCAACTTTTTGCAGTCTTAATATCCTGAATTTATTCATCTATGAACATTGAATAATCAATTACTCATCATAATAAACCTGCCTATAGAGAGGCTGCTCCTGATAATGCCTTTCATAGCCATAATTAGGATCCCCATAGCAACCTTCAACAGCCCTTCTTTCACCATATGGGTTTGAACTTCCAAAGAGATAATCTGCAGTTCCCTTCCATGGATCACTGTTGCTTCCTTCATCGGCACAATATTGACGATCACATCTCCTTTTCTCACGAGACAAGCAAGGCCAATAACCAAATAAACTTTCACAAAGGTCCATGGCTTCCAAGCCATATCCACTAGGAGGTTCGGGCAGCGGCTTGTCATAAGATTCATAACCATGCTCTTCAGCTATTCCATTTCCATATCCACTCCCATCTCCTTGAAAAGGTTCCTCTTTGTGACTGTCGAGGCCTTTGTCACTGATATCATGTAATTGCTGCTCTTCTTCATTCGCCAAGGATTGTTTGCTACCATTTTGAGGTTTTTCTGCCAGCGCACCAGTTTCCTCTTTCCCACTAGGCAATGCGATGGACCCAGAAGTGACAGCATTTGGATCCGGTGGCGTAGATCGAGGATAACAAATTTCAGCTGAGGCTGGAAGGGGCTTGCCATAGCTTTGAGCTATATCATAACCACCACCATAAGGTGTTGGATCATAATCATCAAATTCAGGTACATTAAACTCCACAGTAGAGTAAGATATCACAAATTGAGTCAAACCAGGATTGTAATCCCCACCATAAACATCAGGGTCATACTCAATACATCTAGGCTCACTGAAAGTAGAGGTAGAATATGCAACTGATGAATAGCTATGTGGAGGATTGTAAGCACTATAACAAGGGATAGAGTTATACTCAAAGAACTGATAATTGTTGGAATCATAGCTAGGATAATAATCCATTAAGCCATGACTTGGAACTGAATCATAACTATCACCATAAGGGGTAAGATTGTACTCACCAAGATCATCCTCAAGATAGCTGGATCTGTAGTAGGCCATTGTTGATCAGTCAAACTCAATTTCTCCAGCAGTAATCTTATAATTTTTTTTTTTGTTTGCTTATACAGTTATCTTATACATTACTCAATGTTAGCAAAAAGCAACTTCTTGGAGAATGGCTAGGACATAAAGTGGCTTTTGCGCATTATTGAAAATGCATATCTTTAGTTTACCCAAAAAAAAGAAGAAAAGATAATGCATATCTTTAGGGTTAGTCTTATCCATCTACCCATCCATCTGCTTATCCCTATCACACAATTTTGATCTAATTTGAGAATAAAAAACAAATTTTGCACATGCATGGAAGATGGAGAACTAGATTTATGTAGAGAACTTTGTTGTTATGCGGGTAAAAGTTTCTTCTTCTACCAAAAAGAAAAAAAAAAAAAAAAAAAGGGAGAAGCTAGCTATTATAATTTGTTTGCAAATTGCAATGTGATTTCCACTGAGAACCAATGAGATATTTTGACATTTCAACAAAGCTGTGGCCCATAACTTTTCCTTTTGTCTAAGGAGAGGACAATTATTTCAAAGTTACATGATTGAAGACATTTATTACTTTTTGAGACCATTAGATCCCAATAATGGATTGAGACGTGACAGGAAAGTATCCTGAGAAATTTGTTAAACAGGATATCCTTTTTTATTTTTCCTGAGCAATTAGCACTAGATCCCAACATAATTTTGCTTGAGAATGCACAATCACTTGGCTTGGAGGTACGCCAGTGTCGCCATTCAACTGTAACCGGTATTTGATACAATGATCATTGTGTCATCCTATCATGACCAGCCAATTGGACAAATCTCAGTCAGTGTAGATGCAGGAGATGATGGACTAAAGTCACTATACTACCTACCTTTTACTTATCAAAAAAGAAAGGAATATACTCAGCATCAAGCTTTCGTGTGACCAAAGGCCTTTTGGTAAAGCATTATTGCCTAGTTCTCCCATAGAGTATCTAGGTTTGAATGTTCATCCCCCACGAGTCAAATTATGTGTAATGGTTGCATATATAAAGGTACCGTTACAATCAACTTTTTTTTTTCCCTTACAACCCGTAGTTCTTCCTCGGCCAGGTTGCAAAAGAGGGAAAATCAGCCACATTAAAATTAAAAAAACAGGATTGGTAAACAGGACTGGTTTTTTAGCAAGGGTCAATGGTTCGAGTCCATATAGGATATAGCCATATAATCTAACTAGAATAATAATAAAGAAACAAAAAAGATTTGGGTCCGATTTTGAAGGGGGATATTTGACACACACACGAAGGAAAACAAAAAATGAAAAAGACCTTATGAAGAATAGTAGTAAACAAACATGATTAAAACGTGACATTTCTACATTTCAAGGAGCACGATTGCCATTTGGATTGTTTTTACAAATGGAGGTATATGTCAATGCAAATCAGTGACTTTATCCATGGCAAGCTGATCACTTACTTAAAATGACCTTTAGTGTTAACGGTTATAGGACCAGTCTAACTGGAACACAGTCCCATAGTTGACCTAATATAAGATGGACTTATCAAACTACCATAGAAGATCCAATATGGTTCATTTCATGCCAACAGATACCAGGACACCAAAGATTTGATCATGTAGAAAGCCTCATGCAAAAATACAAGGATACACAAGTTAACTACTGCAACAAAGAAAAACAGTTTCAATTCAAAGAATTTAAGCAATCAACTCAACTCTTGTGAACGTTTGAATGATTAATTCCAATAATTCCATACATCAGGTTCCACACACCACCTAAAATTATGCATCTTATGTTAAGCATTTAAATGCAATAAGTTGTGTATAAAACCACTTTTGAAATTAAATGATAGGGATGGTGTATAATGACTTTGTCTATGTATTGGCATGGAACTTTAGCATGGAAAGAATGTAGAATGACTTCAATCTCTATTAGATGTCTGAAAATCGTCAGAAGGTTTGAAATGATACGCCACTGCAAGAATGCACTATCGGATGTGCATTAAGTTTGCAACATAGTTTACTTGGCTGCCTTGCCTAAGGTGTTAAGGTAATAAAGCAAAGATTCAAACTTTTAAGTGATGTCAAACATACGCATGTGACTATCGCCAAACTAGCAAAGGGTGATATGACATGCTTGACATTGTTAGAAAAGCACAACAGAAAATAATTTTATTTTTTATGAATTTCAAGGAGCACTGCTTTATGCTGCAAAAAAGATTGAATAACAAAAGAAAATTGATATCACATATCAATGAATCCAACTACAAATAGTTGCTGCATAAGTAACTCTGGATTAAACATAGATTCATGTAACTCAAAATCCCCTTTGCATAACATACTCATACAGCAAATCTACGTATTCCTCCAGTTGATGCTACTTAGTTTGATCTTACAAAACATACAAGAACACTGCATCTGACCAAATTCATTTTATAAGCAGGTTTTCTGACCTCATGTTAAACTATCCATGCACTATAGTTTGCAGATACTGAAGAATGATAAATTGCAACTGCTATCAAGCTAAGAACTTCAAAAACAAGCCTTAACTACCTGCAATCATAACAGCACAAAACAAAATGGATTACAATCATGATAGGTCTAAATTTAACAGTGGAAGATAAACTGGTACAATTCAATCACTGTATATACACAACGGATAATTTTTCATGGGCAAGTAAATTCAGAAACCTCATCTTGCAAAGAAATTTGAAATAGAAAAAGAAAAACTGAATCAATAGAAAAGACAGCGTGACTCTAAAGTTCCACTACCTCAGCCAGAGGCAGAGTCTGTAGTAGTTGCCTCTTGTCTGAGTTTTCTCTTCTCAGAAGGGGAGCCATCTCTCCGTCTTTCATACCTTCTACTCTCATATTTTGAATTACTACGTTTAGGTTGATAAGTAGGGTATTTGCAAGGAATGATCTCCCCATTGATATATTTATCCCCTAAAACAAAAGAAGATATAACGTTAAAAAATAAAATTAAAAAAAAAAAAGAAGAAAAAAAAGAAGAAGAAGAGATTAGAAAGATCATCATAGCATCATTACAATATATGAACATAAGGAAAACTATGTGTCAATTTAGAAATAAAGCATAGGAATCACCTCCATAGTCTTTATTTTTGACGTCTATGTATGAGTCTGCCAATACCCAGAGAACACCAGGCAATCCTACGACGATGAATTTGAAAATCATTAGAAAGAAGCAAAATCGACAAAACCCATATAATGGTCAAAAGACAAGTGCTTGACATAGGTATTTACCCTTGAATTTCTCAGATGTCTCTTCATCAATAGTGCACTGAATCCAGTGTATGTGGTGGTGCTGAAAGCATACATATTCTTCTTTGCTTCTTCCATGCTGACACACAAACACAGGGTCCATATTTATGAAATAACAGTAATGGAAAAAATTCCAACTACTACAGCTGCAATTACAGTATTAATAACAATAATAGAAGAATATCTTTTTAAGCACTGCCCATTTAGAATATGCATCTTAATTCTGTGACCAGGATGATATATAAATAGAAGGAAGATAATAACATTATTCTGAGATGGGTAGATAGTGAGGGAAAGGAGGTGGGATTCGAACCACAGATATGAGGCACCACAAAGGATGCCATTACCAGTGATGAGTAGAGCGTTTTTCTGAGGTATTGTATGATTCAAAATTAAGAAATCTTACATCCTTTGGAAACCAAAATTGTTTCAATTTAGGCGTAGGAAAGAAACTAAAATACTTGGGGAAAAAAATGCTAACAAAAAAAATTCAACCATGTGTCAGATTGCACATAAGCAGCCCTATGTTGAGAAAGGTGGCTGTACCCCAAATGAAGCAAAAGCAATTGGAGTCATAATCCCAACAAGAGATTACATATGAAATTCCAAATCTGTGGAACCCAAAGATCTAGTATCCATCAACAGATGTCGTTGGTAAACAAACAAATTCCTCAAACAATTTCTGCAATGGAGAACAATGAAAATGAAAAGGCAATCACACAGCCACAAAATCAAGTTTTGACTCATAATTTTCTTCAAAATCATCACTTTCTTTTTTATTTTTACGTTACACACACCCATTGGGATTTGAACTCACAAGCTTACCCTCCACCCTATTCTTATGGGAAAAGGATGTCCCATTTAAGCCAGAGCTCATTGGGCTACCTTCAAAATAATCACTTCCAAATAAATTTTTTCCATTTACCCAATTACCTATCGTTTTTAGTAACATATTCCTTCCCACAATAACAACACCCAAGCCTTAGTCCCAAAATTTTTAAGGTTGGCCACGGCTATGGATCCTCAACAGACCACTTCCTTAATTGACATGTCATTTTTATTATTATTTCCATTAATGCTACTTTTGGTCTTCCTATATCTTTTTTCGTTCCCTTAACTTGAATCAAATCACTCTTTCTCAATGGCATATACTGTGCATTAATCACTCTCCTTTAAACATGACTAAATCATCGCAAGCGACTCTCCCTCATCTTCTCATCATTAGGGGACACGCCAATGTTTAAGCAAGTTTCCTCAATTCGAATCCTATCTTTCCGTGCGTTTCCACTTATCCATCTTAACATTCTCATTTGTTATTTTTGGACTATCAAGTCTTACAACTCTATCTCTATATCTACTTTTGCTATTGTAAAGTTGTAATTTACAACTATTTTGTGTTGGCTTTAATTCCATGCCAAATTTGATTGTAATTTCTTCAATCATATTTCCCTGCATGTATGTGGGTTTTCAATTGTAAGGGATGAGTGTGAGAGAGTGTGAAGACTCAAACTTAAAAGGATGAACAAGTGGATTTCATGGGTGTCTCGTGAGAAGCTTACCTGCGAAAGAGCCACTTGTAGAGCACATGATTAGAAGATGAAGAGTCATGCCAGACTGGAGATTTTCGTTAGTGTATCGCGGGAAAAGCCATCCCGCGAAGAACTCGCGAAACACTCTATTTGGCAAAAAGTTATGTTTTGCTTTACCAAATCTTAACCCACACTATATATATACCCTCATTACCCACAAATTGCAGAGTGTGCTTTTTAGAGAGAGAGCCCTACAAATACACTTGAGATTTAGAGATTATTATACCCACAATCATCTACACATTTCCTTGTGGTTTTCCTCAACTCCTACCTCTTCATCTCTATATCCTTGAGAGGTTGATAGTCCAAACGCTTACCACACCCATCCTGATTGTAAAGTGATAACTTGGTGCTGTTGGGAAGCATTGGAAGGAGCCATTCATTGGTGGATGCAATTGGGCTAAATTGCGGGATCTGGAAAGCTAGAGAAGATAAAGTTTCGAGAAGTCAGTTAGTAGAAGGAGCTTAGAGGGTTCAAGTACATGCGGTAAACTAGGCTTAGAGGGTCTTTTGTTATTCGTGTACTCCAAATTTGTTTTCTAGTGGATCGATTTCGACTTGGAGGGTCGCGGAAAGGTTTTTCGCCAAGTTCTTTGGTTTCCTCTTTGACAACACGTCTCGGTGTTATCTTGTGTTTGCATCTCTCTTCCCTACTCTTAAGCTTTCCTTTTATTGTTAATAATGGATGAATATGGCTTAGGGTAGTGATATCGGTTATTTGCGCTCATTTACTCTTGTTCCGCACTTAGTATAAGTTAGAGTAAAACCTATCTAGGCGTAATTTTTATTTGAGAGTCTAAACAAACTCTTGTGTATATACACAAATCCGAGCTTTCAGCTAAACTTTGCTAGTTAATGGAAAGCCTTATAGTCTAAAGCCTCTTGCCAAATTTCTAAATTGAGTTTACCTAGTTTCATCTGCTAAAGTTAGATTATCTGCAAAAGCCGTACACGAAGGGATTTCCTCTTAAATCAATTTAGTGAGCTCGTCCATTGCTAATGCAAAGAGATATGGACTTAATGCTAATCCTTGATGCAAACCTATAATGATAGAAAAGTAAAACTCGCTTATGATGCCTCGGCCTCCACTTGTTCTCACACTAGTTGCAACTCCATCATACATGACCTTAATCAACTTAATATACTTCAGGGGATATCGTTTCTTTTCCAAAACTCACCACATAACCTCTCTAGCACCCTATCATATACATTCTCTATGTCATCACCTTGCAAATAACTTTTTATCATTTACCCAATTGTGTATCAGTTCAGTAACATCTTTCTTTCCCAAGAAAATGGGGAACCAAAAACGAAAAAAAAAACCCCCAAATTTCTCATTGAACTACATTCAAAATCAAAACTTGCAAATACCCTTTTCTCATTTCCCCAATTATATATCAATTCAGTAACTTCTCTTGGAAAAAAAACCAAACTTTCATAGTACTACATATTTTTTATGCACACATACACATACATACAAACATGGGCACACTAGAAATATCATAGTAAAAGAAGAAAAGACCCAAAAAAAAAAAACCGAACCTGCCCAAGACAGTGGCGAGGGTATTAAGGTAAGTGTCAATCATTTGCTCCCTAGTTGCAGCAGGGTCTTTAGGAAACTCCACGACTATGAGCCAGTGGTTATAGTCACACCCAGGTAGCCTCTCTGGGCTCATTGCTATTGCCACTGCTACTGCTTCTTCTAGCTGAGAAATCTCCATCCACGGCTGCTACTCTGATGGAGGGCCGAGATTTGGTGGCAAGAGTGGGGCTCCAGTGAGGGAGAGTGCAGCACTGGATGTGGAGACTAGGTGCATGTGGGAGTGAAGGGTTTGGAGAGAGAAAATGGGGTTAAGGGTTTAGGGAGAAGACTAGAATAGAGTGTAAATGTTGCCATTGGAAAACTTTGTTTTCTTTGAGAGAAAAATGGGAAAAAGGATTTGTAGCTATGGGGATGAGGAAGAGTTGGGGAGGAGAGTTTTGTTTTGTGGAGTTTGAGTCAGACGGTGGCGTTTTGGAGTTGTACAGAGAGGGTAATTGCCTTTGTTTTCGGGGTTGTGAGCCCAAAGGGGAAGTGTGTGTGTGTTAAGTTCGGACAGAAGGCCCAAGTTTGTAGCTTAGATTTTGGGTTAATTTAGTAGGCAAATTTGAGTTTGTGTAACATATTGGAGGAGAATCCAAGTGGGCCAACTCGAGTTATAAGCTCTAAATACATTTTTTGTTACTTAAAGACACATTCAAGACCTCCACAAATTAGACATCTTTTTTGACCAAGTCTATGTGAGTTCTACATAGTAATTCCATTTTTTTTTTGGTGTCTAATCTTCCACATCCCCGCCCCCTAAAAAAATTGTGTAGAATCACAAACCAATGCCTAATAATCACTTATAATGCAAGCATTTTAATACCCTCAATTTGTTCTCTTGCTATAGGTGAAGTCTTATGGTTCAAGTTTAAGAGCTTAGGACTCAAGACTTTTCAAAAAAATAAATGAATAAACAAAATTTAGAGGTGAGACTGACTATCTATCACACCTTCCTTTAGACCCCACAAAATGAGAATTTTGTAGTTATGGGGAATTGGGGATAAGGAAGAGTTGGGGAGGAAATTTTTATTTTTGTGGAAATTGAGTGAGACTATGTCGTTTTTGGGGTTGAGGACAATGGGTTGTTGTTTTTTTTGGGGTTGTGAACCCAACGGGGAAGTGTGTGTGTGTTTGTGTTAAGTTGGGACATAAGTCCCAAGTTTGTAGTTTTTGATGGCATGGGTTTTGGGTTGAGGCAGTAGGCATATTTTGAGTATGTATAACATATTGGTGGAGAACCTAGTGGGCCAACTTGAGTTGGCCCAATTGGGTTTAGAGATTCATATGTAGCCTTTTTTTTTGGGGAGTAGCTTGTGTCCAGTGCCAGTGATCACTGGACACGCTGCGATGCGGACACGTGTCCAAGACTCGACACGTGTCCGTATCCTAACGGGTATAGTGGCCACTGGCCACTAGACAGAAGTCTTACCCTTTTTTTTGTGCATGTGTTTTCTTTCTTTGTCCAAAAGTGTAGTTGTTTATAGTGTGAGAATGAAACATATGTTTCTTTTTCTTTTTGCTTTTTTATTTTTTTATTTTTTTTATTTTTTATTTCCAACAATTGAGAAAGAGGGATTCAAATCGAGATTCTATATGTAAGGAAAATTGCGCAATGTTATTGAGTAATAAGGTTTTTGATGCATTTTTTGTTACTTAAAAACACCATCAAGACCTCTAAAAGTTGGGCATTTTTTTTTTACCAAGTCTATGCGGATTCTACATTTTAATATCATTTTTGTGTGTCTAATCTTCCTCAATCCTCACCCCCACTAGCTAAAAAAAAATTTGTACACAGATAATCATCATTTATAATTCAAGCATTTTAATATCCCTTAATTTGTTCTCTTACTAAAGGTGAAGTCTTGCGGTTCAAGTCTAGGAGCCTAGGACTCATACTTCTCAAAAAATTAAATAAATATAAACAAAAGTTAGAGGTTAGGCTCTCTACTACACCTTAGACCCCACAAAATACATGACCTTTTTTTTTTTTTTTTTTTTTTTTTCCAATTAGTACGAGCCAAAAACTATGCATGACTATATATTCAGTAATAATTTACAGGGTTTGGTTCTTTATGGAGTAGATAAGGGTTCATGTTTAATAAATACTTGGCTAATCCTCATCTAGATATCAAAAATGCTGAAGGATTTTGCCGTAATACGTATGTAATTGGTTTGTTATTCTCTTGGATTATAATGAGGAAATACTTGCTTGCTGAAATTAATAGTCAAATATAGTCAAGCTCAATTGAGAGGCTGAGCTTGAGACCAGTATTTTCTTTCCCGTGATTGACTCAAAACACAGAGAAAACTCATCGAATTTTCCTGAAAGCAATAAGTCTACATTATCAAGACCATAAAGAGTTAGCCTCATGAGTTGACAAAAATTGATGCTTAATTCTCTGAATTTAGTACTGAATTACAAGATTAGGTGGCTATCGCATCACCTAAACAAACTATCATATCAAATTCCACAAAATCCAGAAAATAAGGCCTAACTAGATATGTCAACGATAGTTTAGTCTCTTTAAGGAGCATATGCTACGAGAAAAAGAGGGATTTTGCCATATAAAAAAATAGTTGGATCTCATTTTCTACTATAATTATTTGACCAAATCTTTCAATTGTATAGTAGTTTAACAAAAAGGCATGTTTATTTTAGAAGATATGCAGAGAATACTGAAGAAGAAACACTAGTGAACAGAAAGAAGATCCAACCAATTCCCTTGTATATATGTGTAGCACCTCTTTTCATGAATATTTCATTCAAGACTTTGTGTTTGGAATTACCAACATTGAGGTCAATTTGATAACGACTCTTCTTCTTCTTATTAATTTATTTTTTTCTCAGTTTATGCCAAATCTTTAGTTTCTTATTCGTCTAGGTGATTTCGCAGAAACTTCGCATATTTTTTTAGTAATTATCAGATAAACATTCACAGGAGAGCAGTTTAACCTTCCTTTGTGGGGGTTTTTGGAATCTAGTGTTTGGAGGGGAAGCAATATTGACCTTATTGATATGAGATTATCTCACGTACTTTGCTTGACTTAAATTGGCAATATATGTGACAACATTATATAATTGTGTTTCCCATTCTTAATTGTCCCCTAAACCGATTCTCAAAAAAAAAAAAAAAAAAAAATTGTCCCCTAAACTAGCTAGAATAATACAAAAGCTGTTGCATGTAAATGTGATTCTCCTTGATATTCGTTTTGCGCTTTTTTTTTTTTTTTTTTTTTGGGGGGGGGGTATACCGTACCACTTAGGGTAAGTTACTAAATGGTCCCAAATCTTCACCAAACTCTAAATATAACTTTGCTGACATGCTTGGCTCTCTAAGATAGTCATCTATAATTTTAGCTATTTAGCACCAATAAAAGTTACTTTATCTATTTTACCTACAAACATACTGCAGCAGTGGTTCTATTTTAGCTTTCAACGCAATAAAATAATATAAATATCACAATAAAATAATACACCCCTACAATAAAATAATATACCACAATACCCAAAAAAACATCAACAAACCAACCTCAACCACCTCTGCCATCACCACAGCCACAGCCACAACCCCAACAACCACCACCACCACCACCGGCCACAACCACCACTGGCAGCCACAACACAACATAAAAAAAAAAATAAAAAAAATAAAAAATAAAAAAAACCGTAACCACAATCACAAATTCCACAAACACCATTTCTACTCTCAATTCATTGAATCAATCACTTCTAAACAACCGGCCACAACCACCACTGGCAGCCACAACACAACATAAAAAAAAAAAAAAAAAAAAAAAAAACAAAACAAAACCGTAACCACAATCACAAATTCCACAAACACCATTTCTATTCTCAATTCATTGAATCAATCACTTCTAAACAACGATTCAGGCATCGAGCTCCCGGCCGGAGTTGTGGGACCCAGATTCTCGATCTTAACCGTGGCGGAGGAGCTCAGATTCTCCGTCTTGATCTTCGTGTTTCGAGCGGAGCCGAACCGGAGCCTCCACCTGCGTTGGCGGCGTCGAGGCGAGCTTTGGTGAAGGTGCGAATGGAGGAGTCGTCTTCATCGGAGTTTCAGCGTTTGCGGCTTCGAGGGCTTCGTCGTCGGAATCAATGTGGGCGATGGGGCTTGGGGTGGGTCGGCGAGCTGGGTCGGCGGAACAGATCGGCGGTGAGGGAGTTGGCCGGCGAGTTGAGGGATGAGGGAGATGAGGGAGCTTGGCGGCAAGCGAGAGAGAAAAAAAAAATTGAGGAAGAAGGAAGACAGAAGAGAAGCCGGAGAGAGAGAGAGAGAGAGAGAATAGGAAATATATATATTTAATGAGAGAGGAGAGAGAATTGTAATAAAAAAGTATTTTTTTTTTTTTGGGGGGGGGGGGGGGGGGGTATACCGTACCACTTAGGGTAAGTTACTAAATGGTCCCAAATCTTCACCAAACTCTAAATATAACTTTGCTGACATGCTTGGCTCTCTAAGATAGGACATTAAAGGTGGGGGTGGGGGTGGGGGTGGGGGTACTTGACATATCGATCGGATCAGGTAAATTCGGATTTGACCTAGTTGGGTACAAGTCAAAACATATGTGTCAAATTAGAATGTGTTATCATTTTTATGACCTTTACCTGATTTTTACTGTGTTGGATCAATTAATCAATTCGGTATTTTTAGTATTACCTATATATTTTCAGTTTTTCACATTATAAATAAATAAAATAAAATTTGGACATATTCTTTTTATTTTTCTTTCAATATAAACAAGAGAACAAAAAAATAGAACCACTCAAATTAAACATTGTGTAACACATAAATTCTTAATGCTAGAGTCCAATAATTAATTTCAAAAGCTCACTGGTTTAATAATTTCATCCAAAAATATCAAATACAATAATTTAGAGATCAGGTTCATGTTCAGTTGTTCACTTATCATTTGTAAAATATAAACTAAAACTAAATCACTTATAAAAATAAATAAGGTATAGAGTTTTAAAAATAAAATATAACATGTTATGTAAATAAAATAGGTAAATGACTAGTATGAAAATCTATTAAGTTATAAGAAAGCAACTTCATTTTAGTAGAAGATCTAGTGTTAGATATATTCATATTTAAGAATTGCACCTCAATTTGTTGAGTAATATTAGCATTTTCATGTATAATATAGAAAATTTAATTTAAATTTAGCATATAAAATGAAAATTGATCAATAAATTAATAATTGAAATTAATTATGATTGTTCTTGAAATACATTTAATGTTAATAAAAAATTAAAGTTAATGGGAAATTTACAAAGAGAGAGAAGAAAATGATTCTACCCATGTAATCCACTATCAATCCAACCCAACACTTCATTTTAATGGGTTGAGTACGGTTCGATCCATTTTTTCGTGGATCCAAAAATCTTCAACCCACATGAGTATGAGTCTAATTTTGCTAGGTACAGGGGGGAGCTAGAATTTTTTAGGTGAAGACTATTGTCTCGATAAACCAATCAAGAGAACGTATCATCTTCTCAGACTTTAATGAGTATGCAAAACTGATCTTCTTTGCTAAAAGTCAAATAGGTGTTGGTACCAAAAACTATACAAATGAGCCCCTATTCATGCTTAATTGGCCGGCTACGAGCAACCTAATCTGGGGTAGCCTCGCTCATTAGGCTGCTAGGCCCGCTACAATGTCAAAACTGATAAAACATTTTCTTAGAGTTTCTGTGTTAAGACCAAGTGACCTTGGCTAAGAGACAAGAGAGGTGAAGAGAGAGAGAGAGGAACAGAAATGTTTATGAGCAGGAATAAAAGTTCTTTCTTTAGCAATAATGACAAAATAGAAAAGAAACAAAAAGAGTAGGTCCAACCCATCGTTCAACTCCATTTTACCATCATCAAACCTAAAGCAAATACTACTAACTTAAGCTTACATTAATTATATAAGTCCTTCAATCCATCGCTTTTCAAAGTCTCTTGATCAATTACAATAAAATTGACCCATCTGAAAATTTTGTTGTTCTATGATGTAATGAGTAATGACAATGCCAAGCAATGGGACCGATCACCTAGCTAGCTAGCTAGGTAGGGAGAGGAAGGACCCACATATTATATATGTTAGTGTGGATTTGAAGACAATGGTGCATGTGCAAATGTTGGTTGCTCTCAATAGAGCAGTAATTTCATGAACTAATTAGTGAAGATCCGACATAAGGATTGGTAAATCCAGCATCGTCCTACTGGTTTATCTGTTTGTGAGGACAAGAATGGAGCCTAATTAGTAATAACCACAGGCAAGCGTGCATTCACACATGAGACTCTGGTCCTAAAAACAAAAACAGATGTTTAAAGATGTTGGGATCAACTTTAGGACACAGTTTTGGGAGGATCAGGGTCAACTTCTCTATAGGGCAAGAGACTAAGTTACAATTATACAAAAACAATAAAATAACAATCAAGTTTTAGTCACAAAATTTTGGTATAAGTTGGGCTTTCAATAATGAATCCATAAATAACAAAATGATAAAATTTTATGTTTGTCAACCTAAGGCAATCCTTTTATTTTTTTAAGCTTGGGAGGGATTGTTATGATATTAAGTATACACGTAAATAGAGTTGCTAAGGTACAATTATACCTAAAAAAAAAATTCCCAACCCACAGCCATAATACCAATTATTAAACTGATTATATGAGCTCTAAATCTAGGGAATAAATCAATAAAAAGAAAATTTTCAAATGGGAAAAAATAAAAAATTTAGATAATGAAGTATCCTAATAATAGGACCTATATATGAAAAAGGATGAATTATTTGTGTGAACAACATGAGACAGGAAATGACCTGTATTTCAATCAATGTCCTAAAACCTATCTTTTAAGAGCTTTAAGGAGTTTAAATACCAATTATTAAACTGGTTATATGAGCTCTAAATCTAGGGAATAAATCAATAAAAAGAAAATTTTCAAATGGGAAAAAATAAAATATTTAGATAATGAAGTATCCTAATAATAGGACCTATATATGAAAAAGGATGAATTATTTGTGTGAACAACATGAGACAGGAAATGACCTGTATTTCAATCAATGTCCTAAAACCTATCTTTTAAGAGTTTTAAGGGGTTTAAATATGTGGGACCAATGATGACTAAAAGAAAATTCTCATCAACGAGAGTCAATTATCATGTCAACCCCACCAAAAGGAAGACTCAAAATTTGGTACGTTTCACAAGTCCACAAAGCCAATGATTAATGATTTGTCGTACTTTTTGAATTTATAAGTTCTCATTTTAATGTATGAGAATTAATTTGAATTTTTTATTTTTATCAAAGTCAATTTTGAGAGAAATTTCATAGTGGAAACAAACTCTAATTCGTATGAGAGAGAGAGAGAGAGACAGAGAGAGAGAGAGAGAGTTAGGTAAAGATTACAGGGATTAGAACAAGTAAACCCATGATACAGACCTAGACACTAATAATTGCTATTAAAATGTAGAGTGTGAGGTAGGACGGTAGGAAAAAGCAAGTTTAGAGCTTTAATTTATCTCTTTAATCATTTCCTCATTCAGCATGCCCTATCCACACATAAGTAAAATATGCTTACAAAATATAAATAAATATGGACTATATTAAACCCCTGTCACAAATCCATTTGTTGATCTACCCATTAAAATAAATACCCATAGTTATCTTATCTCACCTTTTCTCACATGATTAGCTAAAAAATTATATATTATATTAATTGAAAACAATTTTATGACCGACGATCTTATAGTATTTCAAAAGTAATGTATGATACTAACACATGGAAAGAAGAAACAGATATATTAATTCCCAACAATCGCAGGTTGATCATTATTATATTTTTTTTTAAGCCCAAATTGACTTATATCAATATTTATATGATCATACACAAAATTCAACTCTTAGTTTTTTGGACAGGGTAACCAATATAGCATTTTAAAGTTTAACCATTGCTTGAATATGCGAATGCTAATTTTTATTTTATATATATAATAGAATTTCTACTTTAACATGATCTAAGTATATATATATATATATATATATGTATGAAACTCTATTCTGAAAGCTTGAACCTAGTTCTTACCTTATACTTTATAAAAATTATATATATATATATATATATTTTTTTTTTTTTAAGCAAGAACTTTGTACTTGATATTAATAAATTTGGTGTTGACACTTGAAACTATGAGTTGGTTTTAGAATTTAGCGAAATGAATGAGTTGGTTTTGGAAATAACACATCCATTCAATCCTTTTTTTTTTTCCTTCAAGTTATTAACTAATTCTTATATTTTGAGTTTATTAACTTGCAAATATGTATAAATCATTAGTTTTTTCTATTAAAAGCATCATCTATCACCATGAAGAACATATTAAAAAAAAACCACCCACCATTGATGGGCATCTCGTGAAACACATACACACATACCTACCCAAAAACACACAAATTTTAAATTCCTTACCAATCATTTACAATTTTAATTTTCTTTGAATGGGTAGGAAAATTATAGGGAAATAGGGATATAGTGGGCGGCTATGGTGCGTTTTACTCAGTTTAGTAGGGTTGACTAAGATATAGCAAGGTACCCAAGTTGGATTCACAAAACATATGGACCATTTAACCTTTAAATTGGACTCTCAAGTCTCAAACCCACATGGTCAACGCATGGCCACAAACTCAATATTGCTCTTTTGTCCATTTACATTTCTTTATTTGTTCCTTTCTCGTGTTTTTTCCTTCTTTATTCTTTCTTTTTTGTTTTCTCTCTTTGAGTTAATTTATTTTCGTTTTATCTGTGGGCCTTTGGCACGTGTTTTCTTCTCACCGCCACGTGAAACTATGCATGATAGTTTGCCCTGAGTCACTGTTCTACTATGTCCAAGTCCAACCGTCTCTAACCCTTTCTAGGTCTCTCCATTTTGTCATCTTGTACACCTCAATATTACCTAAGGATGACATCACCAGCGTATAAATGTACGTATTGTAGGATATAAGTGCATGTACATGTAGATATGTCAGGAATTTGTGTGATAGTTCATCATTCATGGGCAAGGAGTTCACCACAATGATTGCCATTATGCAGACATATAATTAAGCATATAGAAATTGTAATATATATACTCGTATAGCTCATAATATATACCCATCATTATTTGTTGCAATCATAGTTTATAGTCTGGATAAATTCGTAAAGTTCATATAATAGCACATAAATACATAATAATCTTTCATATTATAGTTCCAAATATAAAAGGTTGTATATTTTGTTTGTCCATTTATTAGCAAAATAACAAGTGTCTTGTATCCACAATGATAAGATGTTACAATACTCTTGATATAGTTTTTTTTTTTTTAGACCAATGAGTTCAGTCCCAATGAGAGGGTGAGAAAGAGAAAAACCCTGAATCGTTGTTGCAAAACAAATTAACACTATGCAATTCAAGTGGGTTTGCAATAATATATTAGTTTAAGGACCAATCCTTTTCATAATCTTTTTTTAATTTGTTTGATACATACATATTTTACATAATCTCATTCTTGAACAACTCTTGGGTTAAGGTAGGAAGTCATAAGACATGACATGATAGCAATAGTATTTAGGGCCATAGTGGTCATTTTTGTCTAGAGGGAACATTCTGAAAGCAAAAGGAGACAAGAAGAAAATCCAAGAGATGGACGGGGTGACCTAAAAACCCCTTCTTTTATTTTCATCAAAGACTATATATAAAAGAGAAAGAGACTACTTTGTGTCTTAGCCCCAGAGAGTATGAGGGTCAATTTGTCTTAGCCATGTAGGCCACTAAACTCATTCGCTAACATCTTCTCTTCCTCTCACGCGCTTTGCTCTAGCTAATTAACCCAAACATAGACCAATCTTTAATTTGTTGTAACATATATACAAATAAGAAAAGGATAAAGGAGCTTTTCCTCTAATGTCAGATTTCATATACAATGCAAATTGCAAGTATAATTTGGACACCCGTGTAGCATTAGTCATCCATTGAATGAGACAATTGTACTAATAATCTTGTCTTGTGTGATAATGATTAACAAGGGGTACTGGAACTGGAAGGCTCTAATTCGTTGAGAGATTGTCTTAGAAATAGTGTAATTTCATTTAGAAAAGTTATTTTGAGACACTAAGCCTGCATTATTGAAATTATTTGCACAAGTTAGTGAATGATAGAGACACTTCATTAATAGGGATAAAAATATATATATTGAAAATGTTATATTCTATATATAATATAAGAAGTTCAAAGATACAAAATTGTTTTGCTATAAAAAAGGATAACTATTGTCTATAGAGACACTTCATTAATAAAAATATTGTAGATTAAAAATTATTGTTAATTGTGCGCACCCAAAACTGAAACCCGTTGGGCTGGGCCTCACGTGGGCTCACAATTTACTTGTATAGTGGGTCTGGATTTCCTACACTGGGTCGTTCTAAACGCCAAGGCCCGTTGGAATCACTTTCCGCTCCTCGGGGGTTTGAACCACCTCCTCACTCTGTTTTCTCTGTGTTTACACTCTTCTTTCCCTCAATTCTCCAACCCTTGTCTTCTCAAAACTTCTGGTATTTATAGTTCACAAGATAGTGGAGAGGTCATTATTATTTGCCAGTAAGTGCAACCGGTGGTCCAGTATTATCGATCGTAAGTGGGTGGTTAGGTGGGCATGGGAAGCGGTGAGGGTGGCGTTGGAACTTGGTTCCCACCTCCACGATGGTTCTCGGCAGCGGTGCCTCTCTGAGGCACGGCCGGGTAGGTGCAGGGCGGGGTGTCCCGCGAGCCGTATGTTTATGACTTCTCGGGAAGGAGTTTGTCGAGAAACGATGAAAAGGAAAAGCTTGGGCCTGCAGTATGCGTGACTCGGGGGTGGGCCGTTAGGTAGAGGGAGACCGGCCTCATGGGCCATATACCCAGGCCAGGGTCCAGGGCCCACTATGGGCCATGGTGCGGGGGCCGTACAATAGCCGCCCCTTGATTCGCTCCCCATTCCCGGGGGTGAATCAAGGATCACGAGGGGTAAACGCCTGTCTGGGAAGTCGAAGGGTCAGTGCCCGACCATTGAGGAGGGCATTAATGCGCGTCTCAAAAGACGCGTTTGGCATTGATTGACGGCTTATCCGCCATCATTGTCTGACGGTTCGTGAACCGAGGCGTCGCGCGTGTGGCAGTTGAAGCAGCGGTCCGCGTGGTTTCCTCCCAGTGGATCATTAAATGCCTCTCACTCCACTCCACACGCCTATAAATAATCCCTCTCGTCACTGACTCTCACTTTCGCATTCCTCACCTTTCAGTATCCTACTCTGCCGAGCATCCCTCTTTCGTGGTTCATCTTTTGGCCCAGAACACACTTCCTCCTTAGAGCCCACAGTAAGTTCCTTTCCCTCTTCTTGCTTTTTTAGTTCAGCCATTTCAGTCTATTCTTTGATAATCATAGCATTTCTTTTCCCTTTTATTAAAAGCACTCGTTTAGGAAAAAACATGAGTTACTCTTACCTCCTTTCTTCCGAGCATGCTTTGGCTAGATTTAGGGAAGCATATAAGGTTCCTAGTGACGTAGATATTGCCTCCTGCAATATGGGCGATATTGACATCCAGAGGCGCCGTGGCGAAAGCACGATGTTCTTTCCCTTGATGGCCATTCTAGAGGGTGGGGTTAGGTTCCCGGTTGACCCTCTGATTCTTAGTACCCTTAGATTTTACGGCCTTTGTCCCGACCAACTCCCTCCCAACTTTTACCGGGTAGTGAGTTGCGTGAGTAGGCTGAACCAGTTGTACGGGTTGCAACTAAATCACTATGACATTAATCAAATGTATAGCCTATGCGGCAACATCGAGTCCGACTATTATATAAAGACTAGGGATGTGAGGGTACGGCTTATTTCATGCCTACCAGATTCGAATCGTAACTCGGCTAAAGATTTCGTTCGGGTGAGCGGCAATTGGTTTGCCGAGGAGATCCCCTGTGCGTTTTTGCTGCGCGACGTTGGTCGGTGACTAGCCTTTACTTACTTTGGTCTATTCTAATTTTGGTCCGGTTATATAATCGTTAACCCTTATTTCCTTTGTGCAGAGAGCAAAAGGTTCAAGTCGGACATCAGAGTGGTACATGTTCGGGACCTGAACTTCGTGCTCAGGTCAGAAATCTTCGTACACACGGACGGACAACTCCGAGCATCCCACCTCATCCTCGGTGTCAATCCCGTCTACTCAACTTGGCAGGCGTTCAGCCAAGCTTTGCTAGTTGACAGCCCTTTCTTCTCATATATCGACGTACGGCACGCAAACTTCTTCCCCCCTAGGCTAACTGTAGGCGAGGCACGCGATCTCGGTCCCCGGTACATTTGTTCAGACGAGCGACAGCCCATCCATGACGAATCAGCCGAGCGCGTATCTGCCGAGCGTAGGAGACGCGCCCACGAGCAAATCCAGCAAGAAGTTCCTGCTCAGCCCGAGAGAACCGCAGAGCCCGAGGCTCCTGTTCGGGAAGGGGAGGGTGCAGCCGCAGAACCGACTGACTCTTCTGAAACAGGATCCGATCAAGGCAACACCATGGTGGCTAAGAGGAAGATGACGATAGACCGCTTCGTCCCGAGTGCCCGGCCTGCCGTGCAGCAACAACAAACCCTCGCCCAAGATGCTTCGCCTCCCGCTGTCCCATCAACCCGAGTACGAAAAAGGCCGCGCACAACCGATCAGACTCAGACGGGCTCGGGCAACGTGCCCCCCCGAGCCTCGGCCGGTATTGTCATCCGGGAACCGGTGGCGCAAACCGGGATAGACCTGGCATCTACTTCCCGGGCTCCGGCAGCATGGCGACCCTCCTTCCAACTTGGCGGCGAGCCTCTTCCATTGACGGCCAGTGCCCGAGTATGGGACAAAGGCCATGGTGGCCGTGTGGCGCAGAGTCTGGCGCGTGGCATCCTCCTGCCCGAGGATTTGCACGCCTTTACGGAATCGACGGACGAGTCTTTGGGGAGGCGTTTGCAGTGGCACACCATAGCGGTAACCGTTTCACTTTTCTTTACGATTCTCGGTTTCCCATTTGCTTATGTACGTGTACTTTCCATTTTACCTTACAAAGTGAATATTGTGTGGTCAGGCTGCGCAAATGTCGTACGTTGTGGATGGGAGGATGAAGGAGCTGGCCGAGGACGTTGAGCGGGAGAAGGCTCTGAAGGATGTCGCCGAGGCCACGGCGAAGGAGAAGTCGAAAATTGCCGAGGAGGCAAAGAATAAAATTGCCACAGCCGTAAAGGCCCAGGCTCTCGCTGAAACGAAGTCTGAGGAACTGGAACTCCAATTGGGAGGCACTGAGCTCAAATTGGCGGAGGCTCAGAGCCTCAATACCATGCTGGAAGGGCAATTGGCCGACTCGAAGGCGGCGCTGGAGGCTTGTGAAAACAAGTGGTATGACGAGGGGTTCGCGGATGCCGAGAATTCGGCGGAACCGGTCATTCGCCAGGCCCACAGGCTCGGATATGAGGAGGGTTGGTTCGCCGCTCTTCAAGCCTTGGGGATTCCCGAGGATTCTCCGTTGAGGGATCGCAGCAAGATCCCTTTCCCGAGCATCCCCCAAACCGAGAATCCTGCGCCCCTTGTTATTGACGAAGAAGAGACCTCCAACATGAGGGAACTGGTGCACGCCATTGATTCTCATGCAGTGCCGACCGACATGGAGGGGACCAGCCACCCCCATGTTGGGGACCGAATCGGGGAGGACATCCAGCCGCCAACTCCTTACGCCGACCAACACACTCAAGAGGACGCATCCTCCGCCCATGCGGCGGATATCTAAAGTTGAAAGCCAGCCCTTCTTCATTTTTCCTTCTTTTGAGAATTTTAATGAGCAGAATTGCCTATGTCACCGGGTTGTGGTGACGGGATAACTTGTTTATGTTGTCTTTTCTTTATTTCGAGTTGCCGAGTTTTGGCATAAAAACGTTAATTTAAGTTCCATGTTTTAATATGAATGCTTTATCGTCTTGCTCTTTCGTATTGACCGAGTAATGAACTCTTGTCGGTTGTCTCTTTATTGTGATGTGTCCGACCATGGTAAGGCCTCCACATGCTCGGTGATAGTGATCTAACCGAGGGTCAGGCTTTTCTCTTAGGATGAAATGACTAAGGTTTTCACGCGCTCGGTGATAGGATCGAACCGAGGGTCAGGCTTCTGTCCTTAGAACGGGCCGTTAAGGTTTCCGCCTGCTCGGCGATAAATCGAACCGAGGATCAGGCTTCTGTCCTTAGAATGAATAGTTCAGGTTTCCACCTGCTCGGTGATAGGATCGAACCGAGGGTCAGGCTTCTGTCCTTGGAATGAAAAGGCTAAGGTTTCCACCTGCTCGGTGATTAGGATCGAACCGAGAGTCAGGCTTCTGTCCTTAGAACGGGCTGTTAAGGTTTCCGCCTGCTCGGCGATAAATCGAACCGAGGATCAGGCTTCTGTCCTTAGAATGAATCGTTCAGGTTTCCACCTGCTCGGTATAGGATCGAACCGAGGGTCAGGCTTCTGTCCTTGGAACGAAAAGGCTAAGGTTTCCACCTGCTCGGTGATTAGGATCGAACCGAGAGTCAGGTTTCTGTCCTTAGAACGGGCTGTTAAGGTTTCCGCCTGCTCGGCGATAAATCGAACCGAGGATCAGGCTTCTGTCCTTAGAATGAATCGCTCAGGTTTCCACTTGCTCGGTGATAGGATCGAACCGAGGGTCAGGCTTCTGTCCTTGAAACGAAAAGGCTAAGGTTTCCACCTGCTCGGTGATTAGGATCGAACCGAGAGTCAGGTTTCTGTCCTTAGAACGGGCTGTTAAGGTTTCCGCCTGCTCGGCGATAAATCGAACCGAGGATCAGGCTTCTGTCCTTATAACGAATCGGCTAAGAATAAACATTGCTCGGTGAACGGGATCGAACCGAGAATTTTGGTTAGAACAGTGTGGATCTGCATGAAAAACATCATTAGTATAACTGACAAAACATGTACAATAGGTTGCAGTTAACTTTATGCTCGGAGAATCGCCCGTCAATGATAGTACTTCTTGAGATTATGGACATTCCACGGTCGGGGCAGTTGTCTCTCGTCTAGGTCTTCCAAGAAATAAGCCCCGGTGCCGGCCACAGCCGTGACCCTATAGGGTCCCTCCCATGTCTGCGCCAATTTCCCGGCACTAGTGTCCCGCATGTTGCCCACGGCTCTTCTGAGAACCAAATCCCCGGAGACAAACTCCCTCGTTCTCACGCCTCGGTTGTATCTCTGGGCGAGCTTCTGCTGATATTCCGCGAGCCGTATTGTCACCATCTCGCGGTACTCTTCCACCTTGTCCAGATATCCTACCATCATTTCGTCGTTTTGGGCGTGATTGAACCCCGCTACTCGCGCACTGCATAGATTCACCTCGGTAGGGATCACGGCTTCCGCTCCGTATGTGAGAGAGAAGGGGGTCTCCCCCGTGGACCGTCTAGGAGTGGTGCGGTATGCCCACAAGACTTTGGGAAGTTCCTCGGCCCAGTTTCCCTTTGCTCCTTCCAACCTCTTCTTCAGCCCACTCACAATCACCTTATTCACAGCCTCGGCCTGACCGTTGCCCTGTGGGTAAGCAGGAGTCGAGTACCTGTTTTTGATGCCGAGACCACTGCAGAACTCTCGGAACGCCCGGCTGTCAAACTGTAGCCCGTTGTCAGATATGATAGTGTTCAGCACCCCGAACCTGGTGATGATATTTTTCCATACAAATTTCTTTACTTCCACATCTCGTATGTTGGCCAACGCTTCAGCCTCCGCCCACTTGGTAAAATAGTCGACGACCACCAAAACGAACTTTCGACCGCCAGTTGCCCGAGGGAACGGGCCAATGATGTCCAGTCCTCATTGGGCAAAAGGCCAAGGACTGCTGATCGGGTTCAGGTGGCCCGCGGGCTGATGGATCAGAGGGGCGTGCTTTTGACACTGCTCACACTTAAGCACATACTCGGCGGCGTCTTTCTGCATCTGAGGCCACCAAAACCCCTGAGTCATCGCTCGGTGCGCCAATGAACGTCCCCCGACATGGCCGCCGCATACCCCAGAGTGGAGCTCCGCCAAGAGCTCGCCCACCTTCTCCGGGCGTAAGCACAAGAGGTACGGCCCACCGAAGGACCTTCGATACAAAGTCCGGTCTTCTGCCAACCAATATCGGGGAGCCATCCTACGGATCCTGACGCCCTCCTTTTCGTCACTCGGCAGTCGGTCGTCAGCCAGAAAGTCGATAATGGGGTCGATCCAGCACGGGGCAGGGGCTGCGATGGCCGTGACCTTGATCCCTGTAGTTCCCGTGTCGCTCATTACCCTGACGCTAGGCTCCGAAATAAGCTCGACTTTGATTTGCCGTGGTATCTCCTCGGTTACTGACGACGCCAGCGTGGCTAGGGAGTCAGCGTGTCTGTTCTGTGTTCGGGCTATGTGGAAAACTTTCACCGTGTTGAAGCTGGTCATAACTAGCCTCGCTTCTTCTAGGTACGCTTTCATCCGGGGATCTCGGGCTTCAAAACTGCCCTGTACCTGATTTACCACCAGACGCGAATCCGAGTATAGGTCAATCTCCCGAGCCCCCAGGTTTGAAGCTACCCTCAGTCCGGCCAGAAAAGCCTCGTATTCCGCCTCGTTGTTGGATGCCCTGAAACCCAACCTAAACGAGTGTTCCAGTCGTATTCGTTCGGGGGTGATCATAACAACTCCTGAACCGGCACCCGTGGAGCTCGACGCGCCGTCTACAAATATCTTCCACGGTCGAGCCTCCAATTGGCAAACCATCTCCCCCTTCTCTCTGGGCGAAAACTCAGCGATAAAATCCGCAAGGACCTGGCCCTTCACCGAGCTTTGAGGTCTGTACCGTATATCGAAGGAACCGAGTCGAGTCCCCCATTTGGCTATTCGGCCCGTGAAATCCGACCTCTTCAATAACGACTGTAATGGGTACTCGGTCAGGACGTGTACGGTGTGAGCTTGGAAATAGTGCGGCAACTTCCTGGTGGCGTGTATCAGGGCCAATACGAGCTTCTCTAAGGGCAAGTATCTCGTCTCGGCGTCGACAAGGGTTTTGCTGATGTAGTACACGGTTGCTGGATCCCTTTGTCCCTCAGTAGCACAGCACTCACGGCGTGCTCGGATACCGCCAGATACATGAATAAATCCTCACCCGCCTCCGGTGCCGCAAGCATGGGCGCTCGCGCCAAATAAATCTTCAGATCCACAAAGGCCTCTTCGCACTCCTCGCTCCACCGAAATCCAGTCCATTTCTTCAGCAGTTGGTAGAATGGTCGGCAGCGATCTGCGAATTTTGAGATGAACCGGTTAAGGGCGGCCAGCATCCCGGTTAGTATTTGCACTTCCTTCGGGTTGCTCGGTGGCTTCAGTCTTCTCACTGCTTCTATCTGGTCGGGGTTGACCTCAATCCCCCGTGTACTGATCAGGTACCCCAAGAACTTCCCGGCCCCTACGCCAAACGCGCACTTCTCCGCATTAACGCGCAACTTGTGCCGTCGGAGAACCTCGAAAACCGCCTGGAGGTCCCCCATATGCAGGGCTTCCTGTTTGCTCTTAACCACCATGTCGTCGATGTACACCTCGACCGTGCGCCCTATCTTGTCTCGGAACATTCTTGTCATCATTCGTTGGTAGGTGGCCCCGGCGTTCTTCAGTCCGAAGGGCATCCTCGTGTAGTGGTAATTTGCATCCGGGGAAATGAACACCGTTTTTTCTTGATCCTCGGGCGCCAGGGCGATCTGGTGATACCCTTGGAAAGCGTCCAGAAAGCTCATCCTCGGGTGCCCACACGTGGCGTCCACCAGCTGATCAATCTTTGGCACGGGAAAAGGGTCTTTCGGGCAGGCTCTGTTCAGATCAGTGAAATCGACGCAGACCATCCACTTGCCGTTCTTCTTCTTCACTACCACGGTGTTTGCCAACCAATCCGGGAAGAAGATTTCCCGAATCAGCCCTGCCTCCTTCAGTCTCTGAACTTCCCCTTTTACTGCCTCGGAGTGCTCCCAGGCTGATCTCCTCGGCCTCTGCTTTTTAGGGGTGAATGAGGGGTCAACTCCAAGTCTATGCACGATGAATTCGGGATCCACCCCGGGTACCTCGTACGGACTCCATGCAAATACGTCCACATTCTGTATTAGGAGCAGCAACATCTCTACTTTTTCCCGGTCCTCCATGCTCTCCCCTACTTGGAAGTACTTGTCCGTATCCGGCAACACCTTTACCTTTAGCATGTTCTCGGCGCGCGCAACCTCCTCTGGCGGGCCCTGTAATTGCTATAATGGCGTCCCCGACGACGAACATTTGGGATCGGCCTGATCCTTCTGGTCAGTTTGCTCCTTCTTCCAACCGACCATGGCGATCAAACATTGCCTGGCCGCCTGCTGACTTCCTTGTATCACCGTGACGCCATAATCAGTATGAAACTTGACCCTCGTGTGCAGAGTGGACGGGACAGCCCCCATTGCATGTATCCATGGCCTCCCTAGAATCGCTGTGTAGGGGGAGTATGAGGTAACTACGAAGAAGCTCACCATCACCTCCTTGCCCCCCATGTTCACGGGCAGAGAGATCTGCCCCTCGGGTGCCACCATTTTCCCATCGAACCCAACCAGGGGAGTGTTGTACTTCGACAGATCCTCATTCCTCAACCCGAGCCCCCTGAATAGGTCTGGGTACATAACATCCGCTCCGCTCCCCTGGTCGATCATTATCCTCTTCACAACGAAGCCGCCAATCCTCGCCGTGACTATCAATGCGTCGTCGTGCGGCTGAATGGTTCCTTCCAAATCACTGTCGTCGAAAGAGATCGGCTCTCGGGTAGGTCTGACCCTCTTCGCGGGAGGCGGCACGCCCGTACTCCCCTCTACCGATATCACTGTCAACACCTCCTTCCCTTTTGCCGTTGGAATACCCCTCGGGGCGACGTGGATAACATCAATTATCCCAAGAGGGGGCGGAAGGGGATTCCCTCTGTGTGGGGCGCCATGCCCTGTTCCTCGATCCCCGGCATCCGTCACAAAATCCTTGAGGTGTCCTGCCTTAGCCAACTGCCCAAGATGGTCCCTTAACACTCGGCACTGCTCGGTAGTATGCCCCCAGTCTTTGTGGTAGGTGCAGTATAGGTTCTGATTCCTCCTAGAGGGGTCGCCAGCCATCTGGTTCGGCCATCTGAAGTACGGCTCGTGCTTGATCTTATCCACAATTTTATGCACGGGCTCCTTGAACGTCACGTTCACCTCCCCTGCTGGCGCTACTGGCTCTTGAATCCTCAAATTTCCCCGTGCCCTCTGTTGAAAACCGCTCAGCCGAGGACGATCTGTCACCTGTGCTTTGCCTTTGCTTTGTATCCTATCATCTTCCAACCGCTTGTACTCCTCGATGCGCCTCATCAGCTGCCTCATGTCCTCGGGAGGCTTCTTAGTTAATGATTCTCTCAACCCCGACTCGTCAGGCAATCCCATTCTGAAAGTGCTCGCTGCAATCTTCTCGTGCCCTCCGCCAATCTCGTTGTAGAGCTCTCAGTATCGGCTAGCGTAATCACGGAGGGTTTCCCCTGCCCTCATCTTCAAAGACAGCAGCGCGTCCACCGGTTGCTGTTCCCGGCTGCACGTCACGAAACGGGAACCGAACTCCTGAATTAGCTCGGCAAAACTGTGAATGGAGCCCTTGCGCAACCCGTTAAACCACCTCAAGGCCGTGGGACCAAGGCTGGAGGGAAAAACCTTGCACATCAGAGCGTCATTGCGGGTATGCAAAGACATCATCTGGATATAGTGGCTGACGTGCTCCACGGGGTCCGTTTTCCCACCATACGAATTGAAAGGCGGGCGCGTAAATCTGTCCGGCATCGGTGCTCGCTCAATATCTGCTGAGAATGGTGACCGAGCCGCCCTGCGCAATGCACGGCTCATAGCATCCATGGCCGCATTCCTCGGCCGTCCCTCTGGAGACTCCGAGCCCCGATTCCTGTATTCCCGCGACCGAGAGCGATTTCGCCGCCGGTGAGATTCTGCTGAATGGGAGCGGTCTCGGCGGCGACGGGACTCCCTCGAGTGCGAGCGCTCCCTGTGGTGGCGGGATCTTGATTGATTCGATCCCATCCCGCGTCTCTCTTCCTCGGCGTCTGGCCTTCTCTCTCGGTCGTCTTGACCGGCTCGGCGGCGCTCGTTTCGTGCTTCCAACTCCAGGTCTTGTACTAACCTCCGCAGCCGCTCAAGCTCTTCATCCCTGACGTCGGGCTGCCTATGCCGAGAAGCATGGGATACCGTTCTCCCCGTTTGATACGACCCTTCTCCAAGGCTGGACCGTTCTTCCAATTACTCGTAAGCCGGATCCTCGCGTCTCTTCTGCCTCTTTTCCCGCCAGGTGGAGCCCCTGGAAGACCCTGCCGAGCCACTCTCAGCGTTACCTCCAGACATCTTCCCTGTATACGAGTCTCGGCGGAACCACTGCTTAGTAGGATTTTTCCACAGACGGCGCCAATTGTGCGCACCCAAAACTGAAACCCGTTGGGCTGGGCCTCACGTGGGCTCACAATTTACTTGTATAGTAGGTCTGGATTTCCTACACTGGGTCGTTCTAAACGCCAAGGCCCGTTGGAATCACTTTCCGCTCCTCGGGGGTCTGAACCACCTCCTCACTCTGTTTTCTCTGTGTTTACACTCTTCTTTCCCTCAATTCTCCAACCCTTGTCTTCTCAAAACTTCTGGTATTTATAGTTCACAGGATAGTGGATAGGTTATTATTATTTGCCAGTAAGTGCAACCGGCGGTCCAGTATTATCGATCGTAAGTGGGTGGTTAGGTGGGCATGGGAAGCGGTGAGGGTGGCGTTGGAACTTGGTTCCCACCTCCACGATGGTTCTCGGCAGCGGTGCCTCTCCGAGGCACGGCCGGGTAGGTGCAGGGCGGGGTGTCCCGCGAGCCGTATGTTTATAACTTCTCGGGAAGGGGTTTGCCGAGAAACGATGAAAAGGCAAAGCTTGGGCCTGCAGTATGCGTGACTCGGGGGTGGGCCGTTAGGTAGAGGGAGACCGGCCTCATGGGCCATATACCCAGGCCAGGGTCCAAGGCCCACTATGGGCCATGGTGCGGGGGCCGTACATTAATGATACCCATAATATTGCACATGATACATATTATTGTTTAAAGGGAAAAAAAAAACTACTTTTTATTCATGAAAAATAAAAACTACTCCTACTTAAGAAGGTTAATGATAACCAATGTTTAGGAATATAATATATCCTCAATTACATTCATATTATAAAGTCTAAATAATTTTGAATCACTCACTACATTAAAAAAAATCAAGTCAATTTATCTCAAAGTCAATTTTTATAAAACGAGTTCCCCTCTAATATTCTTCTTCCTCTAATTATTATTGTTTTTAAAAGTCAATTTCTCTAAAGAGTTTGAATACGTTGATGGAAACTTAATTGGTCTTCTTTGGTTTTATTGAATCTTTGAAATTGAATTCAACAGAGATCCAAAGGAAAGTTCCCTCCCCCCTTCCTTTTCCTGTTTTAATTTTTTTGGCTACTTGGAGATATTTTATAAGTCCAAACTAAGGACACATTTGTTTAAAAATAAAAATAGTTCATTTTATAAATGTAACAATATATAATAGGAGTAAGTTTGTTTACAAACCAATGACTACAAGCCTACAACTCTTTCTACAAATTAATATTGTGGGGGGAGAAAAAGCCCAACCCAACGTATTGGGTCCAAGGCCCTATATGAGGAATACTGTTCGTCCGAGGAGATGTAGACACTCAGTCAGAAGCCCATGTAAAAGGAGAATGTCTGGATATGAATACATGCACTATCCGAGGAGATGTTCATATGTCCGAGGAGTCCGATATCCTCGGATCCGACGAAGCTTTGCCCGACACGTGTATGGGAGGTTCAAGTGATCTGTTTGACAAGTGTTAAGAGAGAAAGGAGCCTCGGACATGCAAGAAGATAACAGGAACAAAGAAATATCAAGGAGACAGACTCCAACCACCGCATTTAATGCACTGCACCTACCTTCCTAGCCGCATTTATGTGGAGAAGACCTCTGAACAGTGCATTCTCAACTACCGCCACTCAGACAGGGCTAAAGGGGGAGTGTGATGGGACATGCACTCAAGTGGGCGCCTAGATGATGAACAAGTGGACGGTGAAGATGTGGAAAGGCAGTACTATATAAGAGAGAGGTGTCTCTGATAGAGGGGGATCGAGAAATCAGAGAGAGAAAATAAGGTATTATTTTACTGTAGCTCTAAGAATTGTAACCCAAGTTCATCAATGAAAATCGCCTCTTCGGACGAGACACTTACGTTCGTCCGAGCACATATTAATTCAAATTCTCCCACTAGCGTTGCTGTTTCATACTGTTATTTTCATTATTAGCCTAGCTTTTTCACCCACTCTCTACAAATTTATTGTTTTGGGTTCAGTGGGCTCCAAATCCACACCTTCTTGGGCTTGGGCTGCAAAATCTGACCCTACAAATATAATTAAATATTTTAAAATTTTAACCATTGAATTGTATATATTTTTATATTTTTAACATGCATATCAAAATTCGGATTAATAAGATATTATTTACTATTAGATTCATAAATTTATTTATTTTACATAATTTTATATCACTAATTAAAAAATACCAACTGATTTTAGAAAATATATTATATATTTGTTTTTAAATTTGTTAATTATCAAATTCTTACAATTAATTGAGTATATTTCATTTCAAAAAAGAAATGAAGAGATTGAAAAGAATTCTTATTCGTTTATTAATTCAACCCTATAGCCTATAGAAGTATCTAGGCCGTCCATGTCAAAACATGGGGCCCACTAGACTTTGATCGTGGGTCCCAATTTAATTGACGGCAAGTTTTCAACGGTTGAGGATGCAAGGAGGTAGGAGAAAAATACGTACGTCTTTGCTACGCTACGCCAAATGATTTGGAGAAAGAAACTGTCACAGTCGTACTTTGACTCTTTGCGCTCCTATGAAGGTCCCACGTGTCTCGCAGGCGCGCATGCCTTGTGGGTCCTACGTTGACTCACACGTTCACCTGTTCACAGAGGTCATAAGCATGACGTTTATTTCTTCAGCAATCAAAAAATATATAAATATATAAATATATAAATATATAAATATTATTCTCTCTCTCTGAATGGATTATTGGAGGTTTATAAAGTTCAACTGGAAAATGATTTCACCAAAAAAAAAAAAAAAAAACTGGAAAATGAAGTTTATGTTCTTTGTTTATTTCATGTTCTTATAGTTAAATTGAAGAACTTCATTCGAAAAAATAAAAAATAAAAAAGAAGAAGAAAGAACATAAAAAAAGCAGGAAAAACATGCAGCATAAAGATAACTGCTTGGAATAAATCCTTGTCTCTTAACAAAAATAAAGATACACAAATTAATCCTATAAAAAAAAAAAGGATACAAATAATTGAAAAATAAGACCAAAAAAGAGGAAGGTGAAGAGAATATTCTCATTTATGAGTAATAATACTAATAATTCATTATTCTTTTATAAAGTACTATTAATACATTCTAAACTATAGAATTATTGATTAAATATTAAAGAAACACTATAGGATTATTTGTAATGCATATCCTAAACTACAATTTTTTACTACCTATAATCTAATTTAAGATTCTTCTCAAAAAACATATATAATTTACGATTAATTTGTATATCCATTGTCCCTTCATAATTCATTTATGTCAAGATTTTAAATAAATTAGTGGATTGGTTAGGTAGTAGTTGTATCAATAGAGTAAAATTCATATCTCATTAAAGTGTTTCACATTATATTGGAAGTGATAATTCGTGTTTGCGGGTCGGGTTCGTGTCGTGTCGAGCCAAAAGTATTTGGTTGTATGGGTTGACCCAAACCCGATTTGTTTAGTAAACATGTCAGGAATTTTCAACCCGAACACGACCTGTTTATTAAACAGGTCAACCTATCTCGACACGTTTAACTCATTTAATTAATAAGTCATGTAAAAGTTAATGCAAATGACTTGTTTAATAATCTATTTAATTAATAGGTCATATCTAACCTATATAATTTTTTATCAATTCTCATATATCTAAAATTAAAATATAATTACAACTATAAATATAGTAATAAACATATAAAAAAAACTATAAAATAAGTAATAATATCAAAATAACTAATTATCTTTATAAGTTAAACGAGTCAAACGGGTTCACATATTGAACACGACCACGACCTATTTATTAAACAGGTTAGTCGTGTCAACCTAAATATAACCCGAACTTGTTTAGCTTTAACATATGACCTGTTTATAAATGGGTTAGTCGTGTTGAGTTCGCAGGTTGTATCAGATTTTGCCACCCCTATATTATATTACACTGATTACATATATTGTGAGTTGGATTTTATTTTTCTTAAAGTTTTGATTACTTTATAAGAAAATAAAATAAATGTGGTAGTTTACAGTTGGTGGAGAACTCAATTTGGGATAGATGACTTTTATTTGCATCGAATATGTCAAAACTAATAGACTAGTTCATAATAATTCGTAATAATCACTTTAATCAATCCAAAAAATTGAGATAATAGACATGTTAAGTTAATCTCGAATTAGGTTTCATAGCATGAAAACGTATCAAGTATATACACTTTTTTTTTTTTTTTTTTTTAATAATGTGCGTTGGTCTCACATAATTGTGAGATTTACATACTATGAAAGGGATGATACATACATATGATGTATAAGATAATTATTTTCCATTGCATATGATGAATAATTACAATTGATCCTTCATTTAATTTGGCATATATGTTATGTAGTAAGAATAGAAAAAACTATATGAAACTTTTAGGAGTTCATGTCACAAAAGTGTGCTAAATTCAAGTTTAATATTCAAATTATTCATGAGTCAATATTATGCCATGTTACTTTTCCCCTTATACTAACTGATTTTTGTTGAAAACTATTTGTCAAAGAACAAAGTTTCTCTCCAAACTAGTTTGGAAAGAAACCCTACAAACTCATCATATATCTTTATATTGAGTATGAATTTTGAAAATCTAACCGTTAGATTGTATGTTCTTATTACATCCTTAATGCTTACAAAATTTCAAGAAGATTAAAGATCAATTGCTATATCATCAAATAAATGTTATAATTTCAAGTTTTTTGTGATCTAAAGTTGTATATAAAAAATTAGTTAATTGATCAAATAGTAAATAACATCCAATTTGAACGAAATTTGATATGCATGTTAAGAACATAAAGAACATGAAATTCAACAGTTAGATTTTCAAAATTCACACCCAAAAAAGAAATATATGAGAACTTTGAAAAGTTTCTCTTCAAATTAGTTTGGAGAGAAACTTTGTTCCTTGACCAATCTTTTGCTTGAATGGTTTATGTGCCAGCAGAAACATTTGTGGAAAGCATGAAAAAACTAGTCTGTCAATATTATTGTTAGAGAGAAAAAAAACTGTTGCACTCGATTTGAGCGAATGAGACCCTGGCATTAATGTAGTCGATATTAGGTGGTGTGGTCCACGATATAATATGATGAACCACCAAAAAATCAAATAACTTTATATGATTAAAACACATAACCAACATTTTCCACACGTGGGTTAGCTAAAAAAAATTCTTTAGGGTTGAATCAACTCCGACTAAGATCAATAGGAGGCATTATTGTCAAGCAAGTTAAGAATGTTAAATAAATTAAAAATGTCATTATCCTTTGCATTTTCAAGGAAATCGGAGATTCATGGAACTGACCTAACTTGTCTTTTGACTTTAAGGTACAGAGGTCAACTGGCAGATACTTAATTGCAAAAATTTTTAGGATATGAATTGCAAAGTCTACGGATTTTGCATAAGGGAGAAAATTGTTCAAAGTAACGTGTTTCACTTAGTTATATCTATCTATACCCAAATCTGAGGGCTAACAGTTTTTTTTTTTTTTTTTTTTTAACATGTAATGAAAAAGCCTTTTTTTGGTCCTCTTTTAAGGCAAAATATTCATTTTTCATGAGGGTTGGGGGTGTTTTTTGTTTGTGGTCACATGTCAATCATTTGAGGACTAACCTTATAAGACCCAAGTTTATTTTTGGGAATCAAACTTGACACCGGTTCAAAGATGATTGATAACTACTAGAGACACCTTCTTCAGCCTACAAAAGAAATCATGCCCAAAATTCACAAAGCAAAAACACCATGGTTTTAAGAACTGGATTGAACTGACTGGTTCAATTGGAAACCAAATCCTCAACTGATTTGGTAAAAATTATAAAAGCCGGTAATTCAATTATAAAAATCTCTAGTTCAACCGGTAAAAACTAAAAACAGGATAATTTTTAATTCTTTGACTATTTTAGTTTTTAAAACGATGCAAAGCACTGCAATAAGTGAACTTTGATTCATGTCCAATAGTAAAGTAAAGCAAATATGAAAATGATATGAGTTCAATAGTGAAAGTATAGCAAGATATATAGTGAGTGTCTAATGGTAGAATAAACAGATTACTATACTTACAACGATGAAATGTGAAAGCTCTAAAAAGTGTTGAAAAACACAAGAGCTGTTTAGACCCCCAATTAAAATTACGGCTTGGTTGATTTTACACAAACTTAATACTAAGTGCGGAAACGTGTAAACACAAGCGTATAAACAATAAACTACTCTAATCCATAAACTAAGCAACACAGCAGTATAATGGAATATAAAAGAGTAGGGAAGAAAGATGCAAACACAGAAAACACCAAGACGTGTTTTCGAAGAGGAAACCGAAGAACTCGGCGAAAAACCTCTCCGCCGCCCTCCAAGCGGAAATCGATCCACTAGACAATCAGTTGGGATACATGAGTGAGCAAAAGACCCTCCAAGCCTAATCTACCCGATGCACCTAAGCCCTCCAAGCTCCTACTCCAACAAGGCTTCTCGGAACCGTGTCTTGTCTAGTTCTCCGGATCCCGCAACAAGCTCCATGTTGCATCTGCCATCCTTGGCTTCTTCCAATGCTTCCCAGCAGCACCAAAACGTCACTCAACACTCTCAAATGGTGTGGTAAGTGTTTGGGCTATCAACCTCTCAATGGTGTGGAAATGGAGAGGGAAGGGTTGAGGAGATACCACAAGCAAGTGTATAGAGAAAGGTGGGGATGACAATCTCTAATTGCAAATGTGTTTGGCTAGGGTTTTCTCTCTGAAGCATTCCTCAACATTTGTGGGTAATGGGGGTTTATATAGGATAGGTGCAGAATGTGTGAGTCAGTCAGTACAGGCTGGCAGAACAGCATGTCTCGCGGGTGTCTCGCGGGAAGGCCTTACCCGCGAGATACTCGCGAGAGACAGCTGTCTCCATCTGTCCTGACTCTTCGCATTCCAGCATGTGCAAGGCACATGCTTCACTTCGCGGGAAGCTTAGTCGCGACATACCCGCGAGATTCCATCAGCTTCCACTTTGCTTGAGTCTTCACACACTCTCTATCACACACCCCTTACAACAATTCCCACAACAAATACAGGGTATAAATAATTGAAAGTAATTACAATCAAATTTGGCACGGAATAAAAGCCAACAAAACACATAGTTGTAAATCACAACTTTACAAAATGAAACACTGTAATACATCTCCGATGATAATACAAAATTGTAAAAAGAACAAACTAAACAATAGTACAGTTTAGTATGTAGGAATAAAAGGTTAAGGGTGAAAAAAGCATGGGTTTAGTGGTGAAGAATCAGAGAAGTAATACATGTTTAGGGGTAAAATAACAGCAAAGTAACTCTCACCCTCATTCAACAATTATAACAATTACAAATTTGAAAAGAGAAACAGCAATTGGCCCCAAATTACGTAACAATGTAAAATTTTAGTGTATATTTTCATCATATTGTGCATTTGGTATGTATTTTGAATTGGAAGACCAACTATTCATAATTTCATATGCACACAAAAATGAGGCGACTGATTGTTTAGTTACTGTACTATGGGACTGGCCCACAAAGATTGATTTTGTAGTTGTCCTCTTTATTTTCCTCTTAACTTGTTGGCTTGAAAAAAATATGATGTCTCTTAGTAGTTCTTACAATATTACAAAGAAAAAAAAAATGCTAAATTGTAAATTATATACTCTAATTTTGAACAGTTTTCGATTCAGCTCTATAAATTTAAATTATTTTAGTTTGGCTCCTACATTTGATTCTTCAAAAAGATATAGTTTAGTATTTTTCACAACCTTTATTGAAAAGTACCAGAATTGTAATATTATATATTTATTTATTCTAAAAATAATAATAAAAATTTTGGTTTTTTATATTCTATATTCTTTCACCACTTTCCTAGCAACCAAACAATGCGTAAAGCATCTAGTCCACAAAATTCCAGACCTAAATGATTCATAAAACCCACCAGCAGTATGATAAACACACAACTCAAAAGTATGGTAATTCACAAAAAGAAAATATAGGTCTCTACTTGTTTAGTTGTTTTACGGTTCAAGATAAAAAATTTGCAAAATGAAAAGAGAGAGTGAGGAGAGGGAAAATGTGTTGGAATAGGCACTACAAAAAAAGAGGGCTATAGCCGTATTTGAAAAACGCAACTATAGACCTTAAAAACGCAGCTATAGGCTATAGCTGCGTTCTTATAGGCGCGTTTCCAAACACGGCCTATCCTATGTGACTATAATGAAAAAATAAAAAATATAAATTCTCTGGATGGGGCTATAGCTGTGTTTTTAAAAACGCAGCTTAAGGTATTTTCAGCTTAACGCAGCCTTAGTATCACAAAACGCAGCTCAAATTACCCCCTGTAGCTGTGTTTTTAAAAAACGCAGCTTAAAAACGTAGTCTCTGAGTGCGTTTTTTGTAGTGAGGTGTCAATTAAGGGCCGACACCATAAACTGTGATTGACTGTGGTGAATTTGGATAGTTAAAACTTGGGTCATAATAGGTCATAAGTTAGGTTGTGACAACGATATGGATTGTGACAGGGTCTTGCACAAATTGGAGAGAGAGAGAGAGAGAGAGAGAGAGAGAGAGAGAGAGAGAGAGAGAGAGAGAGAGTTTTCTTAACAATATTTTCAAATAATTAATTCACTAAAAAAATTTATTTCCCCTAATATTTTTATAGATTTGAAAAAATAAAAACATTGTTTTGGTAGATTTAATGATGTAGAAGGGATGAAAGGGGACGGAAGTATGACATTGGAAATTAACAAAAAGAAATAAAAGGGCTGAAATAAAATAAATTTAAACGTAAAATACTAAATTGAAAATAAGTAAAATTAGATAGTATAAATTTTGATTTAATAAAAAATAAAGATAAATAATGAAAAAGATATTTCATTTATTCCAAAATAGTCTTTTCCATGTTCAGAACTTTAGATGTGATAGCCCATAGCTAGATTCCACAATTCAATTTGCAAATTTCTTGATGTTCAAGGGAATTGGATATTATGTTCCGAATGTCCAACGCTATGCAAGTGCTTCTTTCAACTTTTCTTTGCTCTTACGACTTGCTACTTGAGTAAAACAACTTTGAAAATATTTATTAATATTACATCACTTAATGTTATATTAATATTTAAAATTAAAATGCTGATGTTTTCCTTGTTCTACTTTACAAATATTCTAAATTTCGTGTTATTAAAATGCTACTTATTATTCAATTTGTAAACTTATGCTTTGTGCAATATTTTGAAGTAGAAACAATTTAAAATTGCTATTAAAAAAACGACTTAAATTTTATAGATGACATAATTATTTAACTTAGATCATCTTAATATTTTATAAGTATGGAAAGATAGAAAAAGGCAATATAGTCTAGTGGTAAAATTTTCAAGAAACATATTAAATAAAAAGTTATTAAGTAGTATAACATGGACAAAAGTTACATTAACACACACATGGCCAAAATCTTGAATAAAATCTTTTACATTAATACATACACATACATGCCCAAAATCTTAAACCTATTACCCAAGAATCTCCCCCTCACATGTTAGTAATTACCTTTTTGTGAGCTTCATTACCTAACTCTTTTTGAGTCAAAAACATGTCCTACTAGTGCCTAGTTACATGCGAGCTTTTTGCCTTACTAACCATCAATAAGAACCATGTGTCAATCCCACATGCGCATCCATGGAAACTCTATACATGCACGACAATGGGAACGTTATGCTGCATCATTCTTCTTTGATCTATCTAGTGTCATTGGCAATTAATGCTAAGCATTTTTCCAAGATCATTTGTATGAGCTTTTGCAAGCTTGCCTTGTTTGTTGTTTCTTGTGTACTTGTATGGGATTCAAGTTCATGCACCCTCTTTTGCTCAAACCTCGAAAGGGATCTTGATAACCTTAAATTTTCAACCTTACTAAACACCTTCATTAGTTTTGAATCAATTGTTAGAAATATATCACCTTCAAGAGACTCCATTAAGATCTTAATATAATATATAGAGACAATACTACTTAATTCATAATAGCATTATGAATTTGGGGCCAATTAATTATATTAATTTTTCAAATTGTTATGTCCTTTTACATGTAAAACTTACCCCCACACATAGTCGCACGTAAGGTAATATTATAATGGTTGAGAAGATTAATTTGAATCCTAATTCTTCTGATTAATAAAGGAAAATAGGTTATCTCACCACACTACAAGTATTTTGGTACTTACCGAGGCAACAATAACTGTTCTTTTACAGTAAAAAGTTGAAAGAAAATGAGAAATCTCATAGTTGATCAATGCGTGACGTGTTACAAGATCTAGAGGAGTGTACATCGATAAAACACTGCTTGAACATCGTTATATGCAAGGTACTGACCAAGACACAAATCAAGAGGATAGTCTATAGTTCCTATAAAGAAAAAGAAAAAGAAAAAGAAAGAGGACAGTCCATAGTCTAACCTTTGAAACGTAATCTTTACTTCAATCTCTCTAAATTAATCGAAATTCTCATATGACACATACATGGTCCCTGCCCAAGACCAAGCAAGTCCAATTATTCATACCAGGGTGTAAAGTTTAAGCTACTGGTAAACTTTGTCAATCACCATAGTCTAATTTGCCTTCTTCATCCAAAGACATTTAGACTCCAATATTTGGTTTCGAGCTATTTGGATCAAAATAATATTCCTATCCCTTGGAGTTATCAAACCCCATGATCGAGCAAGGATCATAGAGACTCTTTCTCTGATGGACCATGTCGGCTAGGCAGACATATATACCTTATTGGTGTCGGAGTTTGGTCCATGCACATATCGATTTGTAATTTCTTTCTTCTTTTCATCGATATGATACAAAAATTCTCTTCAAGTTTTTTAACCATATATTATTACTTTTCGACAAGAATCTTCCAATTTTGGTATTTACTTCTTTACAAATCAAGAAGAGCAACTTTTTAAGGAGATTGTAAGGTCCTTTCGATGGGGTGAACTGACCTTTGGTTCCCCATGTTAAATTATATATGTTTATAATGGCCAAAATTTTTTTGGTTAATTTATTTCTTTTGTTTCTCATTTTATGTGACTATCACGCGCCTAAATCACCGCGTAGAGGAGCCACACGATTAGAATATAGAGACGTAACCTACTACATACTCTTTTACAATCATACATATTTGGACCATCAAGTACCAAATGGTCCTAAATATTCAGGTTTATCTAAGGTGCTATGCAATATAGTAATCAACAAAGAATTCCACCCGTTTGATTAACAAAAAGAAAGGTGCATTATTCGTCTCAAAACATGACGTGGCAGTCAGATTAAACACCATCATCATCATACCATATCCCTTTATTTATAAGGAACAAGAATTTTCCCAATTAAAAAAATTAAAAAAAATCTATATATGAAAAAACAAAAGTACTACTATGAGAGAATGAGAGAAAGATAGCAATTTTATATAAAATAAAATAAAATAAATCAAAGTTAAAGGAAAAGAGAATTTGATTCAAAATGCTCTCTCATTTGTCCAATCATCTCATTGAAATGTCAACCTGATTCTGGTAAAATAAATAAATAAATAAATAAATTTCCACTCTTGTACCCTCTCCAAACCGTTTCATATATAAATTCTTACTCCTATAAAAGAATTCAGCTATATATGCTTCACTTAGATATAGACAAAGAAACATAGAGAGAGTTCCAAGACACAAAGAAGAGGAACAGAAGAAAAGTTAACATATAGTACTACTACTAAGATTTCTTTTGGTCATGGCAGAGGAATTTCAGACTGGGATTTGTGGAGGCAACTGGTGGATGAATCCATCTAGAAGCACTTTCACAGGGAGCTCATCGCCATGTTCCATGGCACTTAATGACACTGGAAGCTATGCATGGTCTGATATGGTGGACATGAAGGGAAGGCCATGTGAGGAAACTAATTCAGTCTCTGATAGCTCCATAGTTTTCCAAGATGTTCAGAAGCCTCAACAACAGGCTGATTCAGGCAGTGGCTGTGGCAGTAGTAGTATCTTGATTGATTCCACACTGCAAATGATGGGTTTTGGCCTTTCATCATCTTCAACAACATCCGATTGGAATCAAGCTTTGCTGTAAGTTACTTAATTTGATGCTAATTTGATTAATATATAACCACTCACAGAGTTTTGTGTATCGCAAAGCTCGCTAGCTAGGTCCATATGATAATTGTGATGTTGTTAGATTTTTAATATAAAATTGTCATAGTTAGTACAAATCCTACATGACCTTACTAAAGCTTCCACTAAGGAGTAAAAAGTTGAGTACTTGTTACCTTTTCTTTGTTGTTTTCATTTGGGAAAAAGAAGTCAATCTGATCAATATTGAACTTTTGAAAATCTAGGGAAAAAAATAAAAGACAAATTATATGTTTGTGGGAGAGAAATTCTATATGAATCTTATTCTTTCATCCTTATCTTATTACAGTCGGAATAGTGGAAGAGCTGAGAGCAATTATAATTCTATGCTTCAAGAAGAAATGAATTCAAGGTTGAATTACCAACAAGAAAGAGGAGTAGATTCTACTCAAATCCAAAAGAATTGGAGCCCAAAAAACCTTTCTAATGGAGGTGATCAACAAGATAATTCATCCATCACAGCTTTTAAGTCATCTATAAGTCAAGACTTTTCATTGGACAGTGTCAGTAGCTCTACCGGCAACTGTACAGTGACTTGCCAGGGCTTATCCACCAGCTTTCCTGTGGGATCAGCTTCTTATGGATACCCTTCAACATTGATACAAAGTTTATTTGATCCTGACCCTCAACCACAGCAATCTCTATTCAACAATAGGTCTCTGAGCTATTCATCCGCCACTAATTTTGGTGCCAACACCAATGAATTATCACCTACTTGGCCTAGGTTTGCTCCCTTTTTGCCAAAGCAACAACCTTGTGGCTTGCACTTCACTAATAACACACCCTTTTGGAATGCCTCCACCGCTGTGACCACGGCGGGTCTAAATGACAGTGTTCGAGTTGGGGTTTTTCCTTCCTCACCATCACAATATCTAGTACCGACATTTGAAGAGAAACCCAAGTGTTCCAACCACACGACAAAGGTAAATAAATATCAAATTATATAGTTTACCTATGCTATCTAGCTAGGGTTTGTGGCACTAATTTTTATATGTGGGAATTTCAGCCTATCAGTGAAGATGTTCAAGACTCGGTTTCAGTGGTGAAGAAAAGTGTCAATGAACCTGTATTCAAAAGGCCTAGAATTGAAACCCCATCACCATTACCAACTTTTAAGGTACGATATATTCGATCAAGCTTTTGACTGGTTGAAGTGTTAGAAGCTTTATCTTTTTTTATTATTATTGTAATTATTCATATATATATATATATATATATATATATTTTCCCTTAAAGATATGGATGAAAACTTATAGCGTTTTTTCTGTCAGGTTCGGAAAGAGAAACTAGGGGACCGAATAACTGCACTCCAACAATTGGTTTCACCTTTCGGAAAGGTAGATTTTTGTTTTTGTTTTGTTTTTTTTCTCTACTTTTTTCAAAGAGTACGAATAGAAAGAAAGACCTTTACTTTGTGAAATAATTGAAAGCTTATGACATTGATGCACATTCTTGTTTCAGACTGATACAGCCTCCGTTCTCCACGAAGCTATTGAGTACATCAAGTTCCTCCATGATCAAGTCAGTGTATGTTTGATTATCTTCTTCCTTGTTATGATAACAAACATTTAAAGAAAAACCCTAATGGGTAAAAGAAAATCAATAAGTTAGAAAAGAATACTATAGAACAAGTGTTAACTAAATTTATGTTTGTAATTTCAGGTTTTAAGTACTCCATATATGAAAAATGGAACTCCAATTCAACACCAACAGGTAAAAAATTTTCTCTTTCCTTTTTTCAGCCTAAACAATCATTTCCATTTTGACTTTTATTACTCAAAAAGATTATAATAATAATAAATACATAAATGGATTCACATTTGTTTTTGTAGCAGGGTTGTGATAAATTGGACACAGAAGGCCCAAAACAAGATCTAAGAACCCGAGGACTTTGCTTGGTTCCAATTTCAAGCACATATCCAGTTGCTAATGAGACCACAGCTGATTTTTGGACACCAACATTTGGAGGAACATTCAGGTAGAGAACGAAGCCAAAGTTGTTCTACCAAACTAATAGAGTACTAATAGTATCAACAACCCAGCGAAGTTAGGAATGATAATTATTTCATTTTCATACTTAGAAGCTACAATATTGCCGTGCTGTACCAGTCATGAGCAAAAGCTAAAGACACAAAGAAAAGGAAGAAAAAGAAAGTAAGAAAGAAAGAAAAGGAAATGACACTTCAAAGATGGACAGGCAGTGCTGCTGGGCCAGGTGCAAGCAGAATGATTTAGGCTAGCAAATGATTAGTAGCCTCTGGAAATGAGAGAATATATATCGGTACTATTGTAATAACCCCAAGTATTAAATATAGTTAGAGGTGGGTTTAGGACAGGAACAACTACTAAATTCAGCGGAATTTAACACTAATAGTTTTAGATTTAATTTTGCTATTGTTGTTGTTGAGAATAGCTGAATTTAGCAGGAGGGTGTGATTCATAAAGGCCCTTTTGTTCCTGTTTATGTATGTGTATAGAGCTGGCACCACCATCACCACCACCTTTTATATATTTATTTATATAAAGAAAACAGAAAAAAAGAAGAAATAAAAGGAGATTTGTATTGAATTCGTATATATTCAACAAAAGAAGTGAGTGGAGCTTTTGTTTGATTGGGGTTTTTAACTTTTTTTCTTTTGTTTATATGTTTGGAATGTCGTAGTGGAAGTCAGAGGGCGGCCCACTGTTCCTGCTTTTAGGGTTTCTGGTGAATGATAATGAGAGAGAGGAAAAGAGAGAGTTCAATATGCATGCGCGCGTGTATGTGTATGTGTGCGCGTTTGAAACCATATTGGTGTGAATCCATTAGAAGATAAAGATGTGCCAACTCTCTTATCTTTGTCTTATTTACTTGAAATTGATCTGTTTTATCATCTAGATTAAATATTATAAATCAAAAAATGACGTGATACACTCTATATATGTTAAATCCAAAAAATAAAATCCTAATTTCTGGTCATTCTCCAATTTTATGAGAAGGATCCTATTCTCCTCTTCCAAAAAAAAAAAAAAAAAAAATCCCTACCAAAACATAGGGTTTGCTCAACCAATAAGCTCCTTCACATTAGTCGCTTTGTCCATATAGCAATGTGCGTTTATTTCAGGTACCAAAAGAGAAATTGCATGTATTTCGGTTGCTTCTCTCTTCCAAAAAGCTAAAAAATTAGGTCTTACGGATGGTGAAACTTGATCAATGGTATAATTATGCCTTCCTAATCATTATGTTTTACTGTATTAAAATACAGAATGACTTCAATTGGACGTTTGTTACAACTTTTTCCAGCATGATTATGTATACAGGCCCTTATTGGGTAAATATATATTTTCGTAGGGAAATGGTAACCATTATAGCAAACAAAGCCTTAATGGTTTTGTCTAATTATATATTTCAACTCCAAATCCATCCTATGAACCAATTGTCTATCCTTTTTAAGGAATGATTTTCTATATCTATGTCCATATTCTATATGATAATATAAAATACCTATAAATAAATAAATAAAATGAATCTCTTTAACTTTTCATTTACTTCTTATAATGTTATATATGAAATTTTAAAAGTTTATATTTTTCCATGCTATCATTCTATTATGTATTTTTTTTTAATTTGATTTTTAAAATAATAAATAATACTAAATTATGTTAGCTTAATCTTAAATTGTCTTCATCTTTTGGGATAATGCAATATACATTATAAAAATTTGAGAAATAATTACAATATACTGCTAATCCCGCAACTCGAACCCTTTCCCTTTAAACTCTTTGGATTAAATTAAATTTTCTACATTCTTTTTTAATTTACATTTTTATTTATCAGATTCTGCGGCCCAAGCCCAAGGAGGTGTGGATTTGGAGCCCACTGAACCCAAAACAATAAATTTGTAGAGAGTGGGTGAAAGAGCTAGGCTAATAATGAAAAATAACAGTATTAAACGGCATAGAAGATGGGAAGATTTGAATTAAAACGTGCTCGGACAGAGGAGAATGTCTCGTCCGAGGAGGTGATTTTCATTGATGAACTTAGGTTACAAATGTTGGAGCTACAGTAAAATCATATGCTCTTTTCTCTCTCTTGATTCTCCCCCCCATCTATCAGATACCTCTCTCTCTTATATAGTGCTGCCCTTCTCCATCTCCACCGTCCACTTGTTCACCATCTGTGCGCCCACTTGAGTGCATGTCCCATCATACTCCCCCTTTAGCCCTGTCTGAGTGGCGGTAGCTGAGGATGCACTGTTCAGGGGTCTTCTCCACATAAATGCGGCCAGGTGGGTAGGTGCAGAGCATTAAATGCGGTGGTTGAAGTCTGTCTCCTATTTATTAATTATATTTGCATCCTATATAAGTAATTTAATTTTTATCAAACTGTTTGTTGAATTATATGAGTTAGCGAAATGAGAGTAGATAACGTCTCCAACATGTTTTTTTTATTCAATATTGCAAAGAAATGTGCATTGGACATTTTCTTCAATTTAATTTTACTAATATAAATCTAGATTTTGTTATTCAATTGCCATTATCCAAAAAAATACTAATCACATTTGCACTACATCCTAAAAAGTCTGTTTAAGATAAAATATAGGATTTCTCATAATTATTTATATAACCTAGATCAGCCTAACAAGCACACTTGATATGTGACTTAAAATATGGCATAGAGTATACACACACTCATCCAATCCAACACATTTACATAATTTGGGGTATAACAATCAGTCTCAATTGAATCCTCAAATACCATTTATAACAATTTGAGAATATTAGTATTATATATGAAATCTCATAAATTTTCAATTAAATCTCCTATAATATTTTTTGTTTAAAAGGTGTTTTAAATAACAATGTATTTTTCATAGGTGGAGAACTTATAAAAAATAAATATATCAAAACTCATGTTATTCATAAGGGGAAAAGTATGAAGCGTCTCTAAAAAGGGGAATCGTAAATTTGTTCGCTTAAGAGTTTAATTAATAACTTCGACTTCTTTGACATTTCATGTCAAAAGGGTGAGTAATATATATAGCTTCATTTTACGACTTGATGCTGATGTTCTTAATTTGATGTATTCTGGATACAACCTTAAGTAGTTAAAGCTTAATGTAAGTTGATATCCTTTCCCTATTCTCTATACGTTGATATATTTGTTATGTGTTTTTGAAATTGATTTTGTATCACGTAGACTCATTTGCATTGTAATGTTTTGTCTCAAAATTGAATAAGGAAATTGTTAGGGTTCATTGAAATGTTGGCAAATTCTAGTAACAAAACAAATCAAATTCGGGTTGTATCAATAGAATTATGTTAAATTTGAGCATAATATAAAACTTACTAAAAGATTATGAGGTTATGATCTTCTCAAAGATTATGGGTTTATGTTTTTTTTTTAATCTCTTTTACAATACAACAAATTTTGAAGTGAAACTTGTTTCGTTGAAAAGTAGACATATGAGACTTCGAATGTATATAAAATTTGACCTAATTTGGATTTGAAATAATTGAGATATTGATTTGCACTTTCTATGATTTTTTTTTTTAGTTAGTTCAATTATTCCCTGGATAAGTGATTGAGTTTGAATCAAGAATTTTCAATTGGTATCAAAATACTTAAAAGCGGTAGGGCGACCGATTGCGAGACAAAGTTCTTGAATCAGACTTTTTAAAAAAGTAAATAATAATGGGAATAAGACTGCCTTTCATGAACTCTCTTAAACCTTACAAAAATGAGAGTATTGTGTATTATATACGATCTTTATCAAAGTATTTAGAACATATAGGAGTCAAAACAAAATTATTCAAATATTATTATTCAGTTGAAAGAGTGAGGGAAACATCACCATCTCCCTATCATTGAACATTAAAAGGATAAATTGTTGAAATTGGGATGGTTCTCTCAATATTAAAATGCAACGCCACTTGGCAATATATTATGAGCCAAAAAAATTCATAGATTTAAGAGCAGGATATGTGTGTGTGTGTATATATATATATATATATATATATATATATATCAGGGAAAACAACATGAAAAGCGATATGAGTTCTTTTTTTTTTTTTGGTAGAAAGGAATTTCATTAAAAAGAACTAACGGGAACAAGGCAGATCAGAAACGTATCTGCTATGGTACAAACCAGCTCTATCAGAGCTTAACAAGTCCAACAGACCCACAGGCGGGTCATGAAATAAAACAAAAGATCTATCCTGGTGAGATCCTAAACGAGCCAAAAAATCAGCACAAGTATTAGCCTCACGAAAACAGTGTCTGATTCGGACTTGACCAATCTGAGAAATCAATTGTCTACAATCATCAAGGAGAGGCAGTGCACAAATGTTCGCACTCGAAGAATTAGAGAGGAGTTGAACAACGACCTTTGCATCAAGCTGAACATCCATGGCCCTCAATTGCATATCATAACAAAGATTTAGACCATCTCTAAGTCCCCATAGCTCAACCATGAAGCTGTTAGAGCAGCCAATACTCCTAGAAAAACCACCCAACCAATCCCCGCTCTCGTTTCTGATAAGGCCGCCACACCCAGCCCGGCCTGGGTTTCCTCTAGCTGCACCATCAGTATTCAGGCAAGCCCACTCGGCTTGAGGTCTCTCCCACCTGATTTGCACCAGTCTCTTGTTGCCCGACTTCTTGGCATTTAAACCACAATGCTGAATTCCAAAGCACGGAAAAGAGCTTCCTTGTGGACATACGGTTGAACATGCTGGTTCCTGAAGATAGTAGCATTTCTGAACTTCCACAGCAGCCAAATGGTGAAAGGGAAAATGATTCTCCAAGGGGGTTGTACTCCTAACCTGCAAGAATTATTATTACAGTTGTTTTTCAGCCAATCAACCAGATTTTCCTCATAGAAATTGCTATTTGGGTTGACACCCAATCTTTCCCATGTCAGTCTTGAGGTTTCACAATCCCTTAGCCTATGGAGAATTGTTTTAGGCTCATTTTGACACAAGGGGCAGATATCACTATCACTAATGCACCTTTTAACAAGACATTCTCCCACACCAATAGCATTGTGTAAGCATTGCCAAATAAAGGCTTTAACTCGAGGAAACAACCAGTCCAAAGTGAAGGCTTGACTTTATATATGGTCCAAAACATTAGTTGCATCCCTTATGATACAACTTGAATCCGAGTGTTTGGCTTTTGATATTGTTAACACAGCTACTTCAACTCAAATTGCTTTACCGGAGAGATTTCTTGTTGCCCATAGTGAGCTAAGAGCATTCGCAGCAGTGGAGGCAAAATTTTAGCTATTTAGCTACATAAAAAGTCACTTTATCTATTTTACCTACACACATGCTGCAGCAGTGGATCTATTTTAGCTTTTAACACAATAAAATAATATACACATCACAATAAAATAATATAACTATTACAATAAAATAATATATCCTACTACCAAAAAAAACAACCACAGCACCAACCACAGCCACAGCCACAGCCACAGCCACAACCACAACCACCACCACCACCACCACACCACCACAGCAGGAAAAAAAAAAAAAAAAACCCACAGCACACCACAAAACAAACCCACAGCCACAAATCACAACCCCGATACCAACGCACACCGGAGCACAACCACGACCCAGCGGCGGAGTGGAGGTGAGGGAAGCCACTTCGATCCACGAGGCCGGAGGCGATCGGCGGCGTGGGTCTGAGGCGGATGGCGGCGTGGGTCTGAGGCGATCGGCGCCGCCGTGCCCATCAAAACTAGTGAAGAAGAAAAAAAAAGAAAGCAAAAAAATCACAGCTTGAAACACAAACCCAGCCCGAAACAAAAACCGAAACCCATGCCCAAAACAAAAACCCAGCTCGAAACACAAATCCGAAACACAAGCACAGCTCGAAACACAAGCACAACCCGAAACACAAAGCTGAAACACAAGCACAGCCCAAAACACAAAACCGAAACGCCGAAAATAGAGAAGAGAGGCCGAAATGGGTCAGGTCGGCGGCTGAACGTGGGTCGGCGGCGACGGGTCTGTGGCGGCTGGGCTCGTGCAGATCGGCGATGGGTCTCTGAGGAAGAAAGAAGGGTCTGTGGATCTGTGGAGGAAGAAAGAAAAGATGGAGAGGCAGTGAGTAGAGAGAGAGTGAGATTGAGAGAGATACCGGAGTGAGTTGAGAGAGATACCGGAGTTGAGAGAGTGAGATTGAGAGAGATGAAGTTCAGAGATGAGATGAGAGAGAGAGAGAGAGAGAGAGAGAGAGAGAGAGAGAGAGAGGCACTGTGAGAGTGAATGATGAGAGAGCAAGTGGCCTTTTTTTAATCAAAACCGGAATAAAATAATGTATTTTATTTTTAGCTTTCATAAACAGTGCTCATCTGTATAAAGATGTGCACTGTAGCAAATCATTTAAAATTTTAGTTTTTGCCTCCACTGCTGCAGCGTGATTTTTGTGTTTGTGGAGCTAAATTTTAGCAATATAGCATTATAGCTACACTGCTGTGAATGCTCTAATATTGTTAAAGTTATCCCTATAAACTGTTATCAGACTTACATAGTCAGGTTTGTTGATTGCATCAAAATTGATTTTTAAAGATTCCAGTGGAGATGGATTGCAGATGCTGCAAAGAGATCTAAATAATTTTACTTCCCACGTTTGGAAATTTCTCTTGCGGGGCCAAAAGCATCCTAAATCTACACCCTAGATATGAATTCATTGTAAGATATTAAAACCTTTCATTGTAAGATATTAAAACCTTTCAGTAAGGCTTATAATTAATGTATAGAAAATGAACTGAAGAGCTTTTACTCAAGTATACAAAATAAATCCATAGAAGCTTAAAACTGAAGAATCCCGATGACAAGTGACTAATCATGAGGAAAAGTACTTTAATGGTTAAAATCATGTTTATTGGTATCTCTTGGCGCCAGCTTTATCATCTTTTTGTGACTTTTGAATTGATCACCCAATGGGTATTATACCACACCTTGAAGCATCGGGATCAGTACCTCTTGCTCTTGAGTACTCGATAGAATATATTTCTTATTTTTTTTCCTAAGGTATGGTTAACTTAATAAAAAGAAGAGACATATAAAAGGAAGCAAATAGGAAAAGCATCCAAGCATCATTGTGATTTAATAAAGTGTTGTAGGACTCACAGCCTCTACTACTTAATTTGATAGCAGGACTTTCTTTTTCCTGTTTTGGCTAATCAATGGCAAACTCTATATTTGTCTTCTGCTACAAGTTTGCCCAGCTTAAAAAGGGTTCTTTCTTTTGCAACTTTGAATCTAATGTTGTTAGCCATTCACACACCAAAACACATGGCTTAAGACTGCCAGAAAATTATTTAGATTCTTAATTCTTGCATGACCTGTAAGGCAAGCTTGGTTACTGACTTTTTATAGCCTTGGCTTGTCAAGCTCTTTGACCTATTCGAAATGTTCCCAAATGAAAAGACTCTCCATGATTAAGTTTGTCGGATGAATTTATTTTTATCCATTCATTTAGTCTCTTTTATTTATTGTTGATAGGCCAAAAATGAATTGACTCATTGTGATGAATTAATTGATTAATTAGTCAAGTTTAATTAATTAATCAAATTAACATGCAAACGCGTGGTAGCACAAACAAATCACCAATTAAACTAAGTATGCAGTAGAAAATAAATTGACACGGTGATTTGTTTATGAATGAGGAAAACCTACATGGCAAAAACCCCACCGGGTGATTTTAAGGTCACCACTCCCGAAATTCCACTATTATCACAACAAGCGGTTACAAGTAAAAAAATCACAGTACCTTATACCAACTCATAGTTGAACCCTTACCCCAATACCCAATTGAACTTGTTCTGTAGTGACAATTTCTCATTTTGATGCACGGCTCCCAGTACGTGACTAACCAATTGCGCGGATCCTAGTATGCGATTTCAATCACCAACTAGAGAAGGTTTTTAGCTGCAAAGTTCTTCAGTTCATCCACGATGAATATCAAAAATATGCTTGGTTACAAAACCCTATGGTGCACAAACACAGTAACTTCTACAAGAATGATGAACTAGAGTGAAACTCTGTATCCAGTCACAATTTGCTTGAACAAACTTTGCTCAACACTTGTGTAACTTGTGTCCTCTTTGACGGCCCTTAAAATAATCATTTTATATGTCTAGGGTTGTAAGAAAAGAAAGTTCAAATACATAATCACGAATTAGAGTCAAAATAGATCTGAAATTCTGTTTTTCATAAACCTCGACAGATGCCTATCTGTCGAGATGCTGTCGAGCCACGAGGCTAAAATAGCTCTTTAAACCTCAACAGATGGCTAGCTGTCGAGTTTTAATGACAGACACTTTCTTGGCTTGAAATTTGGACAGACTTGCATGACTTCAACACTTGATCTTGAAACAAAGTTTCTTGAAGTATTAAACACATCTTAGATCTACTCAAATACAAGTAAAGTGCGTTTTGTTAAAGGATTAGTCAATTACATAAAATAGTGACATATGTTCCTAACAAGTGAATCACATATGTCCTAACAATCTCCCCCTTTGGCAATCCGTGACAAAACCATAACAAACAAATGAACATATAAGAGAAGTCATAAATCACTCAACTCATATTCACTTGTTGAATACAATAAAATTTATCCTAACATATCCCTTGAAAAACTTTTCAAGAAGAGAGTTTATGGCAAGTAGACTTTGACAACTTGTATTTCTGAAACACTTTAAACAAAACTCATCAAGACATCTTTGTGTAAAACAAAAATAATAGATTGCATACACGTAATAAGAAGCATATGCATAAAGAGAGAAAAGAAACAACACATGTAAGGGTAGGTGAAAGAAAACATACATCAACATATAAGGAGAAAAAGTACAATGTATGTCAATAATGGTCACAAGACCCAATGTACAAGAATAAATGTATCTAAAGTAGAGAAAAGAAAAAGATACAAGTAATCCTCACTACATCCCTCAAGATAACAACACTCCCCCTAACAAAAATGTCCTATACTAACTCTCCCCCTAAGAATGACTACTCTCATATCCAAAACTACTTCCCCTTTTTGTCATGAGTGACAAAGGGTAAGAGTGTCAAGTAGACATCTCATCGGCAAAGCTAGCATCTCCATCATCATCATCAGAAGCATCATCATCATCACCATCATCATCAGAAACATCATTATCATCACCATCATCATCATCATCCTTAGAATCAAACGCCATTGGAGGAGGTGGAGGAGAAGCCTCAGAAGCGAAGCCACCCATGATCGCCTGCCGCCGTGCAATACGGCCGACACGAATGTTCACCTGATACAGCTTTGTAGAGAGTGTATCAAGGTGAGCATGCATGCGTTGCAACTGCGCCATGATGTCTCCGAGTGACACATTGCTCGTAGAAGAGGAGGGAGCGGATGTGGATGGAGCAGAACGAGATGGAGCCGAACAGGAGGGAGGAGTTGCTGAATCCGACTGCTGTGACTTAAACTATGCCTCGCTACATTTAACGGTAGCGGCGTCTATGACACACATGACAGAGAAGTGATCAGAAGAGGGAAAAGGAACAGAAAAATGGCATAAAATCCGCGTGATAGCCGAAGGGAAAATGAGCTTATCACGGGTAGCCGTATCCCTAAACACATCTATTATAGAAAGAATAAAATGTGAAGGAAAATCTATAGCGAGGTGCTTTAACAAAGAAAGAAAAAATCGAGCACGAGACTCTGTGATGGAGTTATAGTGAGAGAGTGGGTGCAAAACAAAAGTCATCACCATGTTCATGAATCTAGGACCTTTAGCAAAAGGCTTACATGGTGTAAATTGACGATCACCCCAAATAGAAGGGCGCTCACAAAAAGCAGACATCATCTTGTCTTTGGACACAGTCCTCAGATGCTCACAACCGGGGTAGTCAGGATACTCTACCCTCGGGACATAGAGCACATCCGCAATAAGCTGCGGTGTGACAGCAATGCGCGTACCTCGAACGTGAGTATGAAAGAGAGGTACTGAAGAATCAATTCCATGTATGTTGGAGTAAAACTCCTGGATCAGCACGGAAGGACATATGACTGGGACGTCACACAGTGACTCCCAATCTCGACTGTGAATGACATCGGGTAGGTCAGTGTCGGCGAAGTCCGCCAAAATGACTCGACGTTCCGAATGAACACCTCATCGAGAAAAGTTCTCCGAGAAGTCCTTTCGGGCATCTTCATCACAGAACCAAATATGAGAAGGAGTAGGATCAGACGAAGAGGATGCCCCGGAACGAAGAGGGTTCCGAGACGGAGCTGACTTACGTTTAGGTGCCATAGACACGACTAACGTAAACAGAAAAGAAAGGGAGAGAAAGAGACAATCAGAAAAGTCCCAAACAGTTCAAATATATAAAAATATATTGAAATGAGAGTACGTATGCATGGGAAATGCATGAACATGTGACATGCAATATAAAATTCATCATGGGCTCAGCCCAATCCAATCCTACCAGCACACAAACAATTTGCACACATCTAAATGCATGATAATACTGTTATAATGCTAATGTGATGCAATACATGAGATTTTAACTCATTTAAGCGAAAACCCATCCCAAATTTGCAATAATAACTCATCAATTTTGAAAAATCCCAAAATTTTTCAAAAACTCCAAAACCTAAGTTTCAAAACATGAAATGCATGTAAATGAGAGAAAAGAGACATACCAAGTGAAGAGAAAACCTTGAAAAAGCTTGAAAATCACTTGGAAAAGAGGTTTGGAGTGAGAGAGAGTGATTTGGGAAGTGAGGAGACAAATCTATCGAGAGAGAGATTGAGAGAAATGAAGTCCTGATCGCACAAAACCTATTTATAGAACCTCAGTAAATCTCGACAGATAAAGGTGTCGAGAGGTATCGAGACATCTGTCGAGACAGGTGTCGAGAAAATAAAACATCGACAGATGCAGCTATCGAGGATCTGTCGAGGAACACATTAACAAAAGGCTAAAAGAAGGTTGATCGATCCACCAGGTGTCGAGAAGCTATCGAGGGGATAGAAGTTTTCTCGATCGATCCACCAGCTGTTGAGGAAATGTTGAGATTGCGATAAGAAACAGCTTAAGAGTTCGACAGACAGCCAGGTGTCGAGGAGGTGTCGAGATTGCAAAAAAACAGTTTTTCAAGAAGGTAAAAACACAGATATGAAATGCAATCAAGCATGCAACTCAACCAAGGATCCAAGCAACATTTTAAGCTCTCAAAATCAACTCTCAACAAACAATTTTAAGCACAAAGATCCCAAAACCACACACACACACACACAAAACAAGTTTAACCAATTTTATATTTCAAAAATAAGTCAAGACAGTTTAGTGAGCATACATTAACACATGTAAACCTTGTGATGGCCAAATCACATTGTACCTGCACATGTATTAAGAGTAGCAAAGAATATTGCGTGTTGTGTGTGAAAAACATCGCAAGATTGCATAAATGTATACATGTTATGACGATTTGTGATATGAGAAAATCACTTTAACTCACACACAATCATAACTGTTTGATGGGGACTATCATCTTCGAGGTACATCCTATAACTCCCACATCTTCTAGAATACACGCTTGCAATCATATATAAAACATTTTTATTCTTTTTGCTTTTTATTTTTCTTTGCATATTTTTCTTTTTAAGCAAATCATGCATGGACATATAAGAGATAGAAAAAAAAAATACTCAATTATGTTAAGCATTTGACATTCCAATTTTGCTATGCCGAAGCACACAAATGTCATTGACATTGCACTTTTGCTATATCGAAGCATACAGATGTCATTCATGATTGGCGGGCAACAATGGTGAGATGATTATTTATGTCTTTCTCTTAGGATTTTCTAGTCATTCCCGTAAAAAAGAGTGATACGAGTGTTAAGTACAAGAGATAACTTAATATTACTCATCACAAATAAGAGCCACAAAACTCACTTGCTTAGTTGTGTATAGAGATGCTCATCTAAGTTACAAAAGATACAAAGTTTAGAAAACTTTGTTTCAATGGCCATCCAAGGTACACAAGTACCAATGTACACAAAAGACACACTGTTTTTGTATTTTTTTGATTTTTCAAATTTTTTTTTTAATTTTTATATCAAAAACAAAATAAACAAAACTGAAAGCAAACAAAAACATGTTAAACAAAGCAAAACATAAAACTAGACCGACACAAAATAAAAGCAAAACACACAAGTTATGCAAAAACAAAAACACGAAGAGAGAGAAGAAAGTGATAGAATCACTTAGAGCCATTTTCCTTCCACACCTTGGAAGAACCTTTCCGTCTAGCAAATCCTTGAATCGGTGGTGAGGGAGAAGAATTGAAACCATGCAAGTTCAAAAGGAACATAAAGGCTTTGAGAAGATTTCCAAGAGGAGCAAGAGAGGATTGAAGCTGATTCTAGCTTCCCAATGCTATCATGCTGTTGCTCTGTTGAGTGGCTAACCACTTATAGCAATTTGATTGAGTATGACTGGCAACTCCACAATGATGACAAAGATGCTGCTTCTTCTGCTTAGGCTTTTGAGAGTTAGCCTTCTTAGCCCTAAGGTTTTTAGCTTCCTTCTTATCTTGCTTAGGGGGTGCTCCTAAGATAGATTTACCCTTGTCTATGTTCTCACTAGCTAAATCAGTTTTAACATCATTATTTTTAATTTCAACATTATTACTAGGAGGAACAAAAACAGTAGTACTAGTAGAAGCAATATTAGAAGAAGAGAGATCATACCCTAAACCTGTTTGATCAAAAGTAGATTTCTGAAGACTGAGCATCTCATCAAGGTTTGCACTTGAAGTCCTCTCCAATTGAGCTCTAATACCACTTGATAGGCCAAAAACGAATTGACCTATTGTGATGAATTAATTGATTAATTAGTCAAGTTTAATTAATTAATCAAATTAACATGCAAACGCGTGGTAGCACAAACAAATCACCAATTAAACTAAGTATGCAGCAAAAAATAAATTGACACGGTGATTTGTTTACGAATAGGGAAAACCTACACGACAAAAACCCTACCGGGTGATTTTAAGGTCACCACTCCCGAAATTCCACTATTATCACAACAAGCGGTTACAAGTAAAGGAATCCTAGTACCTTATACGAACCTACAGTTGAACCCTTACCCCAATACCCAATTGGACTTGTTCTGTAGTGACAATTTCTCATTTTGATGCATGGCTCAAATTAACATGCAAACGCGTGGTAGCACAAACAAATCACCAATTAAACTAAGTATGCAGCGGAAAATAAATTGACACGGTGATTTGTTTACGAATGGGGAAAACCTACACGGCAAAACCCTACCGGGTGATTTTAAGGTCACCACTTCCGAAATTCCACTATTATCACAACAAGCGGTTACAAGTAAAGGAATCCCAGTACCTTATACGAATCTATAGTTGAACCCTTACCCCAATACCCAATTGGACTTGTTCTGTAGTGACAATTTCTCATTTTGATGCACGGCTCCCACTACGTGACTAACCAATTGCGCGGATCTCAGTACGTGACTTCAATCACCAACTAGAGAAGGTTGTTGGTTGCAAAGTTCTTCAGTTCATCCACGATGAAGATCAAGAAGATGCTTGGTTACAAAACCCTATAGTGCACAAACACAGCAACTTCTACAAGAATGATGAACTAGGGCGAAATTCTATATTCGGTCACAATTTGCTTAAACAAACTTTGCTTGAACAAACTTTGCTCAACACTTGTGCAACTTGTGTCCTCTTTGACAGCCCTTAAAATAATCATTTTATATGTCTAGGGTTGTGAGAAAAAAAAGCCCAAATACAGAATCACGAATTAGAGTCAAAACAGATCTAAAATTCTGTTTTTCATAAACCTCGACAGATGCCTATCTGTCGAGATGCTGTTGAGCAGCTGTCGAGTCACGGGGCTAGAACAACTTTTTAAACCTTGACAGATGGCTAGCTGTCGAGCTTTAATGACAGGCACTTTCTTGGCTTGAAACTTGGACAGACTTGCATGGTTTCAATACTTGATCTTGAAACAAAGTTTCTTGAAGTATTAAACACATCCTAGATTTACCCAAATACAAGTAAAGTACGTTTTGTTAAAGGATTAGTCAATTACATAAAATAGTGACATGTGTTTTTAACAAGTGAATCACATATGTCCTAACAATTGTGTAAAGTATAATTATACCTTAAAAAGACGTACTTTCATATTTTTTTGGATGTTTAGTGGCCACACTTTAGAAAGCCTAGTGATGAGGAACAAGTATTCTGGAGAACTTTGGGCAATTAGAGATATGCTTTACATGCTAAAACATAGTCTCACCCACTTGATTGTGAAATTTGATACTAAACTTGTTTTGCATTTTCTAACCCTTACTATCATTGCAAAAAATAAATAAATAAATAAAATGCCAGTATTATTAGAGACTGCTGATCCTTTTCTTCACAAATTCTTTAAATTCACTCTTTGACGCTGAGCCCAACTTCTCAGGAACTTCATCAGACTGGAAAGGAGCTGGAAAAACTTCATCAAGTCAAGATATTATAATTTTTGCAAAAGACAATACCAAATCCATATTCTTATTTTTCTTTTTCTTTTTTCCCCCAAGCCAATGGTCTTGGTAGGCAAGCTATAGTGCAGAAACGTTGTTGAATATGACAGTCCAATTCAAATCTTAATTGCCTAATAGAATTCGTGTTAAAGAATTGAAACACATATATATAGAGAAGCAAATATATATGTGCAGATGACCTCGCCAAATTAAGTATCGGTCAATAACTATCCCATCTATAAAATGAAATTAAGTATTGGTCAATAACTATCCCGTCTGTAAAATGTATGAATTTCTAGACACTAGACAAGTGATATATAAATAAACTGCAACAATTCTAGTAGCCAATGATATCACTAAAGAATACTATTGAATTACACATCTCAACTTAAGAGTTCAAAAAAGGCAATTACTACAAAGTCAATCACACACCTGCCTCAGTTTTGCTTCTCCTTCCACGGATTAAGCTCCTTTGTTTATCTGTTCAGTTAGCTTGTGAACATATCCATAGGTAGAATATAACTGCACTGCCACAACGCTAGCTAGATTGTATTTATTTTTTCTTTAGTTCATAAACGAATCATTTGATACTAAGATAAAAGCAAATATCATTTCCTATAAATCAAAAAATCTAAATTTAAGGTACATCATCAAGAGCCTCATGACTGAACTAGCACCTTTTGGTGTTTCTTACGAACACGTCAAGATTCAAATCCCTTCCTGCCCCATTATAATTATCAAAATATCAACAAAAAAAAAAAAAAAAAAAAAATTAAGGTCCTTAATTAATAAAATTTCATAAAACTAATTTGTAGTTTACATCCTTAAAATTTTTTGAGATCATTTTGAGTTTGCTCCTTAAAATTTTAAAACTAGCGGATGTTTGTGCAATGCATGTATAATGGTATAATCTACAATTTTGCCAATTCCTAATTTTTTTTTTTTTTTTTTTGAGAAGGTATACGTGTAAGCTTTATTACTCAAAGAATGAAATATCCGACATAACAAAAGAGTTTATGTCTAGAGGAACAGATTCCATCCTGACTACAATAGAAAAAGAAAATCTTGCTCTTTGGGCTAAGACATGGGTAACGGAGTTGCTTTGTCTACCCACATGAGAGAAGGAAAAGCTCTGAAGAGAGCTTGCATAAGACATTGTGTCTTTTAAAAGATGACCAACAGAGGAATGCAGCAACTCTCGAAAGAGGATTGTTGAATACCACATTCACGGGCAGAGAGGGCTACCCTTTTGGCAGCTAGCATCTCTAAGGCCACAACAGGTTGTGGTTTCTGATTTTTTTCTAAAAGTGCTGCCATGATTTCTCCCTTATAGTTTTTGATAACAACACCAATCCCCGCTTCACTCGACTCACTGAACATAGCTCCATCAAAGTTGGTTTTGTATGAATTCAGTGGTGGAGAATTCAGTGACCCTTTAAATTGAAATAAGTTAAGAGACTCACGCACACCTTACCCTAATAACACATATGCACACATCATTCATTGCCACACTCCAGTGTGGAAACTAAAAAAGGGGAAACCGAGAGGGACTTCCTTCTCCCATCTCCTAAACCCCCCAAATCTTTTTCAAGCATCCACAATAGTTAGTAATGAGATTAGGCAGTCTGATAAGACTATAGTATTTCAATTATGATGATCTGTCTCGATCATGGAAGAAAAAAAAAAAAATCTAATTAATATGTTGATATTCTGGAATACACTAAAATTGACTATTGTGAAATGTTCTACAAACTACTATCTTTCGAACAAACAATCTTACAAATGCTCTGTGCATTAACTCTTAATCCTGAAAGGATGATGAACTCAAATATGAATTGTCGATTGCTTTGATGTCTGTTGGAGTGAGATTTTGTATGGTCAATACCTTAGTATGTTGTGTATTCACATGTAGTATTATGGGAACACTAATTCTCAAAATGGAATCCATAATTTCTTTTAAAGACACAAAACATCCCTTTGAGATAAGTTTAATGAGAATTCTTTATTTTGAATATTGGGCCCAACCAAATTGGCAATAGTTACTTAATTAGATTTTGAGAATATAGGAATAATCAAATGATTAATTGAGGGTCTTAAATGTTTTAAGATGCGGTGACTTACAAAGTGGCAATAATTTATAACTTTGTTTCACTTTAGATAATTTCAAGAAGAGATTAAATGCAATATAATAGAGTATTGGGTTACTTAATTAGATTTCGAGAATATAGGAATAATCAAATGATTAATTGAGGGTCTTAAATGTTTTAAGATGCGGTGACTTACAAAGTGGCAATAATTTATAACTTTGTTTCACTATAGATAATTTCAAGAAGAGATTAAATGCAATATAATAGAGTATTGGGATAATTTAATTAAATAAATAAAAACCTTGACTCTCAAAAAAAAAAAAAAAAAAAATAAAAACCTATTGTGCATGGTTAATGGTAACTTTGAGTCTCTTATGCGATAACAGGAGCCTCAAGGTTCTTTTTAGTCCCACCTCAAACCACATATACTAATACTCATAATGATTATTGTATCAAGGTAAGTTTTCTTTGAACCCTTATTAAAAATTCAAAGTTCGCATGTGTTCTTGCATCATGCGAACTTTGAATTTTATTCCGTCGCACATGATATGTATGAGATACATATGGTTTTCCAATACTATAAGCGCAATACAAGCAAAGCCCGACTCTTTTGGAACCCATCACATAAGGGGTAACGTGTTTATTGTTTTGGGCCCAAGTCCATGGAATTTTATTGAAGAAGTGTGGTCTGAGAACAATGAGCGGGCCAAGTGAGCTTAGAACGCTTGTAAAAACTAAAGGTCCATGAGCAATCTCATAGGGCCACAAACACAACTAAAAACACTAATTTGTTTTAGCAAAAATAAATAATAATAATAATAATTTGACTTGTCGTATTTGTCACAAAATCCAGAATTTCCATAAATCCTTTTATAAGCACCTTAAGATAAAATAAGTAGGCCAGCTTATTTAAAGTAGTTTGTCCAATTCCCATAAATTTAGTAGGTTCCTTAGAGGAGTGTTGCCCAAAAAAAAAGTAAGGAGGATTACCATTATATCTAATCCTATAATCCATCTAAAAACAAAAATCAAGATTACCATTTTTTTTTTCCAAAACCCAACAACCAAAAGCCTTAGTTGGTATGAAGAGGATAGTAAGTGCATTTCTAATCCATTATAAATCCCAAAGAATAAAATAAAAAATATTTAATTTCCAACAAACAATTCTCTCTAATTCTCACCTCTATATTCACTACTCTGACTTAAAGACGGACATGCTCAAACTTCGGACGCTATGCTTTTTTCTCTGTAGAATAAGAGAACCAGATCTCAATTAACATCGAATACCCGTTGGGATGTGAAAGGAATGTAGCACATTTAAGAAATCCTTGCATTATTTGTTTTGGTCCTTTTGGACAAAAATATAAAAAAAAAATTTGGGCAAAGGAACGCGTTATTACTTAATTTTTATATAAAGCGAAGAGGCCCACCAAACCAAATTCTGTAGAACATTGGGCTCACCATTGAATCTGGGCTACTTGAGATTTTGGGCTACAATTGGGTTTAATAATTCAAACTTTGGGGATTTTTTTTTTCTCATTTCTTTTAGAAATTCCATAATCCCTTTCCGAGAGAGTTATATAACCAATCCACCAATTCCATAAATTTAACACAACCCAATACCTCAACTTGGATTTTCATGAGCTCATGGGCTGAGTTTTTTTTTTTTTTTTTTGGGAAATATTTTCCACCAAAGTAACCCAACCCAACCCACGCAATTAATAGTTTTAAAAGTATATGTGTTTTAAATTTACCAGTATGATTAATTTTGGATTTTGAGACGTTAAAATTTTTTAGTTTTATTAATTTTTTATATTTTGAAACTTAGGTTTGATGAAATTGGAATATTAGGCTCCAATGTGTAAATTGTATTATGGATTGAATAATGGATTGCAATGCTATGTTGATACAACTTTTTTTTTTTTTTTAGAGAGTTTCACAACCTATAACATCCCCTTTTAATGATAGCTCTTTATCATCAAACCAAGATCAATTGGTTTTTGATGTAGGCGTGGATTAAACACCAGATTTCTTATTCAACCATCAGAGAATTTACCAGTTGAGCTAACTGGAACCCACATGTTGATACAACTTAATGACTTATTCTTTCAGTTTTTTGAAATCTTATTACTATCTTATACATTGCACAACAGATAATTAAATAAAAATTATATATATATATATATATATATATTTGTTCTTTTTACTTGAAGCTGTAATCCACCTTATGCAATTCATTTAAGTTTATCTGATGAATTTATTTTTATCCATTTATTTAGTTTATTTTATTTATTGAGTAAAGTATAATTATACCTTAAAAAAGATGTACTTTCTTATGTTTTTTGGAAGTAAAATACTAAAATGGCCATACTTTAGAAAGCCTAGCGATGAGGAACAAGTATTCCGGAGAACTTTGGGCAATTAGAGTTGTGCTTTACATGCTAAAACATAGTCTCATGCTAAAACACAATCTCACCCACTTGATTGTGAAATTTGATACTAAACTTGTTTTGCATTTTCTAATACTTACTATCATTGCAAAAAAAAAAAAAAAAAAAGCCAGTATTAGTAGAGACTGCAGATCCTTTTCTTCACAAATTCTTTAAATTCACTCTTTGGCGTTGCGCTTAACTTTTCAGGAACTTCATCAGATTGGAAAGGAGCTGGAAAAATTTCATCAAGTTAAGTGTAAAGTTGTGATTTACAACTATTTTATGTTGGCTTTAATTCTGTGCCAAATTTGATTGTAATTCTGTTCAATCTTATGTACCCTGTATTATATGTGGAATTTCTTTGTATGGGTTGTGTGTGAGAGAGAATGTGAAGACTCAAGACAAATTGAAGACCAGAGGAGTTTTCGCGGGTAGCTCGCGAGAAGACTTCCTGCAAAGTGAAGCCATGTGCTCAGCACATGATTGGAATGCGAAAAGTCATGACAGATGGTAATAGTTGGTTTTTGCGAGTATTTCGCGGGTAATGCCTTCCCGCGAGATACCCGCAAAACATTCTATTTTGCCATTTTGTCATATCTAATACACTAGGTCTCTACATACACTATATATACCAACATTACCCACATATTGAGAGGAGTGCTTTTTAGAGAAAAAAACCCTAGCCATTACCCTTGAGAGTGAGAGATTGTCATACCCACAATCCTCTACACAATCCATTGTGGTTTTCCTCAACTCCTACCTCTCCATATCCAAATCCTTGAGAGGTTGATAGTCCAAACACTTACCACACCCATCCTGAGGGTAAAGTGAGGTTTTGGTGCTGCTGGAAAGCATTGGAAGAAGCCATTTGTTTAGTGGATGCAATTGGGCTGAATTGCGTGATCCAGAGAGCTAGAGAAGACAAGGTTTCGTCAAGTCAGTTGGTAGCAGGAGTCTGAAGGGCTCAAGTACATGGGGTAGACTAGGCTTGAAGGGTCTTTTGTTATTCGTGTACTCCAACTCATTCTCTAGTAGATCGATTTACCGCTTGGAGGGCGGCGGAGAGGTTTTTCGCCAAGTTCTTCGGTTTCCTCTTCAATAACATATCGGTGTGTTATCTTGTGTTTGCATTATTCTTCCATACTCTTTTAGCTTTCATTTTACTGCTGTGATTTGATGAATATGACTTAGAGTAGTTATATTGTTTGTTCGCTCGCATTTACTCTATTCCGCACTTAGTTTAAGTTAGAGTAAAATCAACCGAGCCATAATTTTAATTTGGGGGTCTAAACAGCTCTTGTGTTTTCCCACAAATTCAAGCTTTTAGTAAGATATTATAATTTTGCAAAAGTCAATATTTTCGAGGAGTAGACCCACCCATATGAAAGGCTTTGATGAGACCAAAAAGGGGTCTGCGAGTATTTGAATGTACTTGCGTGACCGAGCCTCGTTCACGCACACAGTTTCAGAGTGTAGTGTGGGAATGAGTTTCGAAAACAGATTTTTACACTTGACTTTTTAAGTGAAGTAGTTGAAGGTGGTGAAGCTTTCAGCAGGATGATATAATTTTCGAGGAGTAGACCCAACCATATGAAAGGCTTTGATGAGACCAAAAAGGGGTCTGCGAGTATTTGAATGTACTTGCGTGACCGAGCCTTCTCAGCAGAGGTTAAGTTGAAGTAATTTCAGAAGAGTATTTTGGATCGTTGGCGGCGATCACAGGGTGTAGAAGATGGGGAAGAGGTGAAGATGTTGGTTGGGTATAACATACAGAGTCATGGGGCCAGCCTCGTGTTTTTGAGAACTTCTGGTGAAGTTATATCGGAAGAATATGCTTTGGATTATGGCGAGGACCTGTGGGAAAGTGGTTGAATGCGCATGCGTCATCGTTTCACTCAGGTTAAGTTGAGGTAATTTCAGAAGCTTATGGATTCTGGTGATACTGATGTTGATGGTAAAGAAGATGGGGATGAAGCAAAGCGAATGGGTGAAACATACGCCACCATGGTACTGGCCCTGTATGTCGGGGACCCTCTGGTGTAGATGTTTCTATGAAGTACACCTTTGAATATGGGATTGACTGTATGTTGCATGGGGTCTGACAGCAAGTCATAGAATGTGCATGCGTGATGGGACTATGCCGACAGACGTTAAGTTGAAGTAATTTCAGAAGGGTACCTTCTGAAATACTTCAAGCTAAATTTAAGTTGGTGTAATTCCAGAAAGTGTGTTTTGAGGTACCAGCAACGATGACCTTTGAGTCCCATAGTGGTGGGGACATGGAATAAGGCTTTGGTAACCATTTACCGGCTCCGAAGATTGAACTCTGATGAGCTGGTGCCTTGAAGGTTGTTTCAAGTGTTGGATGAAAGACAATTTGTAGGATACCCCAACACTTTTTACCATATTCACTTACTGCTACTTGTTGGAAAAGCACATAAAAATGAAAGATGGAGCGAGCTTGTGATTCTGGCCTTAGAAACCAGTCAAGTTGCTGTTTGTTCCGAACCACTGCTTCTGTTGGAAGGCCAAGCAATTGGAGAGAGACTACAGGAGCCCTAAGGTTAGGAACCAATGTCTCTGCTGGACTTGGATTTCCTGGCCAACCAAATCCGAGGAAGCATGGAGCCATAATGCAGACCTTGTTATGGGTAATTTTATGGACAAAGGTGGTCGTTAAGTGGAGAAACAAAATTTGTTTGGATCTCAAAACTACAATGATGTTGTGAAGAGGGTTTCTACCGAACCATGAAAGGGTTGATCTCAAACTGATTATGAAGCAATATTGGTTGCTAGGTGTTGAGAATGATAAGGCCATAGTGAGAAATGGCCGTGAGAAGGAGGACTTGGAAATTTGAAAGAAGCAAATCTTCATTTCATGATTTAGTGTGTTTTTCTTGATGATTTTTTTGATGAATCCGACTCTTCTATTTATAGCGGAGAGACGAAGAATGGTAGTTACCCAGTTGAGAATGGCGGATGTGAATTTTTGGTGAGACCAGTGGATGAGAATGGTAGGTTGGAGACTGGTAGGGAATGAGAATGGTAGGTGAGAGACCGGTAGGGAACGAGAATGGTAGGTGAGAGACCGGTAGGCACCAAACGGGAACAGTAGGCTGAAGTAGTGATCCAGTGTAATTTCAAGTTCAAGACATACTTATGAGAGTTCATTTGTACTTTGGAAGGGAAGCCCTGATGAAGTTTGAAGAATAACCCTGAGGGAATCCAGACCAAGTGGATGAATCGCAAATTTTAATTTTTGGACATTGCTAGTACTTCAGAGATGTGGGTTAGATTGGTGATTTCCAAGTCGCGAAAAACTATGCAAGACAAGTCTGGCTTGAAAATCTTGACTTTGGGTTGATTTCAACATAAAAGATAACTATCTTGGAATTGAGTTATTTGTGCAATTTCTGAGTCTCAAATGATGGAACGGACTCCAAAATTTGAATGTACGCAAAAAATTGAGCAAGATAGGTCCATCTTAAAAATTTTGACTTTTGGTCAACATTTACGCAAAAGTCAACTTTCTGGAAATTAGACGTTTGTGGAATTTCCGAGCTTTGAATGAAGAAACGGATCCCAAAATCAGAATGTACTTGAAAAACTGAGTGGGACAGGCCCCTTTTGAAAATTTTGACTTTTTGGTCAAAGTCAAAGTTCAGCTTGGTCAAAACATTTTCTCTCTCTCTCTTTTCTTTTTCCTTTTTTTTTTTTTGTCAGGCGGTTCGGATCCGGGTCAGATGTCCAGGTCGGTCAAACCGGGTCAGCTGACGTCATCCATGACGTCATGCAACTGAGGGCGTCTCAGGGTGAAGCGCGTGGCGCGTGGGAGATAAGCGCCGGCGCATGAGAACAGATGGAGGCGCTTGGGAGCACGTGAAACTGGGGTTGTTGACTGTCGGATTTTCTGGCGGCACGTGGAGGCGCATGGCATCGGTTTTGGTCCCGAAATATTTGGGTTTTGTCCATTAAGGCCGTAGAATACCATTGTATTGTCAGTTTTCTAAAATTACGGGCAGATTTGCATAGATTCGAAGGGCTAGGCCGCGGTTCATCAAGAGATTGTGGCGGCCCGTGGTGGCGCGTGTCTGATCGTTTGGGCCTGAAATTTTCAGGTTTTGTAGATCGAAGTCAGTTTAAGATCCTTTGGTTTTAGTTTTGTGAAATGAAGGCCGGATTTGCACAGATTTTGAAAGACTATTCCGTTGGTCACTGTGAGTTCGTGGCCGCGCATGGGGAGCACGTGGATAGTCTACTGAGTTTGATTTTCTCTGGGTCTTTGTAGCTTGAAGTCCTTAGAAGATTTCTGTGGATTGACTTTTGTGAAATCTTGTCAGAAGTTTTAGAAATCCGGAAGAGGAGACGGCAGGCATTGTTGGATTTGTTGCCATTTTAGTCTAAGTTGTGGTTCTGCCAGTGTTTGAAATCCCAGTAAGCGTCTCTTACCATTTAGAACTTCATCCCAGTAGTTTCTTCACATGTGTATTTTTTTGCAGGCCTATAAGCATTTTTCTGAGGTCTAGTGCCATAGTTTCTTTCTAGTAGTGTGATGCATTTATGGGCACTTACCTGCTTCTTCTTCCTTTTTCAAGGTTTGGTGCAGTTTTCTTTGATTTTGAGTGCATTTGAGTTGCAAAGTCTGACCTTAAACATTGGTGGTAGCATTTTTCCTCTTTCTTTTTTTTGTCTATTAGCTTCCAAGGATTCCTATATAAAGCCGTCCGGAGCATGCACTAAGTTTGCATAAGCTTTGTCTTCAATGGGCATCTTGATACTGTGTAGAGAAACTCTGCCTCTTTATTTCAGTGGGTATTGTAATACTGTGTAGAGTTTTTTTTTTTTTTTTTTTTTTTTTTTTTTTTTTTTTTCACATGCTTAGTTTTTACTAACTTTTTTTTTTTTTCGCAGGCTAGAGATTACAATTGAAGCTCTCTCTTTCTCTGATATATATATATATATATATATATTTTTTTTTTTTAGACGTGCCGTGAAATTTTCTTCTAACAAGTTCTTTGTTGTTGCTTGTTTTTGTTATGCAGTAGACTTTCCTTTATTCTTTGGGCTTTAACGTCAAGTTTTACACCAACATTCTTAGTCTGACATTCATCTTTATTTGGCGGCTTTACATGCCATTGAACACAACGTTCTTATAATGACAGTCATCTAGGCAACAATGTTATCAAAGGTGTTCATGATTCAATGATGCTATTACTAGTACTTGACCTTGAAGTTGTACTGGCCTTTGTCTTGGCAATTAAGCTGCACCAACACTTGTTTTTTCAACGCAGTCATATCAAGAATCTTTGCAACATGGCCACATCAAGAGTCTTTACCATGAAGCAGTGCCAGCATTTGTCCTTGTACTGAAGCCATATTAACACCTGCCTTCCCAATGAAGCTGCATCCATATTTTTCTCTATATCGAAATCGTGTCACCATTTATCTTTGTCATGAAGCCGTGCCAACACTTGCATCTGCTATGAAGTCGAATCATCATTTGCCTTTGTAATGAAGCTGCACTAGCACTCTTCTTTTGCCATAAAGCTGCCTCGACATTTTATTTGTATTGAAGCCATGCCAATATTCATCTTTGTCATAAAGCCACGTCAATACTACATTTGCACCGAAGCCGTGCCAACGTTCATCTTTGCCATGAAGCCACGTCAACATTTTATTCGCACCGAAGCCGTGCCAACGTTCATCTTTATCATGAAGCTATGACAACACTCCTCATTAGCACTTGCACTTGCATTGAAGTTGCACCAATATTTGCCATGAAGCTATGACAACACTCCACATTAGCACTGAAGTCATGCATATACTCGTCTTTGCCATGGAGCCACGACAACACTTCTCATTTGCACAAAAGTCATGCCAACATTCATCTTTCTCATGAAGCCACGACAACACTCCACACTAGCACTTGCACTCGCATTGAAGTTGCACCCATATTTGCCATGAAGCTATGACAACACTCCTCATTTGCACAGAAGTCATGCCAACATTCATCTTTGTCATGAAGCCACGACAGCACTCCACACTAGCACTTGCACTCGCATTGAAGTTGCACCCATATTTGCCTTTATAATAAAGCTACAACAACATCAATTTTCAGAGGCAACATAACTCAGACATTGAGGGTGCATAGCACTGTAGCCAGACATCAAGATCTCAAAGATGCCAACAAGACGTTGAAGATGCAAGGAGTCCCTATCAAGACTTTGAAAGGAAAGGCCAACAAAACCTTGAAGATGAGGGAAAGAATGATGCCAATACTTTGAAGATGTCAGAACATGCCACCAAGAATTCGAAATTGCATGAACTTGCCCATAAAGGAGAGATGATGCAATCCTGACTTCGATTATATAATCTATCATCATTCTGGAGGAAGTTGACGTCGTCCAGATTTCAGAGACATGATGTAAAACGACACCACTTAGAAGGGAGATGATGTGGTTCAAATTTCAGAGCTATGAAGTGGCACAACCTAGAAGAGAGACAATGCAGCTCCGACTTGCAAGGTACAAGAAGATGCCCCCCAGGAGATAAGTGATGCAAAGCATACTTCAGAAACGTGGGAGAATGTCCATAGAAGATGGGCAATGCCACGCAGACTTCATTTCTTGCAAAAGAGGTTGAAGATTTTATTTTGCTCCACAACCAAGAATCAACTTATGTTTATCATCATTTCAAGGAAAGCTAAGCCACGTCAATTCCTTACAGTCTTCATCTTCGACTACAACGATCTTCGGTCATCCTATTGAGCAGTTGACTACCTTTAAGCAATGCCTTGCCAACCAAAGGGACCTTAAAAGCATATTGACAACCGCTAAAAAACTCTTCAAGCCAGACTGTCAATCCTTCTTCTTTTCATGTGACTGAACTTAGCGACAAGTACTAAGCTGCCTACGTACCCCAGAGAGGGATCAAGTCATCATATAGTTCAACATATATTTTTTTTCTTTTGATAAATTTTTTTTTTTTTTGATATTTTCTTTTTGGATGATTTCTTTGTTTTTGTTTTTGTTTTTTTTCATAATTTGATAATTTTTTTTTTTAGTGCGTGACTGAACTCAGCAAAAGATACTAAGTTGCCTACGTACCCTTGAAAGGGATCAAGTCGTCACGTAGTTCAAAAGATTTTTTTATATATATATATATATATATATTTTTTTTTTTGTTGTTGTTTTTTGCAAAAAGGAGGGCTTAGTGTGTAATAGTGGGTATCACCACTAATCAAACCCGAGACCTCGGCCTCAAGGGCGACATGGGCATCCAACCACTACGCCACACTAGCAATTGATGACATAGAGTGGGATTAATTTCTCCTTATTGGTACACTTTCAGAGGTAATGAGAAGACATCATGTACTCTTGCAGCATTACAGTGGGCAGTTTAAACTCTTACCAAGGAGCAATCCTCAATTTTCAAGCGTAGAACTGTTTAAGGTACTTCCCATTGATGGGGCAGATCCTTATGCCATCATTGTTAATCAATTTGTAAGCTTGGTTGGTGTTTGCCCCCTGCTTGAGAGTTGGAAGTACATCACAAGCAACGGTTACATGGTTTGACCCAACAACTTCATCAAAGTCTAGATCAATCTTGTTTTCTTTGGCGAGCTTCATGATTTGTTCTTTGAAGACGAAGCATTTTTGGATTGGGTGGCCAATGATGCGATGATATTTGCAGTAGTTAGGGTCATCAACTTTCCCCATGTCTTCTGGTCGCTTGCATTCTGGCAATTCAATCAGCTTCAATTGCAATAGTTGTTCTAAGATGTTTGGCACATCTTCATCAGGGAACAGATATGCTTTTTGCTCACATTCCTTAAAAGTTAGGCGACGCACTTCGTTCTTTTGCCATCCTTCAAGCTGTTTTTCATTTGCCTTCGTTCCTCTTCTTGGAACCTTGATTTCGACAGTGTTAACAACCATTGGGTCTTTAAGGCTAACTTTTGCATTCCTATCATTCTTCCTTACTTCCTTTTTGCTTTCCTCAAGTATGGGAGGATTTGTACTTCCATGGCTAGCAATGCTCAACTCCATGTTGTGCGCACGAGTTGCTAATTTTTCAAATGTTCGAGGCTTTATCCCTTGAAGGATGTAAAGAAGTCCCCAATGCATGCCTTGGATGCACATCTCTACAGCATAAATTTTAGAAAGTCTATCCTTACAATCCAAGCTCAAAGAACGCCATCGATTGATATAATTGACCACCGGCTCATTTTCCCATTGCTTGGTATTAGTAAGCTCCATCATGCTTACTATGCGACGCGTGCTATAGAATCGGTCAAGAAACTCTCTTTCGAGTTGTTGCCAACTATCGATTGACTCGGGTTCTAAGTCTGTATACCAATCAAAGGCATTTCCCTTGAGCGAACGGACAAATTGCTTTACAAGGAGGCCTCCTTGAGTCCCTGCGTTCTCACAAGTTTCTACAAAGTGAGCAACGTGTTGCTTAGGATTTCCATTGCCATCAAACTGCAAGAACTTGGGGGGTTGATACCCATTTGGCATCCTCATGTTGTTGATGCGCTTTGTGTAGGGTTTTGAATATGTGAGAGAACTTGTAAAAGAACCTCCATATTGTGCTCGGATGGTATTTGTTATCATGTCTTGTAATTGTTGGACTGATAACGAAGCAACTGAAGTAGATTGTTCTTGTCGAGGAGTGTTTTCAATTTCTCTCCCTTCGTCATCCTTTGCAGATGTGAATTTATGACCATGGCTTGATTCACCAAGATCTTGTACTTCGAGTTTGTTCATTAAAGTTTCAATTTGGAGGTCCTTATCTTCAAGCGCTTTTGTGAGAAGGACGACCCTTTGTTCCATTTCAACCATCTTTTCTTCCATGGTAGCGGTGTTAGTCATCATGACTGACACAACTTCCCAAGATGATGGAGAAGGAAGTGAATTGAAGTGAGCACGTGAAATCTCATTTTTTGGGTTCCCTTTGATGGGAGAGAAATCGTGCGACCAACTTCTTGTGAAGGAAGAAGGGATTAGCCCCCATACTTGAGGCGTTCCAAGGTGGAGACGTCCTTGTTGATGACCTTGTTTCTTGCAAGAGGGTCTAAGGAGATGATTGTCTGGACCTTGGCTTCCTTGGTTGATTGAGATTGAAGTTGATTATGAGCTTTAGGTTGGCTGCAATTGATTGCACTAATGTAGTTGTTGGTGGTAGCCGTACCAAGTTTAGTTGAAGTAGCTATTGTTGAAGCTTGAATGTTCTTGCTAGAGGCCATTTGAGCTAGTAGCAAGATGATGAAGATTTCTTTCTTTGAAGAAGAATGAGATGAGAGGTAGAGATGTCCCACCGGGCGTGCCAGAATTTGTGGACGACTAAATTTCTCAGTTCGAAATGAGTCAAACAAATAAAATAGTTTCACAAATGCGAATTTGTATTGATGATGTGTGGTACAATTCTCTGTGATTACAAAAGAGTGATCCTCTGATTCGATCTTCTTGCAAGACTTATTGATTTGGATTTGTGGTAATGTGATTGTGACTTGAACACAAAATATCCTTCAATTTGGTTGAGGGATGGATCGAAGATTGCTGAAACGGAATTACAATGAATCTCCGGCTATGAGCTTGTTAGAAATCCTTTGTTCTTCACGTTCTTCGTGTTCTTCGTGTGTTCTTCGTCTTTGAAGGTTTATAGTGGAAGTTCTTCAGGGCTTTAGGAGCTTGGATCCGTAGAGCTTCACTGATTTGTGATTTGTTGATGTTTTCAGACACTTTAGGCTTGATTCTCGCAAACTTTTGGATCTAGGTGGATGATTTGGATGATTTCTCTTCGAATGTTCTTCGTATTCGAAGTTGAAGTTCTTGGAGGCTTTAGAGCTTGGTTCCGGCAGAGCTTCTGGACTTCTGAGTGCTTCAGATGGCTTGATGTCCTCCTAAATGTCTTAGGAAGGCTTCTATTTATAGGAGTTTAGAGGTGGATGAGTGACACGTGGCGGAGTCTGATTGGTGACACATGTCACAGCCTGATTGGTCCGCTTATGTCATCGCTTACACGTGCGCTGATGTGTGATTGGTTTTTGCATGACACTTGGCAAATTTCTGTTGGTTTCTGAGTAGTGATAGCAAAACCTAGCAGCAATACGTGGAGTTTTATAATTGGTTGTATTTTGTAGACTTGGTAGTGTGACGTGTCAGCTTGTGATAGGTCGGGAATTTTCCCTCTCTACAATTGCTATGATTGATTCTGATGCGGATATGAACTGTATCCAAGAAGGATTAATCCCTTCAAAATATTTTGAAAAATCAATTGGAAGATTAGTTTCTACTAATGGTACTCAAATGAAAATTAAATATGAATTGAATAATGCTCATGTTTGCCATAATAATGTCTGCTTCAAGATTCCCTCTATTCTTGTTAAAAACATGACTGATAGAGTGATTCTTGGACTTCCATTTATATATGCTTTGTATCCTTTTCTTTTGGAACATGGTGGAATTACTACTGATACTTTTGGACAGAAAGTAAAATTCAAATTTGCTTCAAAGTTTGAAATTGATACTGATGATGCTTTAAATTTGATTCATACTAAAACCAAACATCTAAACTTCCTTAAGCAAGAAGTTAGATACAAGAAAATTACTGAACAACTTTCTGATAAATTGTTGCAATCAAAATTGATAATTTTCAAAAAACTTTGATTGATGATGTTTGCTTTGATGTTCCTAATGCTTTTTGGCATAGGAAAAAGCATATTGTTAACTTGCCTTATGTTAAACGATTTAATACTAATGTGATCTTTCAAGAACCATTGATGGGTTGTTTTAAACATCTCACAAATATTTTTACAGGTAATGTTCATAGAACTAAGATGTTTACCATTACCGTTTGTTCTGATACACTCAATGTTTCTTGGCAGGAGAAGAACTGTAATGCTGAGAAGTGTATTGCTGATATAAGTACCACTAATAAGTGGATTAAAGTTATCTATACCGCCAGTAGGTGGAATAATATGACTTCTTTGGCAGAGAAGAGGAACAAGGGGAAAGCACCTGCACAGGGCTATCCTCAAGACAAAAGGCTCCTAGCGGGACAACCTTTTGTAATGCATGAAGGCGCATCTTCTGGGGTAAAACCCAGTGGATCAATATCCCTTCAGGAATTTGTCCTGGCAGAGGTGACGTATTCCAGTGGTGACATGGTTGTTGCTTTGCAGGAAGTTTTATCTAGAATGCTGCAGTTCCACAATGGAGTTTATAGTGAATTACCAGACTCCATTAAATTTATCCTTGACAACTTTCAAGCTGCCTTCATCCTTAAACACCACACCCTTTTCCAAAAAACCCTCCAAGCACTAGAAATCTACCTTATTAATACTACTGCAATAAATGAAGCCTACGCTAGTCAAATCTTTGGCAAAAAGGATATCCATTCAAAGGATAAAAAGACTTTAATGGGTACTGATTATGCTAGATTGAGTCTTAAGACCCAATCTCAGTTAAGAAGTGCTATTGCCAACTTGCCAACAGAAATACAATCTTGTATTCTGGAAAGCAAGGCTATGTTTAGATCTTTTGATCTCTGGTGTGAGTATTTTAAGATACTCGTTACAACTACCATTCCTGATCCTGCTAATTTAGATGATACCAATGATATTTACATGCAGTCTGATTGGGAAGAACACTTTGGGAGTAGTCTCAGAGTATATGAAAAGAAATATCCATTTCCTGGCCTTTTGGTCAACTATGAAGATGGTTCAGATGACGCTGACAAGGATCCCAACTGGCTTTCCCAGATGTTCGAGTATGGCTTTATTAGACTCATAAAACTGACGAGCCAGGACCAGATTATCCAACTCCCACAAATTATTCAGAAGGCTATTGCAAAGATTAACAATCCTTTTGTTTCTATCAGATGCTGGAGCACCTTGCCAAAATGGGATAGAGATAACTGGATGGTTGTCCAGCCCTCAAAACATCTTATTCTCATTAATGGTTTCACTCACCAAGGACAATGGTATGAAGGAGATTCTCACCTTTCATACAGAAATCCTTATGCTCTTGCAGAATGCTGGAGGAATTATTTCAATAATCAAATTCTTGTGGTTATCCAAGACCTATGGAAAGACTACCATTTCATAGGAAACACAAATAGAATTCATGTTTTTGGCATTAAACCCTACATCTCTGTTGTCTGTCATTTAGAAAGGACTGGTCATGATGATCCAAGAAGGTTCCTTATACCATGAAGAAGTCCTGTATATGAGCCACTTCTATACTGTGGATTCTGCAATCAGTATGCTATTTATCATGAACATGAATGTAATGATGATTCCCAATGGGATCCTTATGATGGTTACCCATCAGATGCCCCTGATACTAATTAATGATTGGCCACCCTAGGTCATTGTTATTACTACTAGCCATTGATTACTATTGCTTCACCCTTTAAACCTGCTTAGTCTCCTGTTAAGCCTAGAAAGAAGGGTTCTCCTTTGGATGAAATTCGCAAGGACCCTGATGCTCTATATACCCTCCTCAAGATGATATCGAGGGAGAAAGATGCTACTGATGATTCAGAAGATGAATGGTCCTCTGAAGGATCTGTTGCAAATAACCCATACTACCCCTACAATCAGGAACTATTTGGTCATGATGAAGAAGACACTCCTGATTTAGCGGAAGATTGATTCTCCTATTTGTCTGGCCTGCACAACGGCCAAAATGTTACAATATTTACCCCTGGTAAAGTCTCAATTATTGTACTACTTGCCCCCACAAATGATGCTGCTTTCCTCATGATGATGGTTACTTGGTTACTTTCGGCACAAAATGCCAAATGGTGAAGACTAGCTCTTTGAAATGAAGATTCCAGACTCTACTTCAGATTCTGAGTTAAGAAGTGAAAAAAATTATTGTTCACTTTTACTGTTCACTGTTACTGTACACTACGCTTTTTCTGCCTATTTAAGGGGGGATGTCACTTATGTTAAACTCAGAATTTCCTAGAGTTGGTTTTTAGAACTTTCTTTAAAACCTTCCTTAGAGAGTTCCTTTGATTAGGATTTTCCTACTACTACCCTACAAATCTTGTAACTAGAACTAGTTCCAAGCCTTGTACTGTTGAACTGTTGAAATCCTATAACTACTACTGTTGTAAGTACTGTTGTCTATTTTCAATAATAACTACTTTCAGCTTTGTGTTTAACATACTTGCTGCTACCGCCTTCTTGGCTGGTTCTATACTTTAAACTGTTTTGATATACTGTTTGGCTGGTTCTTCTGCCTTATTATTGTTTTAAATTACTTTGATTATATCTTGCACTACCGCCTTCTTAGCTGGTTTTACTTTGCTTACATATTACTTTCAATATCATATTACTGTGCTTCCGCCTTCAGCACTGTGTTCTGCCCCCTTTTATATATATATATATATATATATACACACCCCTGATGTTACTTATCATTGAAGTAACCCCTTGTGTCCATATTTGGTAATGAGTTGTCCATCAGATGTCACTAAACTTTGCCACATGTACTAATTGGTCTAATCATATCATGCCATGTCAATTAATTATGGCACATCAACTAAATAACCTAAAAGACTTTAAAATTTTTACATTTCTCTAAAAAAATGAAAATAATATAAAATAATTCATTCTCTACATTTTATCAGCATCCAAATAGAAACAAAGGAGCCATTGACAAAAATATTCAAATCAATTCACAAAAATGACTTTTGAAAAACCCTACCTAATCAACAATAGCACCACAAAACCCACAGAACCTTATTTGATGTTTGGTTCGGGTGGAAAAAAAGAACATGAAAAATAGAGAAACAAAATGGGAAAGGAAAATAAGATTTTCAAATTTTTGGATGGAGTGGAAAGACAAAGAGATAAAACGAAAATGGGGTTGGATTGAGTTTTTCCCCTAGCCCACAATATTTTTCCTCCCAAATTCATATTGAAAAATTATTCAAATAAAAAAGAGAATGTGAATAATTTGTTTTATCTAAATTATGTTTTTTTTTCCATGCAAATTGAGAATATTCTACCAAGAGAAAAACAAAGGAAAAAAGATGGGAAAAATACTAAAAAATGAAAATAAAAAAAGGATGAAGATGTGTTAAATATATATATATATATATATTTTTTTTTTATTGAAATAGAAAAAATAATGTAGTTTTGAATACATTATAACTATGTTGTTTGACATGAGCTGACATTTAACAAACAACTTACCAAAAAATATGGATGAAAGCCTTTTTTTTTTTTTTTTTTTTGTTGCAAATTTAGGTTTCTTACTATTAAGGGTACACAAATCAAAATTTTAACACTTTAGGGGACAAAATAAAAATTACATAAAGTTTAATAGTATAGTTTACAATTTTGCCATTTCCTAATTAATATGAATGGCAGAGCTTAAATTTTTCTTTAGAGGTTGCAAACTTTAACAACCTTTTTTTTTTTTTGGACTTGGTGTTTGCTCAAATATTGATTTTTGTTTTAAAAAAAAATTATCCACAAATGATTCAAAAATAAAAATTAATTAATTTCAACACTTTAAAGATTATACTTTTAATTTTTTTTCAAAATTAAAAATGTAACATATATTTTATACTAACTAATAAAGAATTTAACAAAACCTATATATAAATGCATAGAATAATATTACATTAAAATAAAAATTTAGAAGAGTTATATCTTAACTAAAATTATGGTGTTTAAGACATTGTAAAGAATGCAATTTTACTCTTTTAACTACTTTAAATCATGATCAACAAAAGTAATCTAAAGAAAGAAGAACACAAAGATGAAGCAGGGAAATCGTCAAGGTTGGAAAATAGTTTAAAACCTTAAGACACCAAAGATTAAACCTTAACAGTTTTTCAATAAATAGTTTGATAAATATAATTTAAAAAATCTAAAAGAGATGAATATATTGATTAATAATGAATATAACACTTAAACAGAATAAACATAAACATAAACATGAAATAATTATTTTATTTGAACCTCACAAACATATGTTATCTTTATTCAAATAGAAGCATAGGAAAATATGGACGTTGTAATGTCAAATTTTGACGGGTTTAGCTTACCTCTAGTACTTTTTAAAAATGAATCTCCTTTTATTTTAATGAAAGACTGCCACATCACCTACTAACTAAATAAAATGTGGAGATTAAAACCTACTAACACATGCCATTGTATATTTAAAACAAAATGACACGTTCTATTAAAAAAGTACTGGAGGTAAGTCAAACCCATTTTTGACTGTTTAAGCAAGATAAGCTTAAGTTTTAGAATTTTTAAACTCTAAAAAAGTTTTAATATCTAAAGATAATTTGACCTTATTTTTGCATGAAATTTTTATTATTAGTAATTTTATTGCTTATAATTACAAATTAAACATATTTATTTCTAGCATTTTCACTTCCAAGTAGTAAATAGGAAATTATTTCAAAATCTTATTGTATGCTACTTAGTTAGCGCAATAATTATTGCCCTACTATTCACATAGACACACTTATAGAAAGAAATATTTAGTTTTTTATGGAAAATTTGGGATTCATTTTAAGATAAATCTGGACATTTGTGTACAAAACACCGTGTTTTAAATATAATAGACTAGGTTTAGTTGGTTTTTCTCAGTATCTTTTATTATGGAAGGTGTTTAAACGATCATCAAAACTGAGTAAGGCTTTCAAACTATCAGTTATCTTACAATCATACCCGATTATTTACTTTCACACCTCATAATATTGTGAATAAATAAAATTCTTCTAAGAAAAATTATTAATAAATTGGGTAGGTAAAAAATAAAAACTTTTTGTTTAATTCTTTATATACCATTTTATGTTCCAATTTTTTAATTTTTAATTTTAGCTTTATTCAATTAAAGTTTCCATTCCAAATAGGCTGGTGGTGGCTAGTACTAAATCATGGAAATATGAATGTACGCAGCGGAAAATTAATGGATCTACTTCATTCACAATTGATAACATGTGCTATATACGTTTCAGAATATAAGAACAAGAGAGTGTATCTTGAAGCGGTGAAATTCAAAACCAAAAATTAGAAGCACTTGGGAATACTTTTAATCTTTACTCTAATTCCACTTGATGCCCGAGAAGTGTTATCTCTCAATCAGTTATATGTGTATATTCTAGAGAGAATGAAAAGAGTGTCCAACACACATATTCATACCATTTCATGTTCTTACTAAAAATTTTGTATGTTTCTCTCCTTACAACTGATTATCTAATTGAGTTAGCCTTTTGGGTTTTTCCAATTAGGTTTCAGTATGTGGCTTGGAGTGGGACCAAAAGGGAATAAATAAGACACTAGCTCCAATGGGCCTTGGGCTTTTCTATCAACTCTTGATAAGTTCAAAATTACCATTAATTATATTTAATACCATTATATAAATATAATTGCACTCTAGGCCTTATTAATAAATTATATTCCAAGACTTTATTGTACATGCAACTCCTTCATAAAATATTCGTAGTAATACAAAGTCATGAATATAAACTGCTACTTTGTAAATTACTACATCTTAATTCTTGAGTACTCGGTTTAATCCTTTAAGTTATTCATCATATATTTATGAAATTCAATTTCATAAATATATACTTTAGTAACTATTTACTAAAGTAGTTAGGCCTAACATTCTGAATAACAAACCCATTAAACTTATCTCAAGGAATATTTTGTATCTCCGTTAAAAGACTATGATTCCATCTTGAGAATATATGTTCCATCAACACTAAATGTGGCTGCCCAACATACTGAGGTTTTGACTGTAACTTTAGATCTCACTCCTGATATATCAAAGCAACCTACACTTCATGATCAGGTCCACTATTCTCTCAGGATTAAGAGTTCATGTAAATAGAAGTCATGAGATTTATTATTCATTTGATAGTCGTTAGGAGAATAATAAATCTCACAGTGGTCTAGTTCAATATGTCTTAACTCTTAAAACATATCAACACATCAACTAAAAGTCTCCACTTCCATGATCAAGACAAACCATCTTAGTTGATATGTTATAGTCTTCGCAGAAGAAACGCCCAATTTCATCACCGACTACGAACTAAAATTCTGAGTTTACAAAGAACCTGTGATTTATATCTTCTGTGACTTTTCACATAAATCACATACTATGCATCTCATGGACTTTATGATAATGTCCAAATATTCATGTTACCATTATTTTAGATAATAATAAAACAACTTTATCAATCACAATATTAAGTCATACATAATGTCATACTTAATATCATACATAGCGTCATACAATAGGATTTAAGGGCACTAATCCTAACACTAAATTCTATTTTGGTGCCAAATGTATATCATGTCATACTTCTAATAAAAAAATTCGAGGTATGCGGCTACAATTCTGCATTGCAAACTTGGGTGTAGAAATATAAGAAACAAATACTAAAACTTACATGCATAACCTTTCTATCCAGCTCAACAAATAAAAGACAAATCTTTCTAATATATTATATGTACAATTTTTTATAATTTATTTTTGTTTTTAATATATATAATTTAAAAAATTATGAAAGAACTACAAATACATCAAAATAATAATTATCATATTTGAATACAAAATCTTTAATAAAATCATGATACACATAAACATTAACATTAACTAGCATGTATGTTATTTGTTTATTATTCAAATTTAAAAATTAAAATATATGAGAATCGTTTTACATTAATTAGTAAATACATTAGGTTTTTTACACCTCTTCCTCATTTATCTTTTAGTATACAAATTATGGACAAAATTGCTAAATGCCCTTTTTGGGCAAACTAAGCAGCGTTTTGCCCTATTTTTCAAACTAATTAGGGAAATGCCCCTCTTTTGAAACTCGATTTTCTCAAAATCGAGTTATAAAAAAAAAAATTTGGAGCCCTATAGCGGCGTTTTTAAGGACCTATAGTGACGTTTTCAGGACCTATAGTGACGTTTTGTAACTCGACTTCCATTAAATTGAGTTATAGGCAATTTTTTTAATTTTTTTTACCTATAACTCGATTTCATATAAATCGAGTTACAAAACGCCACTATAGGTCCTGAAAACGTCACTATATACTCCTTAAAAACGCCGCTATAGGGCCTAACTCGATTTTGAGAAAATCGATTTTCAAAAGAGGGGCATTTCCCTAATTAGTTTGAAAAATAGGGCAAAATGCTGCTTAGTTTGCCCAAAAAGGGCATTTAGCAATTTTGTCCTACAAATTATTGATGGCCATTTTTGAATGAGAGGTGTTATGTCCACAACATTTTCACAACATTTTTATTACAAATCATAAGTGATTAATTGTTGGTGATTCAAATTTGAACCTAACACTAAGATTACTTTTTTGACCAAACAATAACAATCATTAACAACCTACCACTTAGGATTTGTTGTGAAAATATTGTGGACATATCATTTCTCTTTTTGAATATCATACATGTTAGGATTAGTGTCATCAATCCCAAGTGTATGATCTTTATCTTATATATATATATATATATATATATATATATATATATATAGACACACACACACAAACACATTAAATTTTCTAACATTGTATTTGTGTGAACATTTGGATTAACGTGCGGTAATCCATGAAATGCATTGTATAAATGTTAGTTAGGAATGAGAATGAGATTTGCATATAGAAGATCAAAATCACAAATCCTTGTAAACTCAAAATATTAGTTCGTACTTTGTAATGAGATTAAATATCTTGGTAGATAAGACTATAGTATCTATACTATTATTTAAGGGGTTTTCATTTTTAGTTTCCTACTTTTTATGCTCAAAATACCCTTAAATTCGTATGTTTAGAAATGTTAAATATTAGGGTTAGATAGGTAAAATTACTAATTTAAAAACTCCTAAATTTTGGATAAATTTTAAGAATTAGTTTTTTCCAACCACATTGCTCCCTCCTCTTGCATGTTTCTTTTTCAAATTCAAATCTAAAAATAAAATAACTGTTTTTTAGAAGAAAATTAAATGGTATTATAGATAAAAACAACTTTTCTCTCTCTCTCTCTCTCTAACGTTTTTTTTTTTTTTTTTGAGAGGATCTATCTCTCATGTCAATCAAGTATAATACAACCCCCCATTCTTTCTTTCTCTCACATTATCCATATCCCTTAAAATTAGGCACTTCTACCTCTCCTTATTCATTTTGATTTATTTATGGAAGTTATCAACTTATTTTTAATCCTGAAATTTAGTTTTAATCCTAAAATTTAGCCACTTACTACACATCCATAACAAAAGTTAAAAAGAGCTTAAATTTAGGATTTAGCAACTACCTTTAAAACCAAAAAAATTGTATGTAACATTTTTTATGGGGTAGTAAATTAGTAATTATCAAAGAACTGTAAATGAATCCCATCTCATCACACCTCTAGGTAATTTGTGATAAAAAAAAAATGTAGCAGCTCCGAATTAGGATGAATGAAAACTATTAACCTTTAGAAGAAAAAGAAAATAGAAGAGCCTCTGAGTACATGCGTGAGCGCGTGCTTAGAGGCTATTATCAATTATAATGATTGGTCTTGATCATGGAAGCGAAGAAATCTAATTAATATGTTGGTGTATTAGAAATATACTATATTGGATTATTGTGAGATGTTGTTTTACAAACTATTGTCTTTTGAACAAATAATCTGACAAATGCTATGTGCACCAATCTTCATCCTGAGAGGATGGTGAACTCAAACATAAATTTTTGATTACTTTGATGTGTGCTGGAGTGAGTTTTTGTATGGTAAATACTTTAATATGTTGTTTAATCACATGTAGTGTTATGAGAACACTAATTCTCAAGATGGAATCCATAATGTGTTTTAGATAGATAAAACATCCCCTTGTAATCGGTTTAATGAGAATTGATTACTTTGAGTATTAGGCCTAACCACATTGGCAAGTAGTTACTAAAATTATATTTCAATGATATAGGCATTATCAAAAGATTAAATGAGTGATTTAAAGGATTTTAGATGTAGTGAATTATAAAGTGATAGTAACTTCTAAATTTGTTTTTTCTAAAATAAAAAAAGCATATAACTTTGTTTTGCCATAGATAATTTTATAGAGGGGTTAAATGCAATATAATAGTATTTTTGGATAATTTAATTAAATAAATAGACACCTAGAGTGCATAGTTAATGGTAAGTTTGGGCCTTTTATGTGAAAATAATAGAAGGCCTTGGCTCATTGGAGCAAGGATTTTATTTTCTCTTTCGTCCACCTCAAACCACATAAGTAAAACCCATAGTGGGCAGGCCATATGTCTGATTCACTATATATCGCACGTGTACATGAATAAAAAGGAAGTACATGAGTAGAGAAAAACCCTATGAGGCACTCGACTGCTGCAAACAAAAGCCCCCCCCCCCCTCCTATTGTGAGAAATGGCTAGGACTATATCAACAAGGAGAGCCCCCACTCTTAGCTAAGTTCGTGGACATTGAGGTGAAGATCAATGTGATATTAAGATCAAGACTTGCTAGAATTTCAAATTTTATTTAAGGTTTGTGGGGGTGTTGCAATTCAGTTAGTGTGCCTTTTTTAGTTGTGCTACCAAGGTTAGTGGGACAAAATGGGCTTTTGCCCTTTTCGGGCAAATTAAATAGCTTTATACCCCATTTCCCAAACTAATTAGGGAAATGCCCCTCTTTTAAAACTCGATTTGTGATAAATCGAGTTAGGCCCTATAGTGGCGTTTTTAAGGAGCCTATAGTGACGTTTTAAGGCCCTATAGTGACGTTTTGTAACTCGACCTCAATGAAATCGAGTTAAAAAACGTCACTATAGGTCTTTAAAACGTCACTATAGGCACCTTAAAATGCCACTATAGGGCTTCAAAATTTTTTTTTTTCTAACTCGATTTATCAAAAATCGAGTTTTAAAAGAGGAGCATTTCCCTAATTAGTTTGGTAAAGGGGGTATAAAGCTATTTAATTTGCCCGAAAAGGGTAAAAGCCCATTTTGTCCAAGGTTAGTGCTCTCAAAATTGGAATCATTGTTGCACCGCCAAGGTTAGCTTTCTGGCAACGACAGAGCTCATTTTGCTAGTATGATTGATCAAATTCTAAACCCATAATGACAATACAAATTTCAAACCCACCATCACAACCACAACCTAAAGAGGCAAAATTTGAAGGCAATCATAGCAAATTTAGATGCAAAGATAGTATGTTTGAGAGAGAGACGATATGGGTTATGGCTATGAGCACATATGTGAGAGAGAGAGAGAGAGAGAGAGAGAGAGAGAGATTTGTGTTGTGGTTGAAAGTAGATCTATATATATATATATATATTTTTTTTTTTTTTTTTAATTAATAAATTTGGATTTGGAATAGGTGCTCTCAACCCAAAAGGGCCAAAACTATCTTTTCCTATTATGTAAGTGCACAAAAATGGACGAAATGCATAGAATGGACCGGATTGGACTAGATTGGACCAAAGTGATCCAAAAGGATCAAAGCTGACCAAAATAGACAAAATGGACAAAAGTGGACCAAATTGGATCGAATAGAATCGAATGGACCGAAGTGGATAGAAAAGGACCGAAGAGGACTAAAATGGATTGAATAAAACCAAAGTGGACCGAATAGGACTAAACTGTATAGAATGGACCAAATTGTACAAAATGGACCGAATAGGACCATAGTGAACCGAATGGACCAAGCAGAACTGAAGTGGACCGAGTAGGACCAAAGTGGACCGAATATGAACAAAGTGGAACGAATAGGACTAAAGTGGACAGAATGAATCAAAGTGGACATAATGAACCGAAAAGGACCAAGTGAATTGAGTAGGACCAAAGTTAATCGAATAGGATCAAAATGGACAAAATAGGACCAAAGAGGACGAAATGGACCAAAGTGGATCAAATGGACTGAAATGCTATGTTGATGTGGCTTAACAGGAGTTTAGCAATGATAAAAGTTATACTTAACCTTTTAGAAATGCTAGTTCTTTTTTAATTTATAAATATTAGTCTTTAAATACCTAAAATATTTTTTCATAATATGCATTTCCTAAGAAATATAAAAATTATTATTAAAAGTTTTGAATTTTATTGCTTTTTTTTAACCTATGCTGCTGCTACTTCTTTTTTTACACATATTATACTTATATGGATGACTCTAGTGCAATATGCAGGATTTTTATTAATAAGTAAATTAGACCATATAATAAAATGTATAAAGTTAATCCATAATCTATCAACATAATTTTGTGAATTTCACAACTTTTATATGACAAAATATTTTGTCAACACTTCTAAAATACTTGAATCTACAAAAGGTATCCTTAAAAATTAGAGAGAGAAAAATAGAGAGCTAAAATTAATCAATAATTGCATCAACCAATAAATAACTTTAGTAAATTATATTGAAAATATTCAATTAATAAATCGGAAAGAAGTACCATGCCATTAGGAGATTTTTGGGTGATATTCATCACAACCTGAACAAATTATATATTTTTCGTCATATTTTTTAACAATTCTATGTTACACAATAAAAACCAATTGTTATTTGTCTGCATCTATCAAAATATATATATATATATATATATATATTGCATTGCTTAGCACCATTATTTTGAAACTTAGTTTTGATGAAGTTGGAGTATTAGGCTTCAATGTGTAACTTGTATTTATCAATTAAATAACGAATCCCAGTGCCTTATTGATACAATTTTTTTTTTTTTTTTTTTTTTTATAGTTTTTTGAAAATGGGTTAAATCTTGAAAAAAAGTGAGGTTTTAAAAAAAAAATTAATTTTTTTAAAATTGTAGATTCCAAAAAAACAATTGAGAATAAGGCTCCCTACTACGGTATCTTCCAACAAACTGCACAAAAGTGAATTTTATGTGTTTAGTATGTTCTTTTAAATCGGCTCTATAGTTGAATGAAAACCTAATCTTCATATTAATTCCAATAAAATTACCCCAACCTTGTGATTATAAGTTTTTTATTATTTTTGTTGGGACATATGTGTTTTCACTTGTTAAGAACATATGTCACTTATTTATGTAAATTGGCTAATCATTTTGACAAAACGCACTCTACTTGTAATTGGGTAGTTCTAGGTGTTTTTAGTACTTCAAGAAACAAGGTTTCAAGATCAAGTGTTGAAGTCATCAAGTCTGTCCAAGAAAAAGCAAGCTGAAGTGCAAATTCATTAATTCTCGACACCTGCTCGATAGCTATATCGACACCTGCTATCTGTCGAGATTTATAATTTCAGATTTTCTGATATGATTTTCTTGGGATCCGTGAATATGCTTTTGGGTCTTCTTTTCTTCTAACCCTAAACATATAAAAGGATTGTTTTAAGAGCCGTCAAATTGTACACAAGTTGCACAAGTATTGAGCAATCTCTGTTCAAGCAAATTGTGATCAAAAGACGAAGTTCTTGACCTAGTTCATCTTCTCTGAAGAAGTTGCTGTGTATTTGCACCAAAGGGTTTTGTGACCAAGCATCTTCCTGATCTTTATCGTATAGGATGAACTGAAGAACTTTGCAGCCAACCTCTCATTCTAAGTTGGTGTTTGAAGTCGCGTACTGGGATCCGCGCATTGGTTAGTCACGTACTTGGGAGCTGTGCATCAAAGGTGGAAATTGTCACTACAGATCAAGTCCAATTGGGTATTGGGGTAAGGGTTCAACTGTAGGTTGGTAAGGCACTTGAGATTCCTTTACTTGTAACCGCTTGATTTGATAATAGTGGAGTTTCGGGAGTAGTGACCTGAAAATCACCCGGTGGGGTTTTTGCCGCAAGGATTTTCCCCATTCGTAAACAAATTACCGTGTTATTTATTTTCCGCTGCTTAATTAGTTTATTGGTGATTTGTTTGTGCTTCCACGCGTTTGCATGATTAATTGATTACTTAACAACTTGGCTAATTAATTAATTGGTTTAATTACAAGGGGTCATTCAGATTGTGGCCTATCAATTTTTTATTTTTTTGAGAAACAGGGTTGGTTATAAGATTGGGTTGAGTAGTTCTAAACTAAAAGGTTAGGTTAATTGGCGGCAGGGCCGGCTCAACAACTTTGGGGGCCTTAGGCGAAAAATTTAAGTGGGTTTATTTTTTATTTTATATATATTTAAATATTAATTAAATAATATCTATTGAATTTTTTTATTTAAAATCTATTGATCATTCTGTTTGTTTTTCAATTTTTCTCTTTTTTTGAAGCTTTTTATATCTAGATAAATATTTCCTAGTAAACAATTATAATGAGAAAATATTTATAAATAAATAAAACACAATTCATAATTAAAAATTATAATTTAACTTAAAAATAAAATTTAAACTATAGAATAATAAAACTTGGTTATTGCAACTTTTTTAATGTTGTGACTACTTTATTCTTTAAAGTCTAAACATGCAGTTTTGCACAAATAAAAATTAATTTAATAATTGGTTCAATAAATTAATATCACTATAATACAAGTGGGTTAACATGATATACATCATATTACCAATTGGTGTGATAAAAAGAGACTATGACTTGGCTGAAAAACATCATAAGTTTGAGTCTATGACTGCAAAATCCTTCTATCTAAAATCATTTGACAATAAAACAAAAGGTACCTATCTCCTCAGTTCACACATCACATGGACTAGTCGTTTTGAGAATATTTTGAAACACCCATGATCAGTTATGGGCAACCAAATGTGATGTACTTAAAGATGTCTTAACTTTAATGTTAAGCTACAATCATTATTATGGAACGGACCTATAAGTCAAAACCTTATTTCCTGAATGCGAGGGAGTAAAAACAAAAACAATGTGGCACTGTTAAACATTGTAATTCTTCTTCTTCAAATGCAAATAGGCAGAGCTCATTTTGCTGCACTTCTTTCTAACAGTGGAAAATTTTGGCTTCTATATTAACAAGAAAGTGGACCTTCAATTCACCATGCCAGGCAAGGAGATAAATAATCAATTAATATTAATATATAAAAATAAAATAAAAGTGTGGCACATACTATGATAATTCATGAGAGCGACTGTCTTGAATAATGAAAGATATGTGATTACAAAATAATCAGAAAAGCACGTAATTATAGTTTTATTACAACAAGGCAAGTGGAAACAATTTCTAAGATGGGAAATCTTGTATATATGGTGAGGGATAAAATCAAGCTGTTCCCTTGAGTTTCTTTGAAATGCCAGCAAAATACTTTCCCTGGTGGAAAGCTATGTCCAACTCTAGCTCAGAAGGCTGTCTTGATCCGTCCCCAGCAAAAGTTCCTGCACCATAAGGAGTGCCACCTCTCACCTTCTCCATCTCGAACATGCCAGCTCCAAATGTGTACCCGATGGGCACAAAGATCATTCCATGGTGAACAAGCTGAGTAATGGCTGTCAAGCTGCATAGTTTTCCAACCAAAACAAGAGTGTAAGTTTCAATACTATGTTAACTTCTTATTCAAGAGGTGGTGACAAAATAATAATAATAATAAGAGCATGTATTAAGTTTATTGACATTGTAATTTTCACAAAATTTTTTACAACTGCTGACATAGTTCGTTGTGATTGGTGCATGATAGAAGTATTGTCATTGATGGATCCGGTTGTAACTTGAAAGTAATGTTACACTAATTACAATAGGTTATATTAACAATTATGAATAATGTTGTCTCCTTAACAATAGTTACAATACTAAAAAATAGATGCGAAACTAAAACTCACGGTGTAGTCTCTTGTCCGCCTCCCTGGGATCCAGTGCTATAGAAAAGTCCTGCAGGCTTGCCTGCAAGCTGTTGAGTTCTCCATAGCGTTCCAGTTGAATCTAGAAACGCTTTGAATTGTGCAGCCATCATTCCAAATCTAGTTGGGAAACCGAAAAGTACACCATCAGCCTCAGCTAGCTCGCTAGAAGTAATGATAGGTACATCACTCTTTGGTGGTGCGCCCAACTTCCCAAGAACTTCATCAGACAATGTCTCGGGTACCTGGAAAGGAGCCGGATATATTTCATCAAGTTACCATATTTTGATTTTTGCAGAAGACAATACCAAGTCCATAATCTATTTTTTTTCCCCCTACCCAATGGTTTCCTGGTAGGCAAGATACAGTGCACAAATCATTGTTGAATGTGACAGTCCAATTCAGTTTATTTAGTTGCCTTATATAGAATTCATGCTAAAGAATTGGGACATATATATAGAGAAGCAAATATATAATTGCAGATGCCCTTGCCAAATTAATTACCAGTCAATAGCTATCCCATCTACAAAATGTTTAAATTTCTAGGCACTAGACAAGTCAAGAATAGATAAACTGCAACAATTCTATGACCTGTAGTATCAATGTCCAAGCTAAGAAATACTGCTGAATTACACATCTGAACCAAAGAGTTCAAAAAAGGTAATGACTTCAAAGACAATCACACACCTGCCACAGTTTTGCTTCCACTCCTTCCACGGATTCAGCTCCTTTCTTTATCTTTTCAGCCAGCTTCTCAACATGTCCATAGGTAGAATAGTAACTGCATCATTCATTATTAAAGTTTCAATTAAAGCAATCAGATTAATGCAAGTGCAGAACACTTGAAAATCAACTGTAGGCAGTCAATTAGTACAGCTATTTCCTTAGTCGTGGTCTACAAACAACAACCAAGTCCTAGTCTCAAAATTTTGGGGTTGTCTACCAAGAAAGCGTAATTTAAATTTTTCAATAATGATGAATTAATCTTGAAGCATAATCGGGCATGAAATAAAAAGCCATTCCTAATATATTTGATATGTGGCAAGAACTAGTCTCAATAATGATGAGTACACTTGAAACATGGGACCACAAGCTCTAGAAAAAGGCATGGTCCTCCATTTCTAGACTTTATTTCAAAAGGTAGTTCAGGTTTCACAATCACTTTTTCTTCATCTGTGGATGGTTCATAACATAATGTCTTTAGTCTTTACACTTTTCAAGCTTTCTTGAACAGGAATCCTACTTTTATTAATAACCATGTGAATACAAAAAGCAACATTATAAAACTTGTGACACTAAAGAGCATGAACTCAACTCATATAGCTGGCATCCGTAAAGTATGCCAAGATTGGGGAAGCACGAGATGAGCATGAGCTCTTTTTTTGTGACTTATCCCAGACTCTTTTGTAAGTAATTTTATTTATTTTTTTTTTCCTTTTAGAAAAGTACTATTATGTAATTAATACTATTATGCTCCCCGTTACACCCATCAAAAAAGAAACGAAGAGAGAATATAAATAAAAAATAAGATCAAATAAACATACAACATATTTAGGCTTAAGTGAGCAGAAATAGGGTACTATAATTAAATCTGTTACGTTTGGTATTGTTTTATTCTATTTTATAATATATATATATATATATTGAAAAGGTCTTTATGGTTGATTTCTTGTAAATTACATTCTATCTTTCTATTTCTTTTATCTTTAATTGGATATGATAAATTAAAACTAAAGAAGAACAGCACTGCACGTACGTCTTGGTTACAATTAATGAACAAAATCTTAGCCTCTTGATGTAATTAATAGAATTGGGTTTGGCATCGTACAGAGGATTTGTATTCATTGTACAAAAAGCTGTGAATTGTGATTATTTAATTTGGCTTCTCTGTTTCTAATTAAACATATAAAATCCATGAATTCCCCAATTGCAAAAGGTTAAATAACTATCAATGTGAAAGCTCTTTCCCAAGAAACGAAGTAGACATTTAGGATTAGGGAGGGGCAAAATTACAAAATTTGGACAGGATACAAGATTTGACAATAGCAAGAAAATAAAAATTTTCTTTTTAAATCGTAATGCATGACATATTTCTAATAAAGAATCGAATCTGTTTGTTTTTTGAGAATCAGACTTATCATTTGCCAAGAATTAGTACTTCTCTTACGGAATTCATATAATGAAAATTATAGCTCTCGTCGACGCTCCGAAAGCTAAGATAGACCAACTAAAAGAGATATATACATAGCATAAATGCATGAGAAGATGGACTAGCTTAACGTTTTCTAAAATAAAAGATCATATAAACGTAAGTAGCTAGAAATCCCAGAAATAAACCGTAGAGAAGGACTCAAAAAATGATTGGTTTATCTTTCATGCACTAACAAAAACATAACCCAAAACAAGAAACTGAACAACAAAAGCAGAGAATAACGTACGTATACAAGACAAGAGGATCAGCGTGTGTGCGTTTGAGAGAGGAAGAGAGAGATAGAGAGATAGCTAGAGAGAGGTTCTTACACAATATAAACTTTGGTAGCCATTAATGGATGGAGTCTCTGAGTCTTTCTCTCTCTGTATGTCTTTCTGTCTTTGTGCCTTGTAGCGAAACCTTGCGAAGAATGAAAGAAAGCTTGGTAAGCTTTTATAATAAATGCTGCCAATAAGTTTGGCGAATTTTATTAGTCTTTTTTTTTTTTTTTTTGATAAGGGAATTTTATTAGTCTTAGTCAATGGGGGCTGCGTATTGAATCATGTAATATAAGGTATAGCCAAAAATAAATTGGCGACCAAAGAAAAATAGATTATAAAAAGAAGAAAAAATTGTTAAATATATATTTTAATTGACAAGGACAAAACGATGTAGTTTTGAATACATTAAAAATACGTTATTTGCAATGAGTCAGAATTTAACAAACAACTTAACAATAGATATAAATGTAAGGGGTTTTTTCAAAACGTTCTGTAACGCTAGGGGCACCAATCAAAATTTTCATACTTTTGGGGGGACAATCAAAATTACCTAAAGTTTAATGGTATAATCTAAAGTTTCGCCATTTTCTAATTAATATTACTAGCAAGGCAAAAAGTTTTCTTTAGTGAATGCAAAGTCTAACGGCCAATGTTTCTTGGACATATGGTGTTTGCTCAAATTTTGATTTATTTTCTTTAAAATATATTATCCATAATTGTTTCAAAAATAATAATTAATTTCAGCACTTTTAATATTGTAATTCATGTGTATCCAAAAAAAAAAAAAAAAGAGATTGTAATTCATGGGTTCTAGTTAGCTCAATTGGTAAAGTCTCTTATGATTGAGTAAGAGATCTGAAGATCAATCACCGTCTATACTGAAAACCAATTGGTGTCATGATTTAATGATAAAGAGCAATCATCGAGAGCGGAAGCCATATTTTGAAAGTCTCTAGAAAAAAAAAATTGTAATTAATTTTTTTAATAAAAAAATTAACAATCTAACATAAATTTTATACTAACAAATAAAAGAATTTAACAAAACCTATAATTGTTTAAATTATTATGAAATTAAATTAAAAGTTCATAAAATTTATATCATACCTAAAATTATGGTGTTTAAGATATCGTAAAGAACACACTTTTTTACTCATTTAGCTAATTTTAAATCATGATTATAAAATAATAATAATAAATTACTCTTAAGAAAGAGGCACACTAGGATATAGCTAGATAATCTTCAAGCTCGAAAAATAGTTTAAAACTTTAAGACACCAAATATTAGGCCTTAAAAAAAATTTCCACATTCGCTATGGGTGCTTAATATTTTTATTTTTATTTTTATAAATAGCTTGATAATTTCCAACTTACTTGTTTATTTTTTATACATAATTTAAAAAAAATCTAAAAGTGCCATGAATATGTTAATTAAGAATTATTATTTTTGAATATAACAATTAAACTAAAACATCATAAAAATAAACATAAACATGAAAATAAATATTTTTAATTTATTTGATCCACAAAATGTCATACTTTATTCAAATAGAAGCATAGGAAAATATAGAAATTTTGATGTTAATATTTGAATTTTTTAGGTTATTCATACCCCTTTCTCATTTGTTTTTAACATACAAATTATTTTTTTTACTAATTATGTGAGAGAAGCTTAGGTTTCAAAGTTTCTTAGCTCAAAAATAATTTAAGTATCTAAAGTCTAAAGATAATCTAGCCTTGTTGTTGTTGTTGTTGTTTTTTTTTTTTTTTAACATTTGATGCATAATCTTTTGGGCTATCATAGTCCAAACTAGTCAAAATCTTGTGGGTTACAAATTAGTCCAAATTTATCATATGTGCCTCCTAAATTAGTGTAATACTTCAAGATAGTATCAAGAATCACACTTATGGGATCATTTATAAACATTTTTATAATGCACGTGTAAAAATAATTAAATTATTTATTTCAATATTATTTAAGATCATAGATATAGGGTTGTTCACTTTGATATCCCCTGAATGTAGATCTAAAGTGGGAAAATTACTTAAGATCATTTATTTTTTTCATTTGGTTTTTCCACTTGCATCACCAACATTCCTATAGTATATACACTTGAAGCTTTTCCCAGTTGATATTAATTAATAGGACTATCAGAGCTTCGAACTAGAATAATACTAGACCTTTCCTGTGCAGCTTAGGCGGAGGCCAAGGATGCCTAGTTGTAAGGTTAAGATTTAACTCTCTTATAAATAGTCAAGATTCTTTCAATTGTTTTACATATTTAAAAAAAAAAATTAATTAATTTTAATTTCTCCAAACCAAGGGAATGCTAGAGGACACAATTGAACAAACAAGTGGTAGAATGAGCACAAGCCACACAAATGTAATAAGAGCAAAGTGCCAAACGGTATAACGTTATATTATAATAAAAAAATTGTTACATTTCCTAATTTAATATAATTCATGTAAAATAATTATATTTTACTTTATTTTTCTTTGTATGTTTATTGTCGTGCTTTGCATGTAATCAAGGGTATCAAACAATTAATACATGTCAACATACTTTTTTTTTTATATACATAATTTAAAAGACCTAAAAGGGCTATGAATATATTAATTAATAATTTTAATTATTATGTGAATATAAAAATCAAACAAAAACATCAAATAAACATAAACATGAATATAAATCTTTATTTGTTTTATTTGAACCCACAAACATATGTTGTTCTTTATTCAAATAGAAGCATAAGAAAATATCAAAATTTCAATGTAAAAAAATTGAAATTTTTAGGCTATTCATATCCCATATATATTTTTAACATACAAATCAATTTCTAACTATTTGTGCAAGAGGAGTTTAAGCTCAAAGTTTCTAATCTGATCTTGTTTTTGTGTGAAGTTTTTCTTATGTTAATTTAATTGATTATGATTTCAAAGTAACCATAATAGTCAAAACTTGTTTTGTAGGGTCTCCAGCATATTTTCAAATATAAGATTAAATGCACTCAGAAGTAATTCTTGGCATTTACATGCACTAGGGTGTGTATGTGTACATATAAGATTTAAAATTTTGAACATAAAATATCTTTGGCCAAAATCCAAATTACGCACATTTAAGTTTGAGTTAACTACTTTCTCAAAAAAAAAAAAAAAAAAAAATTTGAGTTAACTGTTATTTTTCATTTTAGTTATAAATATAAACATTTATGTCAAATTGGTGTTTATAAAATTGTTGCTAATTCGAATAAAATAATTATGTATTAAATTTGTAAATTCTGTCAATTTTATAAACAACAATGAATGAAAGAAACAACTTGACAGAAATGTTAAAATTTATTAATTTAATTACCAAAATAAAAACTTTAGGGATGAAAATCATAATTCACCCAAACTTAATGGGTTTAGTATGGACTAACCATAAATTTATACTTAACTCCCCCAAAAAAAAAAAAAAAAAAATATTAATCCAAATGTTTGGAGATATCCCTCTCTCTCTATTCTAGAATCAATTAATTTTTGTTTATTTATCTAATGTCTCAAATCTCAATAAGCAATGTTTCTCATTGTATGTGGCTATGAGACTGCAGCGACTGTATATATTCTCTTATTCAAAGGAATGTGTACGTGTTACTTTGTGTTTAGATTTTGTTAATATACATATGAATATATGATTTATGATTGTGTGTTTGTTTAGTATGACTGTGTGACTCGGTGACTATTTTCTGTTTTGTACCCAAGATAAAAAAGTTTGGGAGTTAAGAATTTGGGATATTGTCGTACTGTCAGTACCTGGCTCTCTCCACCTAAAGAATTGCTTCGCCCTTTCTTTTTCTTTTTTCTTTTTTTTTTTTTTTGAAAAACAAAAATTTTTTCTGGCTGCTTGGGTGTGTATGTTTTTTACTTGGCAACGCAACAACACTAATTAGTTTTTTAGTCAAAATAATATAGGACATATAATGATAAATATAATATTTATTAGATTTGTATGTTTTGGGGGGGGGAAAAAAACTACCACAATATTTGATCTTTTCAATTAAAACTACACTTTAAAATAAAGTGTAAGATGATTGTCTAAAATATTCTCTAATTTTATTCATTAAAATGGAAGTTCACATTGAGTCAATTTTTCTTTTTTTTAAAAAAACTATTATTTCGTATCTTTTATTTTGTTTATTTTTGTATGCGCTCATTTAGTTTGGAATCTTAGTGTGTTTCTTACTTTTGTTCCAGAATGGTGAATCTTTTTAGTTCGTACATTAGCCCCAAAGTTTAATGTGTTTGGGGACGAAATAATTTTGATATGAACAGTCAAAAAAGGCAAATTGTTGTGGGTTTGGGCTACAAAACTTGTTCAAATTATGTCATGCTTTTATCTTAGGAGGCATCTAGAAGTGGCACTGGCATCAATGGCCTTTGTCCTCAAGCGTGCTTCCTTTATTAGTACCAACTATCGACTTCGTCATCCCATTTACGCATTGATGATAACATTCTTTCTTTTATTCAACAAATGTGGATTCCAAAAGTTTTTCATTGATTTTTCACAATTCTCCTGAAATGTATTTGAAAGTGTGTTCATAGTCGGTACCTTTTCTTGTTCAAGACTAGGTCGAAATTTCTGTTTGTGGGCCACATTAACGCAGACCTGTCTTATCTCACAACAAATGTAAATGTAAATTTTATTATTATTTTTTTAAGTCAATATCTATATGTTCTCTTCCATTATGATTACTTGTCTAACTTGTTTAGCTTGATAAGTCTGGCCGCCAGATTCAAGTTCTTACCAATTTTTCTTTTCAAAGGTATTTGAAATTTCAGCTAATGTGAAATCTATGCATTGATTTGAAAGAATCTGTGAAGAAAAGAATTTTGGATGGGAAAAAACTAATAATAATGTAAAGCATAAATCGTCTCCATAATATTGACATTAACTTAGGAGGCAATTTCAAATATGATTTTCTAATTTCTTTTTCACTCTATAATCTGGCTTATTGTACCATGAATATTAATTGACTCTAATTTTTAAAAGTATCATTTTCAATAAGTGCGGTCCTATTTTTGTGGTAACTTTAACTTCAAATATTGATGAGTGTTTGATATTTTATTTTTAGAGTTTGGCTTACATCCAGTATTTTTTCAACTAAATATTATCTTTTGTTTCAAATTGTAGTAGATTTAAAAAAAAAAATCTAAATGGTTACAAATTGTTTCTAATTTAACACTTAAAAACTCCATAAACATAAACATGAAAATAACTCACAAACATATGTTATTATTTATTCAAATAGAAGCATCGAACAATATGGAAATTTCAATGTCAACATTTGAATCTTTTAGGCTATTTATAAACATTTCTACGTCACTTTAAACATACAAATTAATTTTTGACTATTTAAACAAGAGAAGCTTAACCCTCAGTGTTTTCAATCTCTAAAGAAGTTTCACTGCCTAAAGATAATCTAACATTTTTTTTTATATGACATTTCTCTTATTAGTAATTTTATTGTTTATGATTTCAAAATATTCATATTTATTCCAAGAGTTTTAACTTTCAGTGTTAAATATGAAGTTTTTATTCAAATCCTAGTTGAATACTAATCAGTTGGTGTGCTAATTGGTGCTCAGCTATTCATATAGTCCAATATTCTATAAAAAAAAAAAATTTATTTTTTATGGTAGATTATGTATTCATTCTGAGGTCCATCTTGTCTTCTATCATAGAAAATCAGAAGAATATTACTTAGAAGAAGATTATTGAATTCGGAGCTTGTGTGATAATTAATGCAAAACTATACATCACAAAACATTGGGAGCGAATAAGTGATTAGAGGTGTTATGGTCAAATATTTTCGTATATATGATATTATTAATAAATTTGGTAGATAAAAAATATAAATCTTCTATTTTATTTTTTGAATTCCATTTTCTCTTTCCTTTTATTAATTTCTTTTTAGCTTTATTAATTGAAGTTTTCCATTTCAGGTAAGCTGGTGGCTGGTATTGACTTCTATTTTGTTTCCATTCACAGCTTGTCATACTTCTAATCAAGATCTTTGAGGTATGCAACTACAAGTCTACATACAATGAAAAGTATGGTACAAAAATATAGGAAGCAATACTAAAACATACATACACATCATTTTCAATAAAAGCATAATAAACATAAACGTAAACATTAATATTAACTTTGTTAGGACATATGTGATTCAATGTTAGAAACATATGTCAATGTTTTATGTAATTGGCTAATTCTTTGACAAAACGCACTTTATTTGTAATTTGGTAGATCTAGGATGTGTTTAATGTTTCAAGAAATAAGGTTTCAAGTTCAAGTGTTAAATCCATGCAAGTCTGTCCAAGAATCAAGTGAAGAAGTGCTGTTCATTAAAGCTCAACAGCTAGTATCTATTGAGGTTTAAAAAAGCTGTTTGAGCCCGAGGTTCGACAGCTACTCGATAAATAGGGTATCTGTCGGGATTTATGAAAAATAGATTTTCAATTCAGATTTTCATCCAATCCTTGAGTATGTGTTTGGACTTTCTTTTCTCACAACCCAAAACATATATAAGGATTATTTTAAGGGCCGTAGAAGGTTACACACAGTTGCACAAGAGCACAATTCCACAAGTATGAAGAAGAGTGTGACCGGAAATCTAGTTTGCTCTAGTTCTTCTTTCTCTTGGAAAACCTAGTTTGCCCTAGTTCTTCTTTCTCTTGAAGAAGCTGCTGTGTTTGTACACCATAGAGTTTTGTGATCAAGCAACTTCATGATTTTCATCGTGTGATGAACAAAAGAACTTTGCAGCCAACATTCTTCTTAAGTTGGTGATTAAGTCGCGTACTGGGATCTACACAAATGATTAGTCACGTACTGGGAGTCTTGCATTGCAAAGTAGATATTGTCACTACAGAACAAATCCAATTGTGTATTGGGGTAAATGTTCAACTGTAGGTTGGTATAAGGTATTGTGATTCCTTTACTTGTAACAGCTTGTTTTAATAATAGTGGATTCTCGGGAGTGGTGACCTTAAAATCACTCGGTAGGGTTTTTACCGTGTAGGTTTTCCCCATTCGTAAACAAATTCAATTTAAATTCTGTTGCATACTTTAGTTAATTGGTGATTTGTTTGTGCTACCACGCGCTTTGCATGTTAATTTGATTAATTAAAAAACTTGGCTAATTAATCAATTAATATATCACAAGTGGTCAATACATTATTGGACTATCAAACTTGATCATCTTTGTAATTTTAATATCATGTCAATATCATGCACAGTGGAATAGTAAATAAGACAAGATATGATGACCAAGAAAAACTAATGAAACAAACTAGTTTCATAGTAAAAATCCTGGGAAGAAACCTTCCCAAAAAGCAACCCACTATAACAAAGAGAAGGTTCAAATCTAGTACAAAATTTTTGTCCCTAGGCTTTACAAACCCAGTAAATGAACTTACAGCAAAAACTTTCTATCACTTCAAAACCTCCGAACTCTTCAATATATGAACATTCCACCCACAATCACAATTGGAACCTCCAATTGATTTCAAGAACCTCTTGAAGGATTTCCTTATAGTAGCAAGTCTATAGTGGTTACTATGACTTCAGCTTCTTCACCAATGGAATCTTCAGATCTACTTTGAACCTCTTTGCTTTTGTGAAATAGAGAAAACTTTGTTACAAAACCCTTGAAAGTTCAAATAGTGTTGATAACACTATGAACGTTTTGACCTCCAATTACAAATTATCAATTCAAGCTTATTATCAAACAATTAATGTGCAGAACATGAATATAAGCCAAACACAGAATTGATAAACAATCTAAGCCAATTATAATCACATCCACAACAGAAAATAAAAGGCAAAGATAAAGGGAAGAGAGATGCAAACACAATGACAACACGCGATGTGTTATCGAAGAGGAAACCGAAGCCCTCGACGTAAAACCTCTTCGCCGCTCTCCAAGCGGTAAATAATCCACTAGAAAATTTAGTTGGGATACATGAACAACAATAGACCCTCCAAGCCTAATCTACCCAGGTACCTAAGCCCTCCAACCTTCTTGCTCCAACAAGGTTGCGTTGAACCTTTTTCTTCTCTAGCTTACCAGATTCCGCTATAGCCCATAGCATCAACCAATAACCATTGGTTCCTTCCAAACTGCTTCCCTTGGCACCAAAAGACCTTCTCACAGACGTGAGTGTGGTGAGAAAAGGATTTGGTCAAAAACCTCTCAAGGATGTATCAATCGAGAGGAAGAGAGTAGAGGAATTTGAAGAGTCTCCTAGTGAAGATTGGGGATGAGACAATCTTGTTTTTCCTCTAGGGTTTCTTTCTCAAAATTCTCTCTGAAAACTCTCTACATTTCGTGGGTATAAAGGTCTATATATAGTGGGGTGAGAAAGGAATGTGAAGAGTCAGTTTTTCCCAAACAGGGCAAGTTGGCGGTTTGGCCTCGCGACTGGTCTAAGTCGTGGGTTCAAGTCGTGAGTTAACGGCCTAGCTAGCCTAGGACTTTTGTCCTGTAGTGCGACAGCTGGCGTGACCCTTTACCTTTCTGCATGCTTCTCACGTGTGCTACAGTTGGCGGTTTGCAAGTCGCGAGTCAGCCGCGAGTCCCTGCTTCTCTGCACAATCTTGAGCATTTCTTCACACTCTCTCACACTCTACCCTTACATGAATCCCACCTAAATACAGGGTTACTAAGTGCTGAAATACAAGCAAATTGGCATGGAATAAAGCCAATAAGATGGTTGATAAAATTCAACCTTACAATCTCCCCCTTTGGCTATTTCGTGACAAAACCCTATAACAAACTCTAGACTTAACGCGTGAGTTGGGAACAGTTGGAAAACTCACTCACACCTAACTCTAGAATCTATGAAGCTCTTGAACCATAAGAACAAGTATCTCCTGAAAGACAACAACACAATCTAATCATTGTATGCAGAAAACTTGTAATGCAAATGGAGCAAGTATAATGCGATCAAGCAAAATGGAATAAAGCAATAGACCATGGCTTGACCAAACATCCAATCACTATACAATAGTGATCACAATGCTTATTCTCTCAAAGAATGAACATCCGGACATGCAAGCAAATAAACTCAATAGCAGAGTATCATTTGCATGTCCAACACTCAACCAATGCATAAAACATATATGCATCTAGGAATAAGATCCTACAAGGGCACAAGAGTGATGTACTAAAAGAAAATGCATGGCATTTTAACATCAAGTACAAGCTACAAAGCATGAGAACATTAACCTTAAAAGCTTAGAAAAGCAACAAGTACAAACATAAACTAAGAACCTTAAAAACCTACAAAGGTAACAGGTACAAACACATAAAACCTACTGGAAAAAAAAAATCATAATTAAATATATACCAAAGTTTTAAATCATAAAAACAACATATTAACCATAGAGTATCAAAAGGCATTAAACATCATTAAACATAAAGTAAAACACTGTTTGTAATATGCTCCCCCTCAAAATGGCACTCCCTTTTAAGAGCTTCCCCCTTAAGAATTCTCCCCCTTTTTGACCGGAATGGCCAAAGGGTCACTGTTGGGAGTTAAGACTGTCAAACTTGGCGGAAAGAACGTTGAGCTGATCTTGAATTGCTACCATCCTTTCAGTATGCTCATTCTGAACTTCTCTAAGTCCATCAATCCTCTCCAAGATGATCTAAAGTGCATCTAGAGGTGCAGCGGATGAGGTTGAGACTCTGCTCCTCTTGCTTCTGCTTCTTGGTGTGACTGATTGTCCTGTAGTTTCTGCTTCAGTTTCCATAGGATCCCCTTCTTCTTGGTCACCCTCCTCATCATCACCTGGAAGACGGACTTGTATCCTTGTGAGGGTTAGCTTGTTTATGGCTGATAGGGGAGCCATGAGACTGATATCTTGAGGGATTGTAACACCTTTTGCTCTAAACAATCTCATAAGAAGACTAGGAAAGATCAGCTTGGGCCTGGAGGTGGTTCTTGTTTCTTCCACAATTGTGTCAAATATGTGGGAGTTGCAAAGGGAGAACACAGTTAAGAAATTAGTGACAAATGTGGAAATACGCACAGATTAGTAACAAATTAGTTGCAAAGGGAGAAACAGAGTGACAGGTCAACACACAGACCAAACACAGATAAGAACCAAAAAGGATAACTCAAATTAAAACTCAACACCACAAAAAATACAGTTTGTATTGTTGCAGACACAAACTATAAAAAGACAGTGTAAACCACATTCAAACACAAGATAACAAATGTCAATGAGAAAAGTTCAAGTTATATTCTCAAGATAGAAGCACACACAGGATATGGCAACATAAAATCACAGCATTATAAATCAAACAATCCAAAATCTCAGACAATTTGAAAAAAACCCAAACTCTCATTCAGAGTAAGACATAGAAAACCCCAAACCCATATACTCAAAGGGTATGAAATCTAACAAACATCAAAGCTCAGAGCAAGACTAGCACAAAGATATTAAATCATGATAGCAAATATATTCAGCAACAAAAGAAAACAACCCCAATCAACCAAATCCAACATTTTAAGTAGACCCTTGTTCGAACACAATATTACGCAAAACAAAATGGCAACTCACAAAACAAGATAATAAAGTTCAAATCATGAAATATGAAGTGAGGGAAAGAAAACCCATACCTTTTTCTTGAAAATTGGAGAAGAAATGATGCAGAAAATGAGGATTTTCGAAGAAATACTCGGAGTGTTTGAAAGAGAGAAATGGGGAAGACAATGAATAGTCACAAAAGTATGAGGGAAAAATTGAAAATGTTTTAAAAACTGACTTTAAAACGCAAAACACGTGTTTTTTGCGACTGGATTAAGTCGCTAGGGTAAGCCGCGAAACACTGTGAAACCAAGATTCTTGAAAAATCTTCTAAGTGTTTTTCGCGACTGGAAGGTCTACCCGCGAGAGAGTCGCGAGATGAGTCGCGAAAATCTCTAAGTACCCCTCGCGACTGGACCCTCCACTCGCGAATAAGTCGCCACACTGAGCCGTGAAAGTCACCAAAACTCAAATTTTGAAAAATTTTCTAAGTATTTTTCGCGACTAGGACATTGACTTGCTAGTGAGCCGCGAAAAATCTCGAAGTGGACTCGCGATTGGGGCATGCAACTGGGCCAACCTGCGACAGAGTCGCCAAAACAGGATAACACTGTTTTTGAAATTTTTGACATTTTTGTAAAAACAAAATACTTTCCAAAAACAACTAAAACACTCAAAAATCTTTTTGTGTTTGATCAACAAAGATTGAGCATGTGAAAACATATTTAAACAAGTACAATCACACTAATGAATATGGCATACATTGAACATAGACTTGTGTGAAGTGTGTGGGTATCAAGAATGAGATAGTCCTTAGTCTAATGTGAAGTTTCAATGATCAATTCAACCAAGGCATACACAACTAGCACTAGATAATGTGATCCATCTCAATTATAGAAGTATGCATATATGACCTCCCACATAGACTTGAGTACAATATCTTTGAAGCTTTTCATTTGGCTCCATTTTCAACATATCATTTGATCTTTTTGAATCAACACATCTCATTGTGAGATTGATGCCTGAAATTTTTGATATTTCATTTTGATGAGTTAGCCTTTGGTTTTTTGGGCATCATACATTTTATTTTGGTCGCTTTCCCTTTTTCCTAGTCAAATACTAGTATGTGCTACAGGCTTTTGCAGCTCAATATCTCTTTTCATTTGGAGATTTACATTTGGAGAGCTCTTTAATTAAAAGCGATAAAATAAAAGTGGGAAGATATATAGGCATAAGTCTATGCATGTCTCAAGATCAACAAAATCATTCACTAATCATTTATGACAAGGATGAAGATCTATTTACAACAGTCACATAGATTTCATGATTTCTTCCATAATGATATGAGTGCATAAGAAACAAGCTAGGCTCGTAGATGCATAAGGCCATTAGTACAAAAGTACAAGACAAAACATGATTTGAGACAAAACTCAACAAAGTCGATCAAACATTTTGGATTTTCTACTTTTTATGTGTTTTTGGATTTTTGACATAAACGTAAGAAAAGATTGATCAAAAACTATGTAAAAACATTTATAGACGAAACAAATAAACAACCAAACAGATTTCAAAACAAACAAGCAAAAAGCATACAACCAAGCATATTCACAAAGCATAGGAAGAATTAATGCATGGACATGTTGTAATGCTTATGCATGAGTACTCCTCTTCACCCACACGTCACGTGCGTTTGGGATGATATTCTTGACGGATTGGGTACGAGAGTTAGGACTTTCAAACCTTCTTGTGAAACTTTCCAGGCAAGTGGTAAAGGCACTGATCATCTTCATCACGTCCATCATTCTGGGATCATGATTTTGACTTCTTGGTTGCTCACAACCCTAAGACCTCTTATCATTTCTTCTTCCTCATGATCGAGGAGTGCTTGCATTGTTTAACGCTTTCAGCTTATGACAGTTGGGTTTGGTATGCCCTTGCAATCCACAAAAGTGACAGAAACAATTCGTTCTAGGACCCCGTTGTGATCTTGGAAGAGATCTTTCTCTAGCTTCTGATTGATTACGAGACTTATTTAACACCCGTTGATCAGCCACATTCTTCTTCTTCTTAGCCTTAACTATCTTAGGAATAGACTCTTCTACAACCGTATCTTTGGCCTTCACAAACTTCATTTCTTTGTTGACATTGGCTGATGAGCTACTCCCTCCGGTATATCCCAACCCGGACTTGTCTGAGGAAGGTTTTTGAGATGAAATAACATCTTTTAACTTCTTGGATGAGACCCTCTCTATCTTAGCATGAGCTTGCACTACCTCTTGCTCAAGAAATCTCACTTTTGTATAAGCTTCTGATAGCTCACCATTTAATGTTTCAATCTCACACTTCGCCTCCTTATATTGTACCAGAAGACTTTTGTAATCTTCCTCAGTTTTCTTCATCTTCTTCACAGCCGCCTTTGCCACCCTTGCATACTCACTCGATTTCTCAAGGAGTAAGGTGTAATTCTCTTGAAGACCAGATTTATCTTCATACTCTTTAGCCTCTGATTCTTCAACAATCCCAATAGACTCCAAATCAGAATGCTCACCAAGCTCCTTCACAAGTGAACCCAAATCATCTAAGGATTCCACATGTGCAATGGTCATGAATGTGAAGTAATTTCCCTCTCCGTCACAGCTATCTTCAGAGTCAGAGTTTGATGAATCCATGTCACTTAAAGTGGTAGCGTAGACCTTTCCTTTCGACTTTAAATAGTTGGGACATTCCTTTTTGAAGTGTCCATGTCCATTACACTCGAAGCATGTGATTCCTTGAGAAGATTGGGAATCTCTACCATCTTTCCTTTGGAATTCTTTCTTCTCCTTCCCGGAACTCTGAAATTTTCCTTTGTCACCAAATTTCCCACCGTTCTTGAGTGTCAAGAATTTTCGAAAGTTCTTTAAAAGGTATGCCACATCTTTATCTACTGCATCCTCTTCCGAAGAGTCATGAGATACCACTCTCTCATCAATTGTTTTAAGAGCAAGAGATTTGCTCTTCTTCTATGTGGGCAGTGACAATTCATACGTCTGCAATGAACCGACCAACTCTTGAACTTTAATGTCGTCAAGATCCTTGCTCTCTTCAATGGCTGTTACTTTGGCATGAAAACTTTTTGGCAGTGACCGAAGGATTTTCCTTACAATTTTAGAATCCTCCGTCTTTTCCCCAAATTGAATTTGCCGACAACCACCTCATTCAGCTTACTATAAAAAGAGTCAAAGGACTATCCTCACTCATCTTAAGCTCCTCAAAGTGAGTGGTCAACATCTATAGCTTGGTGTCTTTCACTTTCTTTGTTCCTTCATAAGTAGTCTCCAGAATCTCCCATGCTACCTTAGCAATAGTAATATGTGAAATCCTGTGAAATTTTTCTGGAGAGACACCACAAAAAATAGCATTCAATGCTTTATTGTTAGCATTAGCCGCCGCAAGAGCTGCCTTAGCCCAAGTGGATTTGGCAGCCTCCGGCCTAGTCCAACCAACTTTAACTGCATCCCACACATCATCATCAATAGAACACAAAAATGCTCTCATTCGGACTTTCCAAAAATCATAATTATTGCCATAAAAAAAATGGTGGCACATTTAGAGATTGAGACCTATCCATCTCAATACGGGGTCAGGGATTGCACTAAGGTGTTTAAACCACAGCAAGTGCACCTGCTCTGATACCAATTGAAAGTTCAAATAGTGTTGATAACACTATGAACGTTTTGACCCCCAATTACAAATTACCAATTCAAGCTTATTATCAAACAATTAATGTGCGGAACATAAATATAAGCCAAACACAGAATTGATAAACAATCTAAGCTAATTATAATCACATTCACAATAGAAAATAAAAGGCAAAGATAAAGGGAAGACAGATGCAAACACAAGGACAACACGTGATGTGTTATTGAAGAGGAAACCAAAACCCTCGGCGTAAAACCTCTCCACCGCCCTCCAAGCGGTAAATAATCCACTAGAAAATGTAGTTGGGATACATGAACAACAATAGACCCTCCAAGCCTAATCTACCCAGGTACCTAAGCCCTCCAAGCTTCTTGCTCCAACGAGGTTGCGCCGAACCTTTTTCTTCTCTAGCTTACTGGATTCTGCTATAGCCCATAGCATCAACCAATAACCATTGGTCCCTTCCAAACTATTTCCCTTAGCACCACAAGACCTTCTCACAGACGTGGGTGTGGTGAGAAAAGGATTTGGTCAAGAATCTCTCAAGGATGTATCAATGGAAAGGAAGAGAGTAGAGGAATTTGAAGAGTCTCTTAGTGAAGATTGGGGATAAGGCAATCTTGTTTTTCTCTAGGATTTCTTTCTCAAAATTCTCTCTAGAAGCTCTCTACATTTCGTGGGTATAAAGGTCTATATATAGTGGGGTGAAAAAGGAATGCGAAAAGTCAGTTTTTTCCAAATAGCGCAAGTTGGCGGCTTGGCCTCTCGACTGGTCTAAGTCGCGAGTTCAAGTCGCGAGTTAACGGCCTGGCCAACCTGGGACTTTTGTCCTGTAGTGCGACAGCTAGCGTGACCCTTCACCTCCCCACATGCTTCTCATGTGTGCTGCAGTTGGCGGCTTGCAAGTCGCGAGTCAGCCACTAGTCCTAGCCGCGAGTCCCTGCTTCTTTGCACAATCTTGAGCATTTCTTCACACTCTCTCACACTCTACCCTTACATGAATCCCACCTAAATACAGGGTTACTAAGTGCTGAAATATAAGCAAATTGGCACGGAATAAAGCCAACAAGATGGTTGATAAAATTTAACCTTACAACCCTAGCCACATAAATGGAGTGTTTCTCTCTCTAAAAAGCCTACTAATAGATGGCTTATAATGTCCTTTAAATACCGGTTCAAACGAATCTCAATTCGGGCTTCAAATGAATAAGTTATGGGAATTTTTGCGTAACTGATTTTCGCTAATCCGTGACGCTCAACCGATCGGGCTTGTTTCCAGACTTCTGTCGAGGAGATAGTAAGTTTTGAGTTTCTATCAAGCTCCTATCGAGGTACATGTTGAAAATGTACTGAAAATGTGTTCTTCTTGATCTTTTCTTGACGAAAAAAATTTGATACGAATAATTGAAAAAGGCATAATAATAATAATTATAACTTTACTCTGTTTGGGGAGGAAATGAATTTGATACGAATGGTCAAAAATGGCAAATTGCTGTGGGTCTGAGCTACAAAACTTGTTCAAATTATGTCAGAGGCATCTAGAAGTGGCATGGGCATGGATGGCCTTTGTCCTGAATCCGTGAATCGTGCTTCCCTTATTTGTACTAACTATCGACTCGTCATCCCATTTACACATTGATGATAACAATTTATATATATATATATATTTTTTTTTTTTAAGCTCCGTTTGGATAGCGGCTGGCGGCTGGCAGCTGGCGTCAAGTGCTTTTGCCTTTTTTTTTTTTTTTTTCTCGACCAGTGCCTCTTGCAATGTTAATGGGACATAAACAATGCATTAAAGTAAAGTTACAGTATTTTTAGCAGTGAACAGTGATCCAAAAATTATTATTTTTTATTATTTTCAACAATAAATTTTTAATTTTCAACAAAATATTCGATATTCAAACACACACTTAAATTCAACAAACCTGGATTCCCAAAGTTTTTTCATTGCTAGCCCTGTCCAATTTGTCTTCCTTGATTTTCTGCCAGATTTGATTTTTCACAATTATTAAGGAATGTATTTGAAGTGTGTTCGTGTTCGGTACCTTCTTGTTCGAAATTTCTGTTAATGTGGGCCACATTAATGCAGACCTGTCTCATCTCACAACTAATGTGAAAACTTGCAATGATTTGAAATAATTTGTGAAGAAAAAAAGTTTGGATGGGAAAAAACTACTAACAATAATCTGTTAATGTGGGTCACATTAAGGCAGACCTGTCTCATCTCACAACAAATGTGAAAACTTGCAATGATTTGAAATAATTTGTGAAGAAAAAAAGTTTGGATGGGAAAAAACTACTAACAATAATGTAAAGCATAAACCGTCTCCATAATTTTGACATTAACTTAGAGGCCACTTCAAATTTGATTTTCTGATTTCTTTTTAAATTTATAATCTAGTTTGTGTGAACTGTTGAATCATGAATGTTAATTGACTATAATTTGTAAAGTATCCTTTTCAATAAGTGCACTCCCATTTTTTTGGTAACTTATAATATTGATTGTTTGATCTTCTATGCACGCCAATTTCAATTCTATGAACCATAACCAGGTTGTAGCGACCATAATAGTGTCTCTCTTCCGGCAAATGGACCCACAAAAGACATTGAAATGGGCCAAGAAAGTCATGAGTAGGAGAAATAGCTTTTGCTTCACGTATACAATACAATGGCCACTGCCATCATAGTCAATAGCTAGGTTGTTTGCTACTAGCTAAGTAGGGGACACAATATGTCTTCTCAGATATTGCTTTTTGCCCTTGTCCCTCGATTGGGGCAGGGCCACCCTGAGACTTTTAATCCACCATTATGCCTTTGAGTTGGCTTTTCGTGGGTTGGTGCTGGCCTTTGAGAAGAAAGCATCATAAAATGCTTTCTACTCGTGCCAGTTGGATTCAACAGTTCTACACATGCACAGTTGCATTGCATTTTCTAGTCTCAAGTCCCTTCATTCTGACAACATAGCACCACTCAAAAGGGTGCTAGCTAGGTGTTTTATCCACCACTTTTCTATGGTAACCTTGTGGAGATTCATGGAAGAATCCACCTTGTGGATAATTGGCATGTAAGGAAGACTGCACATAATGGAATATGAAAGTCCATTTTATAATTAAGCTTTTTTAAAATTCTTTTTATATATAGGAATAATTACACTTTGCCTACCTGTGGTTTGCCTCTAATTCTATGTGTCCACCCGTGATTTAAATTTTGACACTTTTCTATGATTCTGACCGTGAGTGCTCTGTAACCCACTTCAATGTTTTCTGTTACTCTAACACCAATTAAGTAAAAAACACATCCTAAAACGGATCAAAACTCACTCTCACTCTCAAAACTCACTCACTCCCACTCAGCTTGCTTACCAAACTCACTCACTCCCACTCGCTTGAGACAACTATGGCAGATCTGAGCCGAGGAAGAAAGACACAGTTGCTCCTCTGTTCAGCTGTGGCAAATCCTACAATGGGCTTCGATTCGTGCATGCTCCTGGGTTTTGATCGTGGGTATTAAACCTGGGTTACTATAATATATATATATATATATATATATATATATATATAGCAGAATTTTTTAATGTAATGGCCATTTCGCAATATTTTTTCTCAGCGGCCAAACAAGAACCAAAGGAAAACAGATTATGAAACCCCTATCCCTAGATAAACAAATCTGAATCTAATAGAACAAGCACAATTAATCATATCTTTTAGAAAATAGTTTTCTAAATCCGTACTCAATGCAATTTGAGTTAGTTGGTTGAGACGTAGAAAACAATTTTGCATTTTGTTTTTTTAGGAACAACAAACAGGCCCTAAACTTAAATCTAAGCACTAGCTTGAAACTTGCCGAGATCGACTACCACTCAGAAGCGCCGGCTGGGGGAGACGGCTGATCTCCATCGTCTCAAATGCTCTTCCGATGGGTTCTTGTGTTCTACTTCGAAGAGTTTCAATAAGACACCCCTCCATTTTTGAGTGAGTTTTGGGAGTGAGAGTGAGTTTTGATCCGTTTTGGAATGTGTTTTTTACTTATTTGGTGTTAGAGTAACGAAAAACATTGAGGTGGGTTGCGGAGCACTCACGGTCAGAATCACAGGTGGGCAAAGTGTCAAAATTTTAACCACGGGTGGGCACATAAAATTAGAGGCAAACCACAGGTGGGAAAAATGTAATTATCCATAATAGGGTGCAAAGTGCAAACTTCACATGCCTTTATTTGTTCATGATTTTGTGATGCTTGATAGTACATATATGATTTAGTTGTGGATCATACCAAACACCTCTTTTTTTTTTTAATTTAATTTAATAAAAATGTTATTAGAATTACATGTGCAATAGTAGTAAATGCTAGAATATTTTTTTTTCACGATCTCCTCATTTTTCATTTGTATTTAATTTGAAATAACTCGAGATTTTGTGGAATTCAAATAGCACCACCATGCCAAAGGCTTTGTAGCAGAATTGGCACTTTCACATACACAAAGTGCTTAGGCGTCTAGGGATTCGAGCTGTGAGATTAGTAGCATGTTGTAATTATCTCTAAAAAAAATAACTCCACCACAACATTAAGAATCTAAGATTGTCCTTTTAAAAAAAAAAAAAAAAAAAAAATTTAATGTCCTTATATAGGCTGATGGAAATTTAGACCCCTTAAACAACCAAATTGCGTAGCCTAGATTAATTAGCCAAGTTGTTACTTAGTCAAATTATGCAATTCTAGGTTAAAGCAATTCAACAATCATATCAAGAATAATAATGCAGCGGAAAATAAATGAACACAAGATATGATCACCCAGGAAACCACATGGTAAAAACCTGGGGAGGATTTGACCCACCGATCCTCAAGGCATAACAGAATTCACTATGAAAGAATTGAAGTTCTTACAAAAGGACTACAAGCTCCCCGCTCGACTTCCTAATGCTACCCACCAGTAGAACTTCCTGACACGACCACGCGCAGGCTCCGAATCCACGAACTACTTCTTTCTTGAATTCCTCAATCAGCTACAAGCTCCCCGCTTGCTTTTCTTTTAAGTTCCAATGGTTGCAACTATTTTGATCATCAAGATATTGACAACCCTAAGTTTATGTGAAGGAAAGCTCCTCAAAGACTCACAAGAGATTCACACAAACAGCAAATATGAGCAACAAAACAATATGGACAACCTTCAAAAACGTGGATAGGGTTTTGTTTATATACCTAGGGTAAAAACATAAAACCCTAAACGTTTAATGAAGTAGGGCTGAGTTGGAAATTCTGCAGAATAATCAACCTGTGCGATTTTCGATCGATCGAGTCTATTCTTCGATCGATCGAGCCAGGCCAAAAGTCCCAAGTACTTCTGCAGCCACTCGATTCCAACTGTACAATAATAAACCAACTTTGAGCAAGCCTAAACAAGACTAAATACAATGTTTTGATCATGGTTTGCCAACATTACAAATTAGAGTTCTAAATACATAAAATCCTAAGACCTTAGAACCTAACAAACGCCCCCTTTGGCAATCCGTGACAAAACCATAATTAAAAGCTCAAAGTTTTACAAGTAAAAGCCCTTTACAAAGGTAATGCTCATAAAATCAAATTCAGCCTAACTACTATCCATCAGTTTCAAGTGTAGACAGCAGCTTAGTTGAATCAACCTATATATTCCTGAAATACTCAACAAACGCATAAACGCATGTGTGACAGAAAAGAGTAAAACAACAGGTGTAACATTCTTGTAAGATTCACACAACACAAAATAAAGACATATATGAATGATCAACTCATAAATATAAATCAATAAGCAGTGAATCATAAAGCAACAAGAATCAACAAAAATAACATGTATATCAATCAATGTTACTCCCCCTAACATGAATATCTCCAAAAATGATATACAAAGTGAAGCACCTAGATACAATCTAAAAAACTCCACAAGCTCCTCAAAAACAAAAGTCTCCCCCTAACTACAAAAAACTCCTCAACAAGTCAAAAATACCACTCCCCCTTTTTGTGACGGAATGCCAAAGAGCAATCACAAGTCGCCATCAAAATGAGGTGGTGAAGGTGAATGAAGACGCGCCAAGTCAGCTCGTAGAGCACGAAACTCATCTAGCAAGTCCACCAAAATCTGACCATGAGCCGCTTGAACGGTCATGACAGTCTCCAAAGTACGACGAACATCGAAGTCGGCCGAAGGAGGTGGAGGAACATCAGCAGCAGCAGCATCATCACCAACTGGATCAGGAACATCCTCACCAGCAAGACCTGCAGAAGAAGAAGGAGGAGGTGCGCTACTAGAGGGCTCAGACCTAGGGTGTTTAGAACCAGCTCGAAGATGAGCAGCCCTTTGTCTAAGAAAAGACGCACCGATAGGAGCAATAACATGAACGGGCTCAGAGGAAGGGAAGCCACCAAGATCAAGATGAAGGAGAATCCTATGAATGAAAATAGGATGTACAAGAGCATGAGCAGAAGATGAACTCCTATAAACATCGTTCAAAGAACGAAGAAAAAGATGGGGAAAACTAATAGGAGCATCAGTAACTAGAGCGTACAAAAATACACACCTCTCAAGAGGAATGGTGTGAACATGGGAAATGGGCCAGATAGAATGACACGCTATCCTAAAGAAGAGATAGTGTAACCCGGAGAGCTCAGCAGAAGTGATCCGAGGATCAGAACCCCACTGGACAGTAGTCCCAGTGATGTAAGACAAGACATCACTAATCTCGGGAGACACGTCATATGGATAGACAGGATGTCGAACCAATGGTACCCCTAGAGCATCAGCCACTACCTGAGGAGTAATGGAGTACTCTACGCCTCGTATCCAACTCTTGACTAGAGTGTTGGAATCATAGATGCGGATAGAGATGTTCGAATAGAACTCTCTAATCAAGGCAGAAGGTGGAGGAGGATCAGAAACATCCACCAAGGGTAACCAGCCCCTACGCTCAAAGTTTGCCCTAATGGCAGGATCAAGTTCATCTAAGTGAACAGAACGCTCAGCCCAAATCTTTCTCCTAACATTCAGCTTCTCATAAATCTCTTGGTTTTTCTCACTCGAAAACTTCTCACGGTCATAGGATGGAGGGGGTGAAGGAGAAGGTGAGGGAACATTCCTACGGGCTCTAGTTTTCCTAGGCATAGTGCTAAGGAAAGGACAGAGACACAAAGTGAAAAACCAAAAAGAACAAGAGAAAATATAACCAAGGGCAGACTGCAAATTAGCACAATAAAAAATATAGAACAAAAATCTATATGATGCATGAACATTAATAATGTTGTGATGCATGATCTAATGCAGTAAACAAATAAGTTCAATTGAGATTGAAGTGACAAAATTGGCTTGAACATGGAATTTTTATCAAAAATCCCAAAAATTGAAAACCACTTGTTGAAAGTTTTTACCAAAAAGATGAATTGAGCATTATAAAACACATTACATAGATTATAATGCTTAATTACAACTACACAATAAGCCAATTTCATCAAATTCTTCTCAATTTAACAAAAACCCCAATTCGGATTAAGAACAAACCCTAGATTTTTCAATTTTTCACCAAACTCAAAATTGATCCAATTAACAGGTAATAATCATGTTTATGAAGTGTCCCCACAAAAACCCAATGATCAATTTCATAAAATAGGGCTTGAATCAACAGAAAATCCCATAAATGGCAAAGTGCGAAAATCGCCCCCAAATGCATGGATTTATGCATGAAAAGATGAAAAAAAAATTCAAAAGGAAGGGCACAAGGGTCTTACCGACTTGAGGAGAGAGAGATTTTGCAAAAAGAACGGAGGAAAACGACAAAAATCTCTATGTGGAGCCTTGCCTCGTTGGAGAGAGAAAAGAAAAAGTTTGAAAAGTTTGAAATAGAACTTTGAAAAAGTCAGATCAGAACTTTTAAAAAAGCTTTTCCACGATGTTCGATCGATCGAAAATCAGATTCGATTGATCGAAACACACAGTCATTTTGAGACAAATGAAAGCACTTTTTCGATTGATCGAAAATCAGATTCGATTGATCGAAACACACAGTCATTTTGAGACAAATGAAAGCACTTTTTCGATTGATCGAAAATCAGATTCGATTGATCGAAATGGGCAGAGGCTCACTAAATTTTGAGAAAAAATCACAGTTTTGAAAGACACAAACCTAATTTTGAAAAACAACTCCTCAAAGCATTAAATTACAGAAATAAAATGCATGAGTATGAGATGGAATGCTTTTTCAAAAAACCCAAAATTTTAAACCCAATTTTCTCAAAAACAAATTTTAATCATTCTTCCTTTGAATTTTCTCAAGCAACAAATATGTTGTGCACAAATCTCAAGATAATTTCAAACTTGGTTGGTCAGACCAAAAGCACACACTAGCATGTACAGTGTTTAACAAAGAGTAACTTGTGTAGTGTGTGATACTAGCAGAAACTTGAGATACATGTGAGGTGATATGTGAATAGCAATCAAACACAAAGTCTACACAATTCATTACATAGAATTTAAAAGAGACTATCACCTAAAAAGTTACATCCTATAACTCCCACATCTCCTAGAACAAAAGCTTGCAATCATGTAAGTTTCTTGTATTTTTGCCCCATTATTTAGGTGAAATTTGGCATAAAGCCTAATAGTACACACCAGATTAGATTATGTGAAATGGCATCAAGCCTAATAGTACACACCGGTTTGAATTAAGTGAATTGGCATCAAGCCTAATAGTACACACCAGTTTTAAGCATTAAGCATTTAAGCATTTAAAGAGGCTACACCTTATGTTCTTTTTGTGCATGTGCTACACTTTCTTGAGCACAAAATCTTATGATATGCACTAAGGTGTTCATGATTGACTAGTGAACAGTGGTGAGATGGTTATTTATGCCTTTCTCAAAAGGATCAAGTCCGACAGTCAAATAACATGTGACTTCAAGATCAAGACAAAGTGATAAACACTATAAACATCTTTCCCACACAACATGCACTACAAAGCTTTAACTAGTCAAGTGCGATATTTAAGCTTATCAAAGTTAAACAAGGTACACAGAACATGACATGTGTCAAAAGATAGACCAACCTTATTTTTCAAAAATCAAGAAAAATAGTGTCTAACATAATTTTTGATTTCTCCTTTTTTTTTTTTTTTTTTTTATTTATTTATTTAAAAGAGAAAACAAATAAATCCTAGAATGAAATGCATGAATGTAATGCAATGCAAGTCCTAGAACAAAAACAATAAAAAGACAAAAACCAAGAACAATGGTCACCAAAGAATAGAGTAATTAAGCACAAGGACCATGTCAGAAAGACTCAGTTAGTTCGAGTCTTTTGCATCCAAGACTTTTTAGATGCACCACGAGCATTGGAGTTCTTATTCACATTCGAGTGATTCTCTACTCCAGGATTGGAATAAAGGTTTAACACCTTTACCAATTCACCAATTAGTGCTATAGGATCTTGTGCTTGAGGCACAGGCACTTTTGGTTTATTTGCTCTCTTATCAGCTTGAAGCTTGTAACAGTTAAGACGAATGTGTCCAGACTTACCACAATAATGACAAACCCAAGCAGGTTTACCATGCATCTTGTCCTTAGATTTGGTAGGATCCTTAGGTTTAGATTCTCTTAAATCTACCCTAATCTTCTTAGGTGGTGAAACTTCTACGGGTTTAACTATCTCACTCACAGGAGGTTTGACAGTTTCACTCACACCCTCACTCACAGAAGGTTCAGAAGAAGAGGAAGGAACAAAAGTAGTGGAATGTGGTCCAGAATCAAAAATGCTTTCAACATATCCTAACCCAGTTTCATCAGTAGGAGACTTTTGAACATTCAGCATGTGATCAAGTTTAGGACTAGCAGATCTAGCAACAGATAAATCATGTTCCAAAGTTCTAACTTTATCAAGCAAAAGCATGTTCTCAGATTTAACATTATTCAAAAGCTCATTAGCATCAAACAGTTTAACAAGCAAATTTCTCTTTTCAAGCTCAAGAGAATCAATTTTCTTTAGGCCAAGTTCAACTTTCATAGCATCCTTTGCAGCAACTTTGCAAAGTTTGTTATAGGCCTCTTGAAGATCTGCATCTTTAAAGAGTTCCCCATCAGAAGGGTTCTCCTCAGCAGATATGCTTTCATTGACTATAGCAGTAGCCGTGAAAGCAATGAAGTTTCCATCCTCGTCACCACCGGACTCATCATTAGAAACCTCATTATCACTAAGGGTTATAGCCATAACTTTACCCTTATTCCTCAAGAATGTAGGATATTCAGATTTCACATGACCATACCCTTGACAGCCAAAACACTGAGGACCCAAAGAGTTATTAGAAGATTGACCAAAATTTTCTCTAGGTTTTTCAAAATTGTTAACCTTAGTGGGATCATTCTTCCTAAAATTTCTAGGTTCAGCAGTGTAAGTACCTCTTGCCTTTCTATTTGTATTCCTAAGAAAGTTCTTAAAGTTTTTGGCAAGATAGGCAATCTCTGTAGCAGAGAGCTCATCATCAAATCCACCACCCTCAACATCATCAACTGACTTAAGAGCCATTGATTTGGATTTGTTCACTTTAGGTAGGTCAGACTCATAGGATTGAAGAGATCCTACAAGCTCATCAACAGGGATGGAGTCCACATCCTTGCTTTCAGTGATGACAGTCACTTTGGGTCTAAAGTCTTCAGTTAAAGATCTAAGAATCTTCCTAACAATTTTAGGTTGATCATAGATTTCACCCAAATTAAAAGCAGAATTGACAATATCATTCAGTTTGGCATAAAATTCATCAAAGGATTCATCATCAGACATCCTAATACTTTCAAACCTAGAAGTCAATTGTTGCAATTTATTAATCTTAACTGCCTTTGTGCCTTCATGCACAGTTTGGGGGATTTTCCAGGCAATATGAGCAACCTCAACATTAGAGATCCTCTTAAATTCCTCCATAGAAACAGCATTAAAGATGGCATTCATAGCTTTGCTATTGAAGCTTGCTGCTTCTTTTTCAGAAGTTTGCCACTCACTCACAGGAGTAGCGGGTTTCACCCATCCGTATTCAACGGAATTCCAAACCCTTTCATCAATGGATTTCAGGAATGCTTTCATCCTTACTTTCCAATAAGCATAGTTGTTCCCATCAAAATGAGGAGGAACAAACAGAGAGTGTCCATGCTCCATGACAACAGGGGTCAAGGATCAGCTCAGAGATTAAAAATCTCAAACAAAAAAAGCTACCTGCTCTGATACCACTTGATGGAAATTTAGACCCCTTAAACAACCAAATTGCGTAGCCTAGATTAATTAGTCAAGTTGTTACTTAGTCAAATTATGCAATTCTAGGTTAAAGCAATTCAACAATCATATCAAGAATAATAATGCAGCGGAAAATAAATGAACACAAGATATGATCACCCAGGAAACCACACGGTAAAAACCTGGGGAGGATTTGACCCACCGATCCTCAAGGCATAACAGAATTCACTATGAAAGAATTGAAGTTCTTACAAAAGGACTACAAGCTCCCCGCTCGACTTCCTAATGCTACCCACCAGTAGAACTTCCTGACACGACCACGCGCAGGCTCCGAATCCACGGACTACTTCTTTCTTGAATTCCTCAATCAGCTACAAGCTCTCCGCTTGCTTTTCTTTTAAGTTCCAATGGTTGCAACTATGTTGATCATCAAGATATTGACAACCCTAAGTTTATGTGAAGGAAAGCTCCTCAAAGATCTCACAAGAGATTCACACAAACAGCAAATATGAGCAACAAAACAATATGGACAACCTTCAAAAACGTGGATAGGGTTTTGTTTATATACCTAGGGTAAAAACATAAAACCCTAAACGTTTAATGAAGTAGGGCTGAGTTGGAAATTCTGCAGAATAATCAACCTGTGCGATTTTCGATCGATCGAGTCTATTCTTCGATCGATCGAGTCAGGCCAAAAGTCCCAAGTACTTCTGCAGCCACTCGATTCCAACTGTACAATAATAAACCAACTTTGAGCAAGCCTAAACAAGACTAAATACAATGTTTTAATCATGGTTTGCCAACATTACAAATTAGAGTTCTAAATACATAAAATCCTAAGATCTTAGAACCTAACATAGGCTATAAGCTCACGCTACTAAACCTAGCAGATTGTCTAAATTGAGGATTCGGTTTTTATGGAGTTCATATTATTTGATAGTAAGAGAAAAACAATTATCATCTCCTATGAATCAAATAATAAATTTATATGAACCATATAGTTTATTATACATTTGCATGATGACCTAAATTTATGGTAAATCATTAAAAGCCTCGTGACTCAATTGGTGTCTTTTAAAGAGATGTTCATTATTAGATCTCCTTTTTTCTCATTGTAACTATGGAATTATAAAAAAAAAAAAAAAAAAAAAAATTTGAGGTGCATCCTTAAATTTGAAATTTGAAGTAATTTTGATTTTACTCCTTAAAGTTTCAAAAATTAAAATCGTACCCTAATGTTAGTTATCATTGGAAATAACCCCTTTCATCCATATTTGACAGTGAGTTATCCATTAAATGCTGGCACATATAATTATTGGTCTAAACATATCACGCTCTGTCAATTATTATGGCTCATTAATTTAATTTATTCACAAAATTGCATTTTCTAGAACCCAACTTAACCATCAATAGCACCACAAAACCTTATGTGATATTTGGTTGGGGTAAAAAGAGGAAGAGTGGAAAATGGTGGAATGATAAGGGAGAGGAAAATAAGATTTTCAATTATTTAGTTAAGAGTGAAAAAAGAAAAAAAGGGAAAAATTTATTAGAAAAAGAAAGAAAAAAACTCAATATATATATACACATATTACTATTTAAGGGGCTTCCCCTATTTGAGATCCTCATTTTTTTTTTTTGGTTAAAAAATGTTCTTACACTCCTACGAACTAAATGACAATCTGATAAAAATATAACTCTAACTCACACTAAAACATTGCCTAAAAAATAGAGTCACTCTCCTATTAATTTTTAAATTGTTTTATCCACTTATAAATTGAATTCTCAAAATAAAAATGATATATATAAAATAAAAAAACAAGTTTTTTTTTTTTTTTTTGCTACACTCTAGTTGTATTAGTAGTTCTAAATGCATCTCAAAAAAAAAAAAAAAAGTAGTTCTAAATGCATTATATTAATGAGAAAACGTGTAAACCTTAAATTAAAATGAATGAAAAATTATGACACTAAAAAAAAAAAAAAACCACATCGCACGCGCGAAAGCATTTGTGATGAAGCTAGTATGTATGTGTGTGTGTATATATATATATATATATATTATTGATATAGACAAATGACATAGTTTTGAATACATTAAAACTACGTAGTTTCATATGAGTTGGCATTTAACTGATAGCTTACTAATAGATATGGATGGAAGGGTTTTTTTTTTTTTTTTTCCCCCAAAAATTCAGCATTGTTAGGACTACGATTCAAAATTTTAATCTTTATGGCACAAAATCAGAATTTCCTACAATGTAGTGGTGTAATTTACAATTTCATCATTTTCTATTTAATATTACAAGCAAAGCTAAAATATTTTCTCCAGTGAATGCAAACTCTAACAAGTAACAAACAATACCGCCAAAGGATGGTAGCCTGATGATAGGAGTTCCTTGAACCGTCACCCTTGCAAGTCCGAGAGTTGTGATTCGAGTAATAATGCTTCAGTTTAAAATGTTATGCCCGCATAAATAGTCCCAAGCAGTTTCAATGGTCCCACACCATAGGATACGAGCTTAAGTGGGCGGGGCAATGATACTATACTGTATGAGCCCCTTTTTTTGTTCATTAAAAAAAAGAAAAAAAGAAAAAGAAGAATGAAGTAACAACCAATGTTTCTTGCACATGTGGTTTTTGCTCAAATATTTGATTTTGTCGAAAAAGAAAATATACATAATTGATTAAAAATAATAGTTAATTAACTAGCCACTGAACACTACAGTGTTCATAGGCTTTTTTTTTTTTCTTTTTTTGTTAATTAAAAAAAAAAAAACTGTGTATTTCTTTATAAAGAGTTGCACACTGTTAATTTATGTTTACTCATTTGCCCTCTTTTTCCATTGCTTGTCTTCAACTTTTATTTGATTTTTTTTCCTATGCCCTTAACATTAACATGGAAGTTGCTGGATGGTTCTGCGATTGCGTCCTCAAGAACACCCTACAACAAAATAATAAAGTTACATAAATTTGACTGAGCATACCAACTTGTAAAGTAAAAATGTTGCTTTATCAATGAAGGCGTCATTTTTCCGATAAATAATAATAATAATTATTATAATAATAATAAAGACTAAAAATCTGTGTATAAGCCTGATTTATTCTCTCAAAAAGGTCTGTTTATGGCAACAAGTTTCTACTTTGGTTTATGAATGCTATCTAAAACCTAAACCCATTAACCATTACGTATTGGGCCTGTTTATTCCCCAAAAAAATGAAATTACACCACTAACTTCTTTGGTTTATGACCGTGGAATGTGGATGCTCTATTTCAACTGGGCTTTTCTTTTTTCTTTTTTCTTTTTTGGAACAAATTATAACAGGGACTGATATTCATTTTATTTGGAACCAAACTGTTAATTTGACATACCTTTTTTTTTGAGAAAAATTAATTTGACATACCAACAATATGTTAACAACAACCAACGGTACGTCCAACTGACCAAGCATTCTGACATTGCTAAAAGCAAAAAACAAAAAACAAAAAACAAAAAATATCTCTTCCATTGCTAAAGTAAATTTTGATGCTGCTCTTTTCGAAAATCTGGGTTGTGGAGGCTTTGGGGTGGTGATTCGGGACTCAGATGGGGAGATGATTACTGCGTTGAGCCAGCGGACTAGTCTAACTCACTTGGTGGAGATGGCTGAAGCGTTGGCAGCATGAAGGGCAGTGATTTTTGCAAAGGGGCTGAGCATTTACAAGGTGGTGGTCGAAGGTGATTGTCTCCGGGTTGTTCAGACTTTGAAAGCTCTCAACCGATGTAATACTTTGCATGGGAATGTAATTGAGGAAACACATAGACAGGGGCTTAATCTCCAGCGTTGCTAGTGCCAACATGCGAACAAGAAGGAAATAAATTGGTTCACGCCTGTTGTGGTACAAATTTTCAGGCCCTAATTTCATTAGGCCACTCACAAAAATATATACCCACACAAGCTCATAAGCTATTTTGAGTCCACATAAATATTTTCCAATTATTGCCCAACTTGGGCTCCCACAAAATACTCCTATATAAGCCCCATAAATTACCTTGGCATTCTCACAAATATTACCCATTATATCCCACATATTATTTAACTTAGATTTTCCACACAAAAAAAATACTTATCACATTACTACCAAAATTGGGTCACAAAATTACACTATCTCCATAACAAAAGCCCAAAAGGCCAACAATACTCTCTTATAAAGCCCGTTGCTACATAGCACCTTTACAAAACTCATTACTACATGACACCTCGAAAGTTCGTTGCTACACGACACTCTCACTAAGTCCGTTGCTACACGGTAATGTTTGTACAAAATCCTACAAAGCCCAAATAATAATTTGGCATCTATTTTCATAAAGCCCAAATAATAATTTGGCACCTATTTTACGAAGCCCAAATACTAATTTGGCACCTATTTTCATAAAGCCCAAATCATAATTTGACATTATTTTTACAAAGCCCAAATACTTATTTTGGCAACTATTTCTAAAAGCCCAATATTATTTTGGCACCTATTTTACATATGCTAAAGTCCCTCACTCATGGGAAATATATTTACCCATCTCTCAAAAATATTTCTTTTACAAAATTCATGGGAACCATGCTTATTTTCCCATAATCAACTAACTACAAAAGCCCATGTATATCGCCCATGGCAAAACTATTCATTTTTGTAGGGATGACCAAACTCAAAGAAGCTCAACTATAAAGCTTAGCTAAGCTAGTCCAGCTCACATACAAATCCCAGCAGCTGAAGCTTACGTGAGCTGTCTAGTCAAACTTCAGTACAACCTGATAGCTGGAGCCCATCACCATCAGCTCTAGCTTGTCCAATCAAATCAGAAGAGTGACACATGTCCAGCAGGGGTTAAACCCTTCCTTTCCAAGCTCATTTTCATCATTTCTCATGTGACATAAAGCTGAGGTAAAATGACAAAAAGCTGGGAGGTTTCAGCCAACTATATCTCCTTTCTTCTCCAATCCATTCGGTCAAAGACTAAGGGCAGCCATAACCAAACTATGTAAGCTCCTGGAACAATCGGAAATCAGTTCATTTTCATGCCAAAAACGTGTACTTTCTGGTTTATGGACCAAGCACATGAACCCCAAATGGGGAAACTTAGGGAAATGTGGTTTGGAGGGCACCAAAGGAATCCCGACAAAGTTCCCAACATAAGACTCCAAGATTGACACCTAGCTTGGGTGATACAATCTGTCATAGAGAGCTCTAATTCTAGCAGCAGTAGCAAAACTTAGATCATTAGCCTAATACATGCTTTAATCCCATCAGCTAAGGCCAAATCAGCATTTAATGCTAGGCTAGAATCCCAGCTGTTATTACCCAAAACAGCAAGAACATTTTGAAAGCTGAGCTTACCACTCTTGGCCAAGATCTTAGGAACAATTCTCTAAGGATTTTCTAGAGATTGAGGAAGATTTAGCAAAATTTATTTGCTAATTACACCCCTAAAGCCCAACTATAAATGAAACTTTGCATTAATGCTTCACCAACACACTAAGAAATACACCCATAGAGAGGAACTCTTCATTAACTTCTCTGTTTAGTCTTCTCAAAACCTTAGCAAAGTTCTGAGTCACTGAGCTCTCAGCTTCAAGCATAGAAACTAAGTTCTCCAGCTCCTAGCTCAAAAACACCCCTCATACTTTCACTTAAAACACTGAGCTACCCCCAGCAGAAAGTCCCAGCAGCCTTACCATACACTCCCACTCATTACTCATACTACTCACAAATGACTCTCTCTACTCACTAAATATACTATATCCACAAGCATGCCATGGCACCATAATGATCTTGCTACGCTAGCTAGAATCTCTCTCTTTCCCTTCATCTCACACTAAGTTTTTCTCATTATTTGTTATAATTCATTAACTTCTATGTTTAGGCTTCTCAAAACCTTAGCAAAGTTCTGAGTCACTGAGCTCTCAGCTTCAAGCATAGAAACTAAGTTCTCCAGCTCCTAGCTCAAAAACACCCCTCATACTTTCACTTAAAAATACTCAGCTACCCCCAGCAGAAAGTCCCAGCAGCCTGACTATACACTCCCACTCATTACTCATACTACTCACAAATGACTCTCTCTACTCACTAAATATACTATATCCACAAGCATGCCATGGCACCATAATGATCTTGCTACGCTAGCTAGAATCTCTCTCTTTCCCTTCATCTCACACTAAGTTTTTCTCATTATTTGTTATAATGAAACTCAGGATATTTACTTATTCATTTACTATTAAAGGTTATGATATAACTGTTACTATAGAATTTTTCCCTCATATTACTGTATAAGAAGACTCTTCTCCAAAGCTAACGGATGATGAGTTTGAAAATGTGAAAACTTTCCTTAATTTGTGAAATAGCTAACAGCTGGAGGTTTATTCTGTTCTGTCTCATTTTACCGCTAGGCTATTTTCTGCAGAAACATTTTACCGCTGGACTATTTTTTGTAGAAGCATTTTACTGCTAGACCATTTCTTATAGTATGTTTTTTAATCATGCTAACATGTCTGCTGTAGGAATTGTTTATGAGCCATTCTTGTCAGTCACAACCTAAGTCCAAGGCATAAAATAAAGTGAGTTCTGGATCTTCACTGATAGCCTTTGGGCCGTGCCTCGAGCCCATCGTCAAGTTTCGGTTTAGGCCCCAACCCAACACAAATCTTATTTGTCGAAAGGAAAAACTTTTTTGCCCCTGACAATGCCCTCGTAAAAAGAGCAGTTTTATTTGCTGACATTAATGTATGGGTAGAAGAACTACCTACTGATTTAGATGATGTATTCCAAACTGATTTAATTCAATAAAATTGCCTTACCTTTTTCTTGGACATGTGGTGTTTACTCAAATTTTTATTTTCTTTATAAAAAAAAAAAGATTAAATTCTCTAAGGATATGATATAAAATCCAAGTTTTACATCCTTTCATCCCAACATGCTATATCAACATATCATATATTAAAGAATAGGTACAACCGTACCTAATTAATTATAATACTCATTTGAAAATCCAACTTAACTAAGAGTTTATTGAGATATTATTAGGTGTTGTAAGAAGTATTGAGTTTTAAGTTAAAAAACTTATATGACAATCTCTTAATAGATTGTGTAAAACATGGGTTTCACTCCATCCTTATCAAATTCGGGCTCTAAAAGAAAACTCACAATTGTTTCAAAAATAACAATCAATTAATTTCAACACTTCTAAGATTATAATTTTTTTTTTAACCCTAATAAACTAACATGAATTTTATAATAACTGATAAAGAATTTTTTTTTAAAAAAAAAAGCTATAAATGCTTAAACTAGTATGAAATTAAATTAAAACTTTATAAGAGTTATATCATAACTAAATTTATGTTGTTTAAGATGTCGTAAAGAACATGCTATTACTCTTTTAGCTAACTTTAAATCATGATAAAAATAATAGTACTCTTAAGAAAGAGACACACTAGGATGAATCTACATAATTTTCATGTTCAGAAAATAGTTCAAAGCTTTAAGACACCAAGAATTAGGCATTAAAAAATATATATCCATCCACTATGGGTGCTTAATATTGTTTTTATTTTTATATATAGCTTGATAAATGCCAACTTTCTTGTTTAGTTTTTATACATAATTTAGAAATTCTAAAAACCATGAATATATTAATTAATAATTATTATTTATGAATATAACACTTAAACAAAAACATAATAAAAATAAACACAAACAAGAAAATAATAGTTTCTATTTTATTTTATTTACAAATATATGTTGTACTTTATTGAAATAGAAGCATAGAAAAATTTGAAAATTTCATTGTGAACATTTGAATTGTTTAGGCTATTCACACTCCTTTCTCTTTGTTTTTAACATACGAATATTTTTCTCACTATTTATGCAAGAGAAACTTAAGATTAAAAGTTTCTTAGTTCTAAACAATTTTTAATATCTAAAAATAATCCAACCTTGGTTTTTATATTAGATGGGTTACAAGTTCATATTATGTAGTCATATGTAGATTGTAAATTAGTGGACTACTTTTGGATAATATTGGGAATCACAATTAAGGGATTATTTATAAGTATTTTTATAATATCATATGCAAAATGAAAAACAATATTCATTTCAATATTATTAAAGATTGTAAGTTTAGGGTTGTTGCTTTGATATCTCCTTAGTATTGATCTATTTTTTCTACATGCATCTTAAACATTCCTATAAATATACAGTGGAAGTATTTCCATTAGAAATGAGAAGTATGAAAAAGTAAAATTAATTAACAAGTGCAGATGATGAACTCCTCAGTACAGCTTCTTGTAAGTATTGTAGAAGACACGCTGCTTTCTAATTTTTGGTTTGGGTGGGAGCCATTAATTATTTATGGTTCTTTCAAATTTATTTATTTATTTTTTTTAATTTTTTTTTTTTTAAAGTTTAATTTCTCGAAACCATAGGAATGTTAGAGAACGCAATTGAACAAACAATTGCTGGAATGAGTCTATGCCATGCAGATGCAATGAACGCAGAGTGCCTTGGTTTTCAACAGCCTTTAAGAGGCTTCTCAATAGGGTTTTAGTTCTTGGCAATATATTGGTACAATTGAACCAGCTAAACCAGAAAAGGCCTGCGAAGCCCCACCCATGAATGCCACTAGGCAAACCTGCCATATTTTAGGTGTCGCTATGCTTGGACTCACAACCAAGTGGATTAAAAGATGGCCACTGAAATTGGCCCAGAAAGGAACCCCATTGCAGCACCTAAATCTTTAAATGAAGCAATTGTGGTGAGGGAGGATTGTGACAAATTGAAATTTTTTTTGACCTTGTTTGAATACAAGGGAAACAACGTTGAAGCACATATTGTTAAAGGAATAAGATATGCATCTTTAAGCTGAAACCACCTTTGTCGAGCATTAAGAATAAGAGGAAACATTTTGTATTTTTTGTTTGGAATAGGTTGCTAGGTCTGTGTAGGCTTGGAAGCTAAGTATAAAACCCCCCACCACCATTAGATGTGTTAGGTTCTAAAGATTTAGGAATTTATGTATTTAGAACTCTAATTTGTATTGTTGGCAAACCATGATCAAAACAGGTTGTTTAGTCTTGTTTAGGCTTGCTCAAAGTTGTGTCTTTCATGTAAAGTTGGAATCGAGAGGCTGCAGATGCATTGGTGCATTTCGCCCTGGCTCGATCGATCGAAAGTCGGCCAGAATTTTTTTCTGCAGAATTTTCCAATTCAGCCCTACCTCATTAAACGTTTTGGGTTTTCTATTTTTACCCTAGGTATAAAAGGCAAAACCCTAGCCACGTTTTTGAGAGTTGCTCTAAGTGTATTGTTGCTCAAACATTGCGGTTTGTGTGAATCTCTTGTGAGATCCTTGAGGAGCATTCCTTCACATAAACTTAGGGTTTTCTAGGTAGAGATATTGTTTCAATACCTTGATGATCAACTCAGTTGCTACCATTGGAGCTTAAAGAATAACAAGCGTGGGTGCTTGTATCTGGTAGATAATCCAAGAAAGAAGGAGTTCGTGGATTCGAAGCTTGCACGTGGTCGTGTCAGTAAGTTATACTGGTGGGTAGCATTAGGAAGTCAAGCAGGGAGCTTGTAAGTCCTTTTGTATGAACTTCGATTCTTTCGCATAGTGGATTCAGGTTTACCTTGAGGATAGCTAGGTCAAATCCTCCCCAGGTTTTTACCGTGTGGTTTCCTGGGTTATCATATCATTGTGTTATTTACTTTTCCGTTGCTTTATATTCTTGATATGATTGTGTGATTGTGATAACCTAGAATTGCATAAATTGACAAAGTTAATCACTTGGCTAATTAACTAGGTTAATCCGGTTGGTTTAAGGGATCTAAAATTTTTCAAGTGGTATCAGAGCGGATAGCTCTTTCTTTGTAGATCTTTTGATCTCTGAGCTGATCTTTGACCCCTGTTGTCATGGAACATGGACACTCTCTTGTTGTTCCTCCTCACTTTGATGGGAATAACTATGCTTATTGGAAAGTAAGGATGAAAGCATTCCTAAAATCTATTGATGAGAGGGTTTGGAATTCCGTTGAGTACGGATGGGAGAAGCCCACTACTCCTGTGAGTGAGTGGCAAACTTCTCAAAAAGAAGCAGCTGGGTTCAATAGCAAAGCTATGAATGCCATCTTTAATGCTGTTTTCATGGAGGAATTTAAGAGAATCTCTAATGTTGAGGTTGCTCATACTGCTTGGAAAATCCACCAGACTGTGCATGAAGGCACAAAGGCAGTTAAGATCAATAAATTGCAACAATTAACTTCTAGATTTGAAAGCATTAGAATGTTTGATGATGAATCTTTTGATGAATTCTATGCTAAATTGAATGATATTGTTAATTCTGCATTTAATTTGGGTGAAATCTACAATTAACCTAAAATTGTTAGGAAGATTTTTAGATTTTTAACTGAAGACTTTAGACCCAAAGTGACTGCCATCACTGAGAGCAAGGATGTGGACTCCATCCCTGTTGATGAGCTTGTAGGATCTCTTCAGTCCTATGAGTTAGACTTGCCCAAAGCTAACAAATCCAAATCAATGGCTCTTAAGTCAGTTGATGATGTTGAGGTTAATGGATTTGATGATGAGCTCTCTGCTACAGAGATTGCGTACCTTGCCAAGAACTTTAGAAACTTTCTTAGGAATAACAACAGAAATGCAAGAGGTACAAACACTGCTGAACCTAGAAATTTTAGGAAGAATGATCCCACTAAGGTTAATAACTTTGAAAAACCTAGAGAAAAAGTTAGTCAATCTTCAAACAATTCTTTTGGTGCTCAGTGTTTTGGTTGTCAAGGGTATGGTCATGTTAAGTCTGACTGTCCTACTTACTTGAGATCTAAGGGTAAAGCTATGGCTGTAACCCTTAGTGATAATGAGGTTTCTGATGATGAGTCTGGATGTGACGAGGATGGAAATTTCATTGCTTTCACTGCTACTGCTATAGTCAATGAAAGCATATTTGTTGAAGAGAACCCTTCTGATGGGGAACTCTCTGAGGATGCAGATCTTCAAGAGGCCTATAATAAACTTTGCAAAGTTGCAGCAAAGGATGCTATGAATGTTGAACTTGGCCTGAAGAAAATTGAATCTCTTGAGCTTGAAAAGAAGAATTTGCTTGTTAAATTGTTTGATGCTAATGATCTTTTGAACAATGTGAAATCTGAAAATATGCTTTTGCTTGATAAAGTTAAAACTTTGGAACATGATTTATCTGTTGTTAGATCTGCCAGTTCTAAACTTGATCAAATGTTGAGTGTTCAAAGGACTCCTTCTGACAAATATGGATTAGGTTTTGTTGAAAGCATCAATGTGTCTGCTCCTACTTCCACAAACTTTGTTCCTTCATCTTCTTCTGAACCTTTCGTAAGCGAGGTTGTTAGTGAAACTGTTAAACCCCCTGTGAGTGAGGTTGTCAAACCCATAGAAGTTTCACCATCTAAGAAGATTAGGGTTGATCTGAAAGAGTCTAAACCTAAGGAGTCTACCCTTTCTAAGGACAAGATGCATGGTAAACCAGCTTGGATTTGTCATTTTTGTGGAAAGTCTGGACACATTCATCCTAACTATTACAAGCTTCAAGCTGTAAAGAGAGCAAACAAACCAAAAGTGTCTGTGCCTCAAGCACAAGATCCTATGGCATTCATTGGTGAATTGGTGAAGGCTTTAAACCTTTATTCAAATCCTGGAGTTGGAAATCACTCGAACGTGAATAGGAACTCCAATGCTCGTGGTGCATCTAATAGGTTTTGGATGCAAAAGACTCGATCTAATTGAGTCTTTCTAACATGGTCCTTGTGCTTCGTTGCTCTTTCTTTTGTGACCATTGTTCTTTGGTTTTTGTGTTTTTGTTTTTGTTTTTTCTAGGACTTGCATTGCATAACATTCATGCATTTCATTCTAGGATTTATTTGTGTTTTCTCTTTTAAATAATAATAAATAAATAAAAAGGGAAAGCAAATTGTGTTTCGCACTATTTTTCTTGGTTTTTGAAAACAAGGTTGGTCAATTTATTTACACAGAACATGTATTTGTGCCCTGTTTAGCTTTGATGAGCTTATTTATTGCACTTGACTAGTTGAAACTTAGTAGTGCATGTTGTGTGGGAAAGATGTTTATGGTTTTTGATCATTTTGTCTTGATCTTGAAGTCACATGTCTTTGACTGTCGGACTTGAACCTTTTGAGAAATGCATAAATAACCATCTCACCACTGTTCACTAGCCAATCATGAACACCTTAGTGCATATCTTAAGATTCTATGCTCGAGAAAGTGTAGCACATGCACAAAAAGAACATAAGGTGAAGTCTCGGTTTAAATGCTTAATGCTTAAAATTGGTGTGTACTATTAGGCTTGATGCCAAATCACTTAAACTAAAATTGGTATGTATATTATGAGGCAAAAATACAAGAAACTTACTTGATTGCAAGCTTATGATCTAGGAGATGTGGGAGTTATATGATGTAACTCTTTAGGTGATAGTCTCTTTTAAATTCTATGTGATGAATTTTGTAGACTTTGTGATTGATTTCTATTCACATATCACCTCACATGTATCTCTAGTTTTTGCTAGTTGCACACACTACACAAGTTACTTTTTGCTAAACACTGTACATGATATTGTTTGTGTCTTTGGTCCGACCAACCAAGTTTGAAAAATACCTTGTGTATTATGCAAAACATTTTTTTTGCTTGAGAATTTAAAGGGAGAATGGCTAAAATTTTCTTTTGAGAAACTGGGATAAAAAACTTGGGTTTTTGAAAAAGCATTTCATCTCATACTCATGCATTTTGTTCATCAATTTTAATGCTTTGAGGAGTTGTTTACAAAAATGTGGTTTGTGTTTTTCAAAACTGTAATTTTTCTCAAAATGTTATGAGTCGCTGCCTGTTTCGATCGATCCAATCTGTTTTCGATCGATCGAAAATTACTTAAAATTTTTTAGAAATCTCGGATTGATTCGATCGATCGAATGTAATTTTCGATCAATCGAATATCGTGAGTCAAGTTTTTTTTTTTAAACTCAGATCTGACTTTTTCAAAGTCACTTTTCAAAAAGTTTCAAACTTTTTTTCTTCTCTCTCCGACTCGGCAAGGCTCCACAACGATTTTTTGTCGTTTTCTTCCATAATTTTTGCAAGGTTTCTCTCTCCTTAAGCCGGTATGTCCATTTTACCCTTCTTTTTGCTTTTATTTTCATATTTCATGCATTTTAATTTGGGGATTTTGAACCTATGCATTTTGGGGTTTTTGATGATTCAATCCATTTTTTATGAAACTGATCAATGGGTTTTGTTCCTATGATGTTATTAACATGATCTTTGCTGGTTAATTTGATCAATTTTGAGATTTGTGAAAATTGAAAATTCTAGGGTTTGAGATTGATCCGAATTGGGGATTTTGTTCAATTGAGTTAAATTGATAAAATTGGCTTGTTGTTTTGATGAAATTGGTCATTCTAATCTGTTTTCAACCCTGTGTGATGATCAATTCATTAATTTGTTTCAAAACATTCAAGTGGTTTTTCAAATTTTTGGTAGAAACTCTATGCTCAAGCCAATGTTGTGTAATTGAACTTAATTTGAACTTTGTTTACTGCATTAGAACATGCATCATGTCATTAAAATTGTTCATGCATCATATAGACTTTTGTTCTATTTTTTATGTGCTAACTTGCAGTCTGCCCTTGGGTTTTTTTATTTTTATTTTTTTTTATTTTTTTATTCTGTTGGTTCTTTCTCTGTGTCTCTGTCCTTTCCTTAGCATCATGCCTAGGAAAACTAGAGCTCGTAGGTCTGTTCCCTCACCTACTCCTTCCCCACCTTCTTTTGACCGTGAGAAGTTTTCGAGTGAGAAAAACTAAGAGATTTATGATAAGCTGAACCTTAAGAGAAAGATTTGGTCTGAGCGAACTGTAGTTTTAGATGAACTTGATCCTGCCATTAGGGCAAATTTTGAGCGTCGGGGCTGGCTACCCTTGGTGGATATTTCTGATCCTCCTCCACCTGCTACCCTGATTAGAGAGTTCTTTTCGAACATCTCTATCCGCGTCTATGATTCCAACACTTTGGTAAAGAGTTGGATACGAGGCGTAGAGTACACCATTACTCTTACGGTAGTGGCTGATGCTCTAGGGGTACCTTTGGTCCAACACCCAGTCTACCCTTATGATGAGTCTCCTTTGTTGAGTGATGTCATGTCTTACATCACTGGGTCTTCTATCTAGTGGGGTTTTGATCCTAGGATCACCTCTGCTGAGCTATCTGAGTTGCACTATCTCTTCTTTAGGATAGCATGTCATTCTATTTGGCCCATTTCTCATCTTCACAACATTCCTCTCGAGCGGTGTGTATTTTTGTATGCTCTTGTGACTGATGCTCCTATCAGTTTTCCTCATTTGTTTCTTCGGTCCTTGAATGAAGTTTATAGGAGTTCATCTTCATCTCATGCTCTTGTCCATCCTATCTTTATTCATAGGATTTTGCTTTATTTTGGCCTAGATTATTTCCCTTCTTCTGAGCCCGTTCATGTTATTGCTCCCACAAGTGCGTCTTTTCTTAGACAGAGGGCTCCTCACCTTCGAGTTGGCTCTAAACACCCTAGGTCTGAGCCTTCTGGTACCGCACCTCCTCTTTCTTCTTCTACAGGTCCTGCTGGTGAGGATGTTCCTGATCCTGTTGGTGATGTTGCTGCTGCTGATGTTCCTCCACCTCCATCGGATGACTTTGATGTACGTCGTACCTTGGAGACTGTCATAACCGTTCAGGCGGCTCATAGTCAGATTTTGGTGGACTTGCTTGATGAGATAGGTGCTGTACGAGCCGACTTAGCACATCTTCGTTCACCCTCACCACCTCCTTTTGATGATGGCGTGTGATTGTCTTTTGGCATTCCGTCACAAAAAGGGGGAGTAGAGTTTTGATACTGTAGAGGGGTTTTTGTAGTTAGGGGGAGTATTTCTTTTGTTTTGCGGAGCTAGTGGAGATATTAGATTGTATCTAGGTGCTTCACCTTGTATATCTTTTCTTTGGGGCTATTCATGTTAGGGGGAGTAACATTGTTTTTGATATACATGATATATACATGATTCTTGTTTCTTTGTGTTCACTGCTTATTGATTTATATTTATGAGTTTTTCATTGATATATGTCTTTATTATGTGTTGTGTGAAACATACTCGAATGTCATATCTGTTGATTTACTGTATTCTGTCACACATGCGTTTATGCGTCTGCTAAGTGTTTCAGGAATATACAGTTTGATTCAATTGAGCTGCTGTCTACACTTGCAATTGATGGATAGTAGTTAGGATTGAATTTTAGTGTTTATGAGCATTATTTATGTAAAAGGCTTTTAATTGTAAACTTTGAGCTTTGTGTTTGTGTTTTGTCACCGATTGCCAAATGGGGAGTTTGTTAGGTTCTAAAGATTTAGGAATTTATGTATTTAGAACTCTAATTTATATTGTTGGCAAACCATGATCAAAACAGGTTGTTTAGTCTTGTTTAGGCTTGCTCAAAGTTGTGTCTTTCATGTAAAGTTAGAATCGAGAGGTTGCAGATGCATTGGTGCATTTCGGCCTGGCTCGATTGATCGAAAGTTAGACTCGATTGATCGAAAGTCCGCCAGAATGTTTTTTCTGCAGAATTTTCCAACTCAGCGCTACCTCATTAAACGTTTTGGGTTTTCTATTTTTACCCTAGGTATAAAAGGCAAAACCCTAGCCACGCTTTTGAGAGTTGCTCTAAGTGTATTGTTGCTCATACATTGCGGTTTGTGTGAATCTCTTGTGAGATCCTTGAGGAGATTTCCTTCACATAAACTTAGGGTTTTCTAGGTAGAGATATTGTTGATCAATACCTTAATGATTAACTCAGTTGCTGCCATTGGAGCTTAAAGAATAACAAGCGTGGGTGCTTGTATTTGGTGGAGAATCCAAGAAAGAAGGAGTCCGTGGATTCGGAGCTTGCACGTGGTCGTGTCAGTAAGTTCTATTGGTGGGCAGCATTAGGAAGTCAAGCGGGGAGCTTGTAAGTCCTTTTGTATGAACTTCGATTCTTTCGCATAGTGGATTCAGGTTTACCTTGAGGATAGCTAGGTCAAATCCTCCCTAGGTTTTTACCGTGTGGTTTCCTGGGTCATTATATCATTGTGTTATTTACTTTTCTGCTGCTTTATATTCTTGATATGATTGTGTGATTGTGATAACCTAGAATTGCATAAATTGACTAAGTTAATCACTTGGCTAATTAACTAGGTTAATCTGGTTGGTTTAAGGGGTCTAAAACTGTTCAAGATGACTACTTGGTTGTGTCTCCTAACATAAATCTAGATTGGCTTGCAACCAATAAAATTTAACAAACTACCCAAAAAGAAAAGAACAAAAAACAGATTTATCATCCCAACACACTCCCCCCCCCCCCCCCCCCCCCACCATTATCATATTACTTGGTTGGGTCTCCTCTAGTCAATTAAATTTAACAGACATAACAAACTATCAAATCAACCAAGATAAAAAACAGCTTGCTTTATTTTTATGTTAATTTTTTGAACCATATGAATATAACTACTAGAAGAAAGGTAAGTGTAGAAATCTAAACAGAATACTAACCGAATATCGTATAATCTTGGCCTCGCTTCAAGCAAATTACAATGATTTGGGGATGGATTGGAATTGGTTTTGAGTTTACAGAGAGAGAGAGAGAGAGAGAGAGAGAGAGAGAGAGAGAGAGAGAGAGAGAGAGCTCAGTTATCGAATTACAAGGAGAAAGAAAGAGATGGTGCAAAAGAAGAAGATGAAGATTACGAGGAAAATAAAAGAAATGTGTGAATGAGAATAAGCTATGTACACAATATTTTCACAAATAATCATAAGTGGTAAGTTGTTATTATTATTGGGTATAATGTTATATTGTTATCTTAAAAAAAAATTATTACATTTCATAATTTGTTTTAATTCTAGTAAAATAATTATAATTTATCTATTTTGCTTTGTATGTTTATTGTCATGCCTTGCATGTAATAAAGGATATCAAACAACTAATAAATGCCAACTTATTTGTTTATTTTTTATACATAATTTAAAAGAACGAAAAGGGAAACAACATATATTAATTATTATTATTATTATTATTATATAAAAATCAAACAAAAATATCATAAAAATAAATATAAACATGAAAATAAATATTTATCTTTATTTGAACCCAAAAACATATGTTATTATTTATTCAAATAGAAGCATAGAAAAATAAGGAAATTTCAATGTCAACAATTGAATTTTTTAGGCTATTCATGCCCTTTTATTCTTTGTTTTAAACATACAAATCAATTTCAAACTATTTATGGAAGAGGAGTTTAAGCTCAAAGTTTTTAAGCTCTACACCAGTTTCAATATCTAAGGATAATCTAACTTTGTTTTTGTGTGATATTTATCTTATTAGTAGTTTAATTGATTATGCTTTCTAAGTAATTATAATAGTCAAAGCTTGTTTTGTAAGGCTTCCAACATATTTTCAAATGAAAGCTCTCATAAGTAATTCTTGACATTCACTTACACTAGGGTCAACTGTTATTTTATCCCTATAGTTTTTTTTTTTGGGTTATTTTAGTCCTTAATATTAACATTTCTGTCAAATTGGTCTTTGTATCCCTTACCACTTATAAAATTGTTGTTAAATCAAATAAAATGATATTGTATTGCATATGTAAATTGTGTCAATTTTATATGTTAGGACATATGTGAATCATGTTAGGAACATATGTCAATATTTTATGTAGTTGGCTAATCCTTTGACAAAACGCACTTTACTTGTATTTAGGTAGATCTAGGATGTGTTTAATACTCCAAAGAACAAGAGTTCAAATCTAGTATTAAAGTCATGCAAGTCTGTCCAAGAAACAAGTGAAGAAGTGCTGATTCATTAAAGCTTGACAGCTGCTCGATAGATAGCTATTGAGGTATCTATTGAGGTTACGGGAATTCAGATTTTCAAATTTGATTTTCGGCCCATGTTTTTGTATTTGTGTAGGGTTTCTTTTCTCACAACCCTAGATCTATATAAGGCTGGCCATCACATAAGAGAATACAAGGAGAACATATGCAAAAGGTGACTGATGTCTTATTCTCTCTGAAAGAAGCTATTGTGTCTTTTGCGTCTTAGGATTTTGTAACCAAGTGCTTCTTGCTCTTCATTGTTGATGAAGTGAAGAACTTTGCAACCAACATTTTCTTCAAGTTGGTGTGTTAGTCACGTACTAGGAGCCGTGTATCTTTGGTTAGTCACATACTGGGATCCGTGCATCAAAAAGGGTGGTGTTCATATATTGAAGAGTTCAAAGGTTCTAAAGCGGTAGAAGGTTTCTACTGTGAGTTTATCTATGAGGATTATAGAGTCTAGAGACAAAAGTTTTTTACTAGATCTGAAACTTCTCTTTACTATAGTGGATTGCTTCTCGGGAAGGTTTCCGCCCAGGTTTTTTACTGTGAAACTAGTTTGTTTCATTGGTTTTCCTGAATCATCATATCTTGTCTTATTTATTTTTTCCGCTACATGATTTTGACATGATATTGATGTTTGTTTGTTTTAACAAGTTTTATTTATAATAAATCTAATTAACAACTTGGGTTTAAAACTTGTTAATTCTATCAACCGGGGTCTAAATTTCCCAACATTATAAATGACAATGGATGAGTGTTGTGTAATTCACCCAAACTTAAAGGGTGTAGTATTGATTAGCCAAAACTTAATACTTTGCTCCCAAAAAAATAAAACTTAATCCAAAGGTATGTCGATCTCTCCCTCTATTCTAGAATTAATTAATTTTCATTTAGTTATCTAATGTCTCAAATCTCAATGAGCAATGTTTCTCATTGAGTGTGTATGTGTTACTTTGTGTTTGAATTTTTGTTAACATGCATTGATACGAATATATGATTTATGACGGCATTGGCATCGATGGCCTTTGTCCTGAAGCGTGCTTATTCCCTTATTAGTACCAACTATCGACTCATCATCCCATTTACGCAATGATGATAACATTTTTTTTCCAACAAATGTGGATTCCAAAAGTTTTTCTTTAGCCTTATAACTTGTCCAATTGGGCATCATTCATTTTTCACAATTCTCCCGAAATGTATTTGAAGTATCTTTTCTTGTTCAAGACTAAGTCGAAATTTCTGTTAATACATCAATGCAGACCTGTCTCATCTCACAACAAATGTAAATTTCAAGTTTTTCTTTTTACTCAATTTCAAAATGATCTCTTCTATCTAATTACTTTCCTAACTTGTTTAGCTTGATAAGCCGGGCCGCCAGATTCAAGTTCTCACCAATTTTCCTTTTGAATGGTATTTGAAATTTCAGCTAATGTGAAAACTCGCAATATTTCGAAAGAATTAGTGAAGAAAAGAATTTTGAATGAAGAAAAAGGAATGTAAAGAATAGAACATCTTCATAGTTTTGACATTAACTTAGAGTGAGTTTGGTTCAGCTTTTTGAAACTGTATTTGTTGAAAAAGTTATAGTTTTAAAAAGTGCAGTATGAAATTAAAATAATAAAAAAAAAAAAAAAAAAAAAACAGAGTGTTAGGCTTTTATTTTTCAAGAATTCATACATGTGTCTTCACCTTATAAATAATAATAATATTATTATTATTAATGATTCATGTTAATAGTAAATGACTCTCATAATAAAATATTTTGTAAAAAAGTATATCAATTTATCATTTTTCATAATACAAAATTATTATCTTAAAAGTTAAAATCCAATAATTTTGATCAAATGAATCTTTTCAAAATAAAATTTTATTAACACTTATGTTTCAAATGAGTGAGTTCTAAGACCATAAACTATTTCATAACTTTTTTACCACAATTATAACATGGTAGATTGTGGATGGTTAGTTGGTTACCTACTACTTACACATAAACTCACAATTTTTTCTTAACTGTTTACATATCACCAAATCACAATTGTGGCAAAAAAAGTTGTAAAATAATCTGTAGTCTTATATTTTTTTTTCTTTTAATTTTTTCTAATTTAAAATTTATTTATGTCTTCCACTTAATAAAAAAAAAAAAACCGTGAATGCATGTCTTCCCCGTTGCTTGGTGTGTTTGGATACTTCTTTTTTTCTTTTCTTTTTTAACTTTTTCCTCATCCACTCATTCTCTCGTTCAATTCCTTATTTTCTTATTTTTCATTTTCTTCACTTCTCCACCACACGCAGCAACATCTCTCTCTCTCTCTGCCCCAAAATGAAGCAGTACTGCAACACCAAGCCACCAATACATAGGCTTCACCATACCATATTTACAGACCTTAGCTTTCACTCTCACATATAAACCCCACCATAACAACCTTAACCAAACCCACAAATCAAGCCTCAGCCTTTACAACTCCAATCTATCCTTCGATCCCCAATGATCTTCTTAACTACGCCGCCACTTCAAACTACCCCACTCTGCTCAGCGAGTCTCTTTTCTGACTGTATTTTTTGTAGGGTAATATAGGAACAATCTGCAAAATAATCAAATGGTAACACGTGAGCAACCATGCGCTTTTGCGGTGTCTGCAATTTTAAAAAGCACAATTTGGAAATCTTACCAAACACCCAATAATGAAGAAAAAAAAAATCCCGTCTTGAAATCATAGAGGCGCTTTTTTTCCCCCAAAAATGCTGAACCAAACGGGCACTAGTGGCCATCTCAAATTTAATTTTCTGATTTCTTTTTAACTTTATAATCTAGTTTGTGTGAACCGTTGAATCATGAATGTTTGTTGACTGTAATTTCTAAAAGTAACCTTCTCAATAAGACCACTCGCATTTTTGTAGTAACTTCTAATATTGAGCGTTTGATCTTCTATGCACGCCAATTTCAATTCTACGAACCATAACCAAGCTGCAGTGACCATGACAGTGTCTATCTTCCGGCAAATGGACCCACAAAAGGCATTGAAATGGGCCAAGAAAGTCATGAGTAGGAGAAATAGCTTTCGCTTCACGTATACAACACAATGGCCACTGCCATCATAGTCAATAGCTAGGTTGTTTCCTACTTGCTAAGGAGGGGACACAATATGTCTTCTCAGATTGGGGCAGGGTCACCCTGAGACTTTTAATCCACCATCATCATCATGGCTTTTAGTTGGCTTTTCGTGGGTTGGTGCTGGCCTTTGAGAAGATAGCATTATAAAACGCTTTCTACTTGTGCCTGTTGGTTTCAGCAGTGCTACAAATGCATGGTTGCATGGCATTTTCTAGTCTCAACTCTCAAGCCTCTTCTTTCTTCCGCAAATTTAAGTTTTGTTGGTCAACTACCAAGTACCAACATAACACCAAAAGGATGCCAGCTGTTTTATCCACCAATTTTCTATGGTAACCACAGTTTTAAAAATTGGTACAATCAAAACACTGGAATATGAATGTTCAAATAACATATAAAACACTATGAACGTTTAGACTCCAAATTTACAAATTACCAATTTAAGCTTAATATCAAACAATGTATGTGCGAAAAATGAACATAAGCATATAACAGAATTGATAAACAATCTAAACCAAATAAAATCACATCCACAGCAGAAATTAAATGACAAAGATTAAGGGAAGGGAGATGCAAATACAAGAACAACACAGCGATCTGTTATCGAAGAGGAAACCAAACCCTCGGCGTAAAACCTCTCCGCCGCCCTCCAAGCGGTCAATAATCCACTAGAAAATGAAGTTGGAATACATGAATAGCAATAGACCATCCAAGCCTAATCTACCCAGTGCACCTAAGCCCTCCAAGTTTCTTGCTCCAACAAGATTACGCCAAACCTTTGTCTTTTCTAGCTTATCGGATTTCGCTATAGCCCATAGCATCAACCAATAAACATTGGTCCCTTCCTAACTGCTTCCTAAAGCACCAAATAGCCTTCTCACATATGTGGGTATGGTGAAAAAATGATTTAGGTAAAACCCTCTCAAGGATGTAACAATGGAGAGGGTGAGAGTAGAGGAATTTGAAGAGACTCTATGTAAAGATTGTGGATGAATCAATCTTGTTTTTCTCTAGGGTTTCTCTCTCAAAATTCTCTCTGAAACCTCTCTACATTTTATGGGTATAAGGGTCTATATATAGTGGTGGGTGTTTGGAATGCGAAGAGTCATTTTTCCAAAACAGAGCTGGCTTGCGACTTAACCTCGCGACTTGACTAAGCCACGAGGTAACTGAACGGCCAGTCTGGACTTTTTATCCTGTAGTGCTCCAGCTGGCATGACACTTCAGTTTCTCCACATGCTTAGCACGTGAGCATCTTCTGGCGGCTTGCAAGCCACGAGCCACCCGCGAGATCTAGTCGCGAGTCCCTGCTTCACTGCACAATCTTGAGCAATTCTTCACATTCTCTCACACACTACCCTTACAAGATTCCCACCTAAATACAAGGTTTCTAAATGCTGAATTACAAGCAAATTTGGCACGGAATAAAGCCAACATAATGGTTGATTAAATTCAACCTTACAGAATAGATAGTAGTTTTCGGTTTTATAGTCCTGTTGGATTGATGGTCAAACTATTGATGTCATAAATAAATAAATTAATAATTAATATCAATAAATTTATAAACGGTCATTTTAACTAAAAAATTAAATAATAGTCAACCATTAAACATTGACTTACCAATTTTTGGACACCACTTAACAAAATTCAACCCAAAAAAAAAAAAAGGGTTATAAGTTTGTGTTACATCCTAAAATATCTAAGGAGAAAGCTGCCATCTCTATATTAAATGCATCGCAGCTAACTCCTTGACAGCATTAATGTGGAAGTGATACCTGAACAGTGGATTTTAGCCTTACAGCTATTACATAAAGACTTATGGGAGGTGCTGATGGGACAAGTATTAACACCAACCATCGGCATGCATGTAGAAGGTAGGCATGAAAAGGAAAGACAGTATAAAAGAAGGAAGGGGCAACGAGACTTGGAGATCGGAAAATCAAGGAAGAAATACTGTAGCAATCTAGAACCAAACTTGTAACCACATTTAAGAGCATTATATAGGAACCAGTCCCCTCAAACATTGCCGAGGACATTTTTTCTTCAATTTAACTTGTCTATCTTCACTCTTTTGTCACCAACCTACTTAACTTGTTGTTTGATTAACTAAAACCCAGTTTTCTAACCCATTTTTCTACAAATTCATTGTTTTGGGCTTTTTGGGCCGTAGTCCATTCACATTTTGGACTAAGAATTCAAATCTAGTCCTTACATCCAGGATTCAAATCTCGCATCCCCTATTATAACGATCGACTAATCAAAAAAAAAAAAAAAAGCAAAAATTAAGGTACATCCTTATTTAATAAAATTTCATAAAACTATGTAGTTCACACACCTTTAAATTTTGAGATAATTTTGATTTTTCTCCTTAAATTTTTAGAATTTAAATTTGTACCCTTAACGTCAATTATCCTTGGAAATAATCTCTTCTATCCATATTTGTTAATGAGTTGTCCAATAAATGTCATCTAAACTTGCCACATGTAATAATTGGTCCAATCTTATCATAACATGTCAATCAATTATGGCACATCAATTAAATAACCCAAAAGAATTTAAGAATTTAAAATTTTTCTATAATAAATAAATAAAATAATTCATTCTCTTCATTTTATCAGCATCCAAACAAAAACAATGAATCAATATTCACAAAATATCTTCCCAAGAACCCAACTTAACCAACAATAGCTGACATGGCAAAACGGGTAGAAATTTTCTGACCCAACCCAAACACGAATTTTTTTGCCAAAATAAAAAAATGGGCCAACCCGCAGCCATCCCCTTCTTTTATGGGCTAACCCAACCCGACTTGGCTAACCCGTGACTCGACCTTTTTTTTTTTTTTTTAACTAAAAGTTTCTAAAAAAAATATTTAGACTACATGTCAAGTGCTAGGTGCATAGATATAAAAGTAGAAAGCACTACATTGACACTACTTAGCCATTTAGTAGCCACCAGTGCCAGTGGCCACACTTCCATCTATTAAGGAAAAAAAAAAAAAGCTAATCAAGAGGGAAAAAAATACAAAAAGCAAAAGCATCTACAACTACATGTCTACACTACTAAACGTCTAACACTAAGTTAAATACTAAGTATTAGAACTAAATACCAGGACTAAGTTACTAACACTAAGTCTAACTAGCACAAAACAAAACTAAAGTAAAAGATAAAAACTTGGAATTTTTTTAAAGTTTAGTTTTTTTTTTTTTTTTTTTCATGTGAAAATACGGGTCAGCTCTACCCGCTTGCAACCCGATTAGCCTAACTTGTTTTCAACCCATTTAATAATGACCCATTTTTTAACCTGACCTGTTTTGGCCCACAACTTAATTGACTCGACCCGACCCAACCCTACCCAACCATATGCCATGTTAGCACCACAAAATCCACAAAACATTATGTGATGTTTGGTTGGGATAAAAAGGGAGATGATGGTAAATGGAAAAGGAAATGGGAAAGGAAAATGAGACTTTCAATTTTTGGTCGGAGAGAGAGAGAGAGAGAGAGAGAGAGAAGAGAGAGAGAGAGAGAGAGAGAGAGGACGGATGGAGTTTTCCCCTAAGCCCCCACCATTTTTTTCCTCCCAAGTTCAAATAAAAATATGATTTAAAAAACAGAAGGTAAATCATTTTTTTTTAATCTAAATTGTGCTTTTGTTTCCATGCAAAATAAATAAATAAATAACATTCCAGCAAGAGAAAACAAAGAAAAAAAAATGGAAAAATAGATTAAAAATAAAAAGTAAGTGTTAAATATATAGGTGCGAATGAAAGTTTTGAGAAGGGAAATCAAAATTACCTAAAATTTAATGGTGTAATGTACCATTTCACCATTTCCTATTTAACAATACTAGCAAAAATAAATATTTTCTTTAGCGAATGCAAACTTTAACAAAAAATGTTTCTTGGAGGTAATAAAGAATTTGACAAAACATGAAAATGCTTAAACTAATTTGATATTAAATTAAAACTGTATAAGCCTAATATCATAGCCAAAATTGTGGTTTAGAACGTCGTAAAGAATGCACTTTTACTCTTTAGCTAACTCTAAACTCTGATCAACAAAAGTACCTTTAGGAATTAAGAAAGAGGCACACCAAGATGAAACTTAATAACCTTAAAGCTTGGAAAATAGTTTATAGCCTTATGACAACAAAGCTTATGTCTTAAAATATCTACACAGCCACTATCAGTCTATTTAATATTGAATTTTTTTTTTTTATAAATAGCATGGTAATTGCCAATTTACTTGTTTATTTTTTATGTATAATTTAAAAATCTCATAGGGCTACAAGTTTTTTTTAATATAAAATTTAGAAACGTGATAAACGTAAACTTGAAAATAACTGTTAGGTTATAAAGATTTAGGAATTTATGTATTTAGAACTCTAATTTGTATTGTTGGCAAACCATGATCAAAACAGGTTGTTTAGTCTTATTTAGGCTTGCTCAAAGTTGGGTCTTTCATGTAAAGTTGGAATCGAGAGGCTGCAGATGCATTGGTGCATTTCGGCCTAGCTCGATCGATCGAAAATAAGACTCGATCGATCGAATCTCGGCCAGAATGCTTTTCTGCAGAATTTTCCAACTCAGCCCTAACTCATTAAACGTTTTGGGTTTTCTGTTTTTACCCTAGGTATATAAAGAAAAACCCTAGCCACATTTTTAGAGTTGCTCCTGTTGTATTGTTTCTCATACTTTTCTGTTTTGTGTAAATCTCTTGTGAGATCTAGAGGAGCTTTCCTTTACACAAAGCTTAGGGTTTTCAAGGTAGAGATAGTATCAACATCTTGATGATCAACTCGGTTGCTACCATTGGAGCTTAAAGAATAACAAGCGTGGGTGCTTGTAACTGATTGGAGAATCCAAGAAAGAAGGAGTCCGTGGATTCGGAGTTTGCACGTGGTCGTGTCAGTAAGTTCTACTGGTGGGTAGCATTAGGAAGTCAAGCGAGGAGTTTGTAAGTCCTTTTGTATGAACTTCGATTCTTTCGCATAGTGGAATCAGTTTACCTTGAGGATAGCTAGATCAAATCCTCCCCAGGTTTTTACCGTATGGTTTCCTGGGTGATCATATCATTGTGTCTTTTATATTTCCGCTGCTTTATACTTTTGATATGATTGTATGTTTGTGATAACCTAGAATTGCATAAATTGACTAAGTTAATCACTTGGCTAATTAACTAGGTTAATCTGGTTGTTTTAAGGGGTCTAAAACCGTTCAAGTGGTATCAGAGCGGGTAGCTCTCTTGTTTGAGATTTTTTTGATCTCTGAGCTGATCCTTGACCCCTGTTGTCATGGAACACGGTCACTCTCTTGTTGTTCCTCCTCACTTTGATGGGAATAACTATGCTTATTGGAACGTAAGGATGAAAGCATTCCTAAAATCCATTGATGAGAGAGTTTGGAATTCCGTTGAATACAGATGGCAGAAGCCCACTACTCCTATGAGTGAGTGGCAAACTTCTGAAAAAGAAGCAGCAGGCTTCAATAGCAAAGCTATGAATGCCATCTTTAATGCTGTTTCTATGGAGGAATTTAAGAGAATCTCAAATGTTGAGGTTGCTCATACTGCTTGGAAAATCCTCCAAACTGTGCATGAAGGCACAAAGGAAGTTAAGATAAACAAACAACAGCAATTAACTTCTAGATTTGAAAGCATTAGAATGTTTGATGATGAATCTTTTGATGAATTCTATGCTAAATTGAATGATATTGTTAATTCTGCTTTTAATTTGGGTAAAATCTATGATCAACCTATTATTGTTAGGAAGATACTTAGATCTTTAACTAAAGACTTTAGACCCAAAGTGACTGCCATTACTGAAAGCAAGGATGTGGACTCCATCCATGTTGATGAGCTTGTAGGATCTCTTCAGTCCTATGAGTCTGACCTACCCAAGGCAAACAAATCCAAATCAATGGCTTTTAAGTTTGTTGATGATGTTGATGTTGGTGGATTTGATGATGAACTCTCTGCTACAGAGATTGCGTACCTTGCCAAGAACTTTAGAAACTTTCATAGGAATAACAATAGAAAGGCAAGAGGTACAAACACTGCTGAACCTAGAAATTTTAGGAAGAATGATCTCACTAAGGTTAATAACTTTGAAAAACCTAGAGAAAAAGTTGGTCAATCTTCAACCAATCCATTGGGTGCTCAGTGTTTTGGCTGTCAAGGGTATGATCATGTTAAATCTGAATGTCCTACATTCTTGAGGTCTAAGGGTAAAGCTATGGCTATAACCCTTAGTGATAATAAGGTTTCTGATGATGAGTCTGGATGCGACGAGGATGGAAACTTCATTGCTTTCACTGCTACTGCTGTAGTCAATGAAAGTATATCTGTTGAAGAGAACCCTTCTGATGGGGAACTCTTTGAGGATGCAGATCTTCAAGAGGTCTATAATAAACTTTGCAAAGTTGCTGCAAAGGATGCTATGAATGTTGAACTTGGCCTAAAGAAAATTGATTCTCTTGAGCTTGAAAAGAAAATTTTGCTTGTTACATTATTTGATGCTAATGATCTTTTGAACCATGTGAAATCTGAGAACATGCTTTTGCTTGATAAAGTTAAAACTTTGGAACATGATTTATCTGTTGCTAGATCTGCTAGTTCTAAACTTGATCAAATGCTAAATATTCAAAAGTATCATTCTGATAAAAATGATTTAGGTTATGTTGAAAGCATCTGTGTGTCTGCTCCTCATTCCAAGAACTTTGTTCCTTCTTCTTCTTCTGAACCTTCTGTGAGTGAGGTTGTGAGTGAGGTTGTCAAACCTGTAGAAGTTTCACCACCTAGGAAGATTATGGTTGATCTAGGATAGTCTAAACCTAAGGAACCTACCCTTTCTAAGGACAAGATGCATGGTAAACCTGCTTGGGTTTGTCATTATTGTGGAAAGTCTAGACACATTCGTCCTAACTGTTACAAGCTTCAAACTACTAAGAGAGCAAACAAACCAAAGGTACCTGTTCCTCAAGCACAAGATCCTATGGCACTCATTGGTGAATTGGTAAAGGCGTTGAACCTTTATTCCAATCCTGGAGTTGGAAATCACTCGAATGTGAATAAGCACTCCAATGCTCGTGGTGCATCTAAAAGATTTTGGATGCAAAAGACTCGATCTAATTGAGTCTTTCTGACATGGTCCTTGTGCTTCATTGCTCATTACTCTGTGACCATTGTTCTTTGGTATTTGTGTTTTTGTGTTTTCTTTCTAGGATTTGCATTGCATTACATTCATGCATTTCATTCTAGGATTTATTTGTTTTCTCTTTTTTAATAATAATAAATAAATAAATAAATAAAATAAAGGAGAAAAGGAGAAAGCAAAAATATGTTTGACATTATTTTTCTTGGTTTTTGAAAACAAGGTTGGTCAATTTATTTACACAAAACATGTCTTGTGTACCTTGTTTAGCTTTGATGAGTTTATTTATTGCACTTTACTAGTTGAAACTTTGTAGTGCATGTTGTGTGGGAAAGATGTTTATGGTGTTTATCACTTTGTCTTAATCTTGAAGTCACATGTTATTTAACTGTCGAACTTGATCATTTTGAGAAAGGCATAAATAACCATCTCACCACTATTCACTATCCAATCATGAACACCTTAATGCATATCATAAGATTTTGTGCTCGAGAAAGTGTAGTACATGCGCAAAAAGAACATAAGGTGTAGCCTCAGTTTAATTGCTTAATACTTAAAATTGGTGTGTACTATTAGGCTTGATGTCAATTCACTTAATTAAAACTGGTGTATACTATTAGGCTTGATGCCAATTCACATAATTAAGAGGCTAAATTCAAGAAACTTACATGATTGCAAGCTTATGTTCTAGGAGATGTGGGAGTTATATGATGTAACTCTTTAGGTGATAGTCTCTTTTAAATTCTATGTGATGAATTTTGTAGACTTTGTGATTGATCACTATTCACATATCACCTCACATGTATCTCAAGCTCTTACTAGTTGCACACACTACACAAGTTACTCTTTACTAAACACTGTACATGTTATTGTGTGTGTTTTTGGTCTGACCAACCAAGTTTGAAAATACTTTGAGTATTATGCAAAACATCCTTTTTGCTTGAGAATTTAAAGGGAGATTGGCTGAAACTTTCTTCGAAGAAACTGGGATTAAAATTTGGGTTTTTGAAAAAGCATTCCATTTCATCTCATACTCATGCATTTTGTTTCATTAATTTTAATGCTTTAAGGAGTTATTTTCAAAAATTGGTTTGAGTTTTTCAAAACTGTAATTTTTCTCAAAATACTGTGAGTCGCTGCCTATTTCGATCGATCCAATCTGTTTTTCGATCGATCGAAAATACTTAAAATTCTTCTAAAAATCTCGGATAGATTCGATCGATCGAATGTGTTTTTCGATCAATCGAAAGTCGCGAATCAGGTTTTTTAAAACACTGTTCTTGACTGATTCAAACACTTTTTCAAAAAGTTTTTCAAACTTTTCTTCTCTCTCCGACTAGGCAAGGCTCCACAGTCAATTTTTTGTCGTTTTCCTCCGAATTTTTTGCAAAGATTCTATTTCCTCAAGCCGGTAAGTCTCTTTTGCCCTTCCTTTTGAGTTTATTTTCATATTTTCATGCATTTTTCACTCAAATTTTCGGACCTTTTCTATTTGGGATTTTTGTTGATTCAAGACCTAATTTGTGAAATTGATCAATGGGTTTTTGTGGGGACATGATATAAACATGATCTTAATGGTTTAATTTGATCAATTTTGGGTTTTGAGAAAAATTGAAATTCTAGGGCTTGTATTGAATCCGATTTGGGGATTTTGTTCAATTAGGTTGAAATTGATGAAATTGGCTTGTTGTTTTGATGTAATTAAGCATTATCATCTGTGTGTTGTGTTATGTAATGCTCAATTCATCAATTTGTTTCAAAATTATCAAGTGGTTTTTCAAATTTTTCGGGTTTTTGTTAGAAACTCTACGCTCAAGCCAATTTTATGCAATTGAACTTAAAATTGAACTTTGTTTACTGCATTAGTACATGCATCATGTCATTGTAACTATTCATGCATCATATAGATTTTTGTTCTATATTTTTTTGTGCTAACTTGCAGTCTGCCCTTGGTTTTTGTTGTGTTTCTTTTGGTTTTCTCTTTGTGTCTTTGTCCTTTCCTTAGCACTATGCCTAGGAAGATTAGGGCTCGTAGGTCTATTCCCTCACCTACTCCTTCCCCTCCACCCTTTGACCGAGAGAGGTTTCCTAGTGATAAAAACCAAGAGATTTATGATAAGCTGAACCTTAAGAGAAAGATATGGTCTGAGCGTTCTGTCATCTTAGATGAGCTTGATCCTGCCATTAGGGCGAACTTTGAGCGTAGGGGCTGGTTACCCTTGGTGGATATTTCTGATCCTCCTCCACCTGTTACCTTGATTGGAGAGTTCTTTTCGAACATCTCTATTCGCGTCTATGATTCCAACACTTTGGTAAAGAGTTGGATACGAGACGTAGAGTACACCATTACTCCTAAGGTAGTGGCTGATGCTCTAGGGGTACCTTTGGTCCAACACCCAGTCTACCCTTATGATGAGTCTCCTTTGTTGAGTGATGTCATGTCTTACATCACTGGGTCTTCTATCTAGTGGGGTTTTGATCCTAGGATCACCTCTGCTGAACTTTCTGAGTTACACTATCTCTTCTTTAGGATAGCGTGTCACTCTTTTTGGCCCATTTCTCATCTTCACACCATTCCTCTCGAGCGGTGTGTATTTTTGTACGCTCTTGTCATTGATGCTCCTATCAATTTTCCCCATTTGTTTCTTCGTTCTTTAAACGAAGTTTATAGGAGTTCATCTTCTGCTCATGCCCTTGTTCATCCTATTTTCATTCATAGGATTTTGCTTTATCTTGATCTTGGTGGCTTCCCTTCCTCTGAGCCCGTTCAAGTGATTGCTCCTATAGGTGCGTCTTTTCTTAGACAGAGAGCTGCTCACCTTCGAGCTGGCTCTAAACACCCTAGGTCTGAGCCTTCTAGGTCCGCACCTCCTCCCTCTTCTTCTACAGGTCCTGCTGGTGAGGCTGTTCCTGATCCTGATGCTGCTGCTGTTCCTCCACCTCCATCAGATGACTTTGATATCCGTCGTACTTTGGAGACTGTCATGACCGTTCAGGCGGCTCATGGTCAGCTTTTGGTGGATTTATTTGACGAGATCCGTGCTTTGCGTGTTGATCTGGCACATCTTCGTTCACCCTCACCACCTCCTTTTGATGATGGCTTGTGATTGCTCTTTGGCATTCCGTCACAAAAAGGAGGAGTAGAGTTTATAGAGGAGTTTTGTAGTTAGGGGGAGACTTTTTTTGTTTTGAGGAGCTTGTGGAGATGTTAGATTGTATCTAGGCGCTTCACTTTGTATATCATTTTTGGGGCTATTCATGTTAGGGGGAGTAACATTGTTTTTGATATACATGATATATACTTGATTCTTGTTTTAGTTGGATTCACTGTTTATTGATTTATATTTATGAGTTATTTATTGATATATGTCTTTATTATGTGTTGTGTGAATCATACAAGAATGTTATACCTGTTTATTTACTATTTTCTGTCACACATGCGTTTATACGTTTGTTGAGTGTTTCAGGAATATACAGGTTGATTCAATTGAGCTGCTGTCTACACTTGCAACTGATGGATAGTAGTTAGGATTGAATTTTAGTGTTTATGAGCATTATTTATGTAAAGGGCTTTTATTTTGTAAACTTTGAGCTTTTAGTTTGTGTTTTGTCACGGATTGCCAAAGGGGGAGTTTGTTAGGTTCTAAAGATTTAGGAATTTATGTATTTAGAACTCTAATTTGTATTGTTGGCAAACCATGATCAAAACAGGTTGTTTAGTCTTGTTTAGGCTTGCTTAAAGTTGGGTCTTTCATGTAAAATTGGAATCGAGAGGCTGCAGATGCATTAGTGCATTTCGGCCTGGCTCGATCGATCGAATCTCGGCCAGAATGCTTTTCTGCATAATTTTCCAACTCAGCCTAATATCATAAACTAATTTGATATTAAATTAAAATTGTATAAGCCTAATATCATAGCCAAAATTGTGGTTTAGAACGTCGTAAAGAATGCACTTTTACTCTTTAGCTAACTCTAAACTCTGATCAACAAAAGTACCTTTAGGAATTAAGAAAGAGGCACACCAAGATGAAACTTAATAACCTTAAAGCTTGGAAAATAGGTTATAGCCTTATGACAACAAAGATTATGTCTTAAAATATCTACACAGCCACTATTAGTCTATTTAATATTGAATTTTGTTTTTTATAAATAGCATGGTAATTGCCAATTTACTTGTTTATTTTTTATGTATAATTTAAAAATCTCATAGGGCTACAAGTTTTTTTTAATATAAAATTTAGAAACGTGATAAACGTAAACTTGAAAATAACTGTTAGGTTCTAAAGATTTAGGAATTTATGTATTTAGAACTCTAATTTGTATTGTTGGCAAACCATGATCAAAACAGGTTGTTTAGTCTTGTTTAGGCTTGCTCAAAGTTGGGTCTTTCATGTAAAGTTGGAATCGAGAGGCTGCAGATGCATTGGTGCATTTCGGCCTGGCTCGATTGATCGAAAATAAGACTCGATCGATCGAATCTCGGCCAGAATGCTTTTCTGCAGAATTTTCCAACTCAGCCCTAACTCATTAAACGTTTTGGGTTTTTTGTTTTTACCCTAGGTATATAAAGAAAAACCCTAGCCACGTTTTTAGAGTTGCTCCTGTTGTATTGTTGCTCATACTTTTCTGTTTTGTGTAAATCTCTTGTGAGATCTAGAGGAGCTTTCCTTTACACAAAGCTTAGGGTTTTCAAGGTAGAGATAGTATCAACATCTTGATGATCAACTCGGTTGCTACCATTGGAGCTTAAAGAATAACAAGCGTGGGTGCTTGTAACTGATTGGAGAATCTAAGAAAGAAGGAGTCCGTGGATTCGGAGCTTGCACGTGGTTGTGTCAGTAAGTTCTACTGGTGGGTAGCATTAGGAAGTCAAGCGGGGAGCTTGTAAGTCCTTTTGTATGAACTTCGATTGTTTTGCATAGTGGATTCAGTTTACCTTGAGGATAGCTTTGTCAAATCCTCCTTAGGTTTTTACCGTGTGGTTTCCTGGGTGATCATATCATTGTGTCTTTTATATTTCCGCTACTTTATACTTTTGATATGATTGTATGTTTGTGATAACCTAGAATTGCATAAATTGAATAAGTTAATCACTTGGCTAATTAACTAGGTTAATCTGGTTGTTTTAAGAGGTCTAAAACCGTTCAATAACTCATAGACAAATGTTATTCGTTATTCAAATAAAATCATAAGAAAATATGGAAATTTCAATTTCAACATTTGAATCTTTTAGGCTATTTATGCCCCTATCTACTCCATTTTAACATACAAATCAATTTTTGATTGTTTAAGCAAGAGAAGCTTAACCTGCAGAGTTTCTAAGCTCTAAAAATATTTTAATACCTAAAGATAACCTAACTTTTTTTTTTATGACATTTCTATTATTAGACGTTTCATTGATTATAATTCAAATTAATCATATTTATTTCAAGAGTATTAAATTTTGATGTTAACTTCAATTTTGATTCAAAACCTAAATATTTTACTCCGTTGGCATGATAATTGGTGCTCTACTATTCATATAGATCATTATTCTATAAAGAAATTTTTTCATTTTTTATTGTAGATCATTTTTTTATTGTAGATTATGTGTCATTTTTTGGTGTTAGGCTTGTCTTCTGTCACCAAAACATTATTTCCATTGTTATGAATACCGTTTCGGAGCCTGTTTCGGTTTGTCAATTGGAACAGAATATTTCGGTACCGGTTTAATACCGGTCTATTTCGGTATGTCATTTCGGGTTATAGCTATTCTTTAATATATTGTAGGTTATTTACCAAAACCCATATAAACTTTTAAGAATTTTACAATTATAAGTTCATATTTCAACTAATATGTCAAAGTTATTAAGCTCAAATCCCAAATATCACTCAATAATAATAATAATAAAATTAATAATTATTTTTTTGAATATAACAAGAGTAATGATAAAATTAAAATTAAAAGAGGGAAAAAAAATTAAAAATGGTGAGACATAAGTTAGCCATGTGGAGTGGGGTGGCTTAGAAGTCAACACAAGTGGCTAAAGGCTGAAACTTTCAACTTTCCCAATAGGTGACTTATGTGTGAAGGGCTCACAAAACTAAAAGAAATTAAAGTATTATCTATTAAACAATAGTAAATCAATACCAGGCAGTGAAGGGTCTAAAGGCAGACTACACGCAATGATTATAAAAAAAAAAAAAAAAAAAAAAGGTGGAAGTCTAGGGCTGTACAGTGGAAGAAGGTTAAGGCTGTACAGCACACAAACAAAAGGGAGATTGGCAGGACCGAAACCCACCAGAAGAAAAGAAAGAAGAAGATGGGTTTGAAACCCACCAGAAGAAGAAGAAAATAACAAGAAAAGGAAGGGTCCGAAACCCAGAAGAAGAAGGAGGAGGTAAGATTTTTTTTTTTTTTTTTTTTAAGCCAAAATCTGGTACCGGCCGAAATATGTATTTTGGCCGAAATTGGCTGGAACTGGCCGGAATGGCCGGAACACTCCGAAATAGGCCGAAATTTGATCCGAGGTGGAATGAGGGGTATTATGGTACTGGTTTTCATGCTGGTACGAAATATTCCTGCCGTTCCGGCCAAAACGGAACGAAATCAATAACAATGATTATTTCAAATATAAACCGGAAGATCACTAATAGAGATTTGTTTGTCTTGTATGATATAAATCTGAGATAATAATTGAATCTTTGACTGCTAAAATATGGGGAGCTATTAAAGCGATTGGAGGAGTTATAGCTACACATTTTCATATTTTTTGGTATTATTATTAAATTAGGTAGGCTTGCATTCCAATTTATGCTCCTTTTTATTAACTTTTTTTAGCTTTATTAATTGAAGTTTTCCATTTTAGGTAAGCTGGTGGCTAGTATTAAGTTCTATTTGTAGTCATTTGTAGTCATTTGTAGTTTATCATATTTCTAATCAAGATCTCCGAGATATAAAATTACAAGTCTACATGAATTTCAAAAAATGGTTCAAAAATTTAGGAATAAAACATACATATGTATGTTAAGCAAATAAACATACATATCCTTTTCAATAAACATAAACATACACATTAACATGAGCATCTATGTTATTTATTATCATTTGAATTTAAAAATTTTAAAAAAAAAATTGTACTTCAATTTGTGAATTCATTAGGGTGTTTACACATCTTCCTCAATTATTTTTTAATATACAAATTATTGATGACCATTTTTGTGAATATTATACATGTTATTATTAGTGTCCTAAATCTCAATTGTATGGCTCCATCTTATTAATAAAATTGTTTTATTTTCTAATATTGTGTTTGTATAAACATTTGGACATTATGTGTTGCAGCCCGTGAGATGTATTGTATATGTAATTTAGGTATGGGAATGAGAATTGCTTACCGAAGATCTAAATTACAAATCCTTGTAAACTCAAAATTTTAGTTCGTAGTCTCTAATGAGATTGGGCATCTTGTTTGATAAGGCTGTAATATATCAATTATGATCCTTTGTCTTAATCATGAAAGTGGAGAATTTTATTTGATATGTTGGTATATTTAAAATACACTAAACCAGATCTCTATGAGATATTGTGATACAACCTAGTGTCATTAGAACAAATAATCACACAACTAAACTAGACATCTGTGAGATATTTTGATACAAACTATTGTCATTTGAACAAACAATCACACAACTCTTTGGTCCAACCACAAGTTACATTATTCTATAGCCTTCAGTGGATTGGCCATATATCTAATTCACAACAAATCACACGTGTAAGTGAATAAAAATGAAGAGACAACTTAAGAAAAAACGTAGGAGGCATATAGCTAGCTGCTATTGAGAAAATTTTTCTCCCTCCCTTTTGTGAAAAAAAGCTAGGTTTTCATCAATAGACCATGATAGTGTCTCTTTCAGCAATGAACCCACAAAAGACATTGAAATGGCCCAAGAAAGCCATGAGTAGGAGAAATAGCATCAACCAAAAGGTTCAAATTGGGCCTTTGTTCGTTCATGGTTGTTGTGATACTCTGTAATATAATACACATAAGAATAAGATTAAGGATAAATTATAACTTACCCACTTATGGTTTGGCCGAAATTTAATTTGCCTACATATAATATGAAATTTGACATTTTACCCACCTGAGATTTAACTGAAAATGAAATGAAAATGTTCGACAATAAATCCAAGTATATGCTTCCATAATCACATGTTTCATTTTTATTTAATTTTAATTTGTAATTCAATGGTGGATTTGTCAAAATTCATCTCCAACAAAAAGATATTTAGTAAGATTATAACATTTTGTAGCTAAGCTTTGTCCATTTTGACAAATCTACCATTAGATTACATGTTCTTCTTATATCCTCCATGCTTGCAAAATTTATAGAAAATTAAAAATCAATAGCTATGTCTTTAATAAATTATTTAAATTGCAAGTTTTTGTAATTTAAAATTATGCATAAAATATAAATTTGTAGATCATATAATAAATAATATCTTATTGACACAAAATTTGACATGTGTATTAAAATCATAAAGAACTTGCAATTTAACAATTAGATTTTCAAAATATATAGCAATATTTATTTCATTGAGTAAGGTTGCAGTCTTAGACTACAACCTTAATCAATATCTTTTTTATTGGAAGTGAATTTTGACAAATCTATCACTGGATTATATTTTCTTCTTATATCATCTATACTTGCAAAAGTTTTGGATAATTAAAGATCAATAGCTATGTCATCAATAAATTGTTTAAATTGAAATTTCTTGTTGTTTAAAATTATACATAAAATATAAGTTTATATATCATATAGTAAATAATATCAAATTGGCACAAAATTTGACATGTGTATCTAGAATGTAAAAAACATGAAATTCAATAGTTAAATTTTCAAGATATGTAATAATATTAATTTTTGAAAGTAAACACTCATACATATACATATGTAAATACACATAAATTTTCAAAATATGTAATAATGATAAATTCAATGGTTAAAAGTAAAAAACATGGTTTTATATACTTTTGAAAGTAAACTGGATATCGACAAAGTTTTGTCAAGCGAGCTATGGAGTTTTGATAAACACTTGATGGTGGTTCAGCGTTATGAAAAAAATATTGTGCTAAGTGAGACGGATTTTAAATCTGCCACCTTTTGGGTCCAAGTTCACAATATTCCGGCAAAATTTTAAAAACAAAGTAGCAGAACAGATATGTAGAGCCATTCGTACAGTAAGTCGACCACCTAGTTCAAATGATGGTGATGAGATAGGTTTTATATGGGTATTAGTACCACAATTCCTCCCCCCCAAATATATATTAGTCAATACAAACTCCCAAATACATACATAAACACACATACATATAAATCTTAATATTTTAATACTAGAGTAGATCATAATTTATAAATACATTGTATAAAAATTATCATCTTGTAAAGTCCAATTAGTATACAAAAATTGTCTAGTTTAATATTAAACATACAAAAATATCAACAAAAAGAACTTAGCATCTCACATGAAAATTATGCTCAATGATGATTTTTAATAGAATAAATTCATCTTTTACATTTTCATAGTAAAATTCATTTTCAATTTAGAGCACTAGATAAAAAAAAATAATAATAAATAACATATTTTATATTCATAAACACCATTTTATCTGTTTAACCAGCTCTTTTTATAACTCACTCAACATCCCAGTTTCTATTTTTACTTACAAATAATTAACATAATATAAACTATACTAACAAATAATATAAAAAATTTGGTTTATCTCTCTTCTCTTCCATCTCTTTTTTTCTCTACCTTTATATCTCTCTCTTCAACAAATCCACGCAACACCATCCACCAAAATTGAATTAGAATCAAAACCCAGAAATCAAAGGCCTGTTTGGTGAGTGAGTTCAAACTCACATTTTAAACAACATTACACACATTTCCACATTATTTTTCACTCACACGTATTTCAAAAAATTCCAAACAACAATTCTCAAACTACTCTACCAAAGCTCTAAAAAAACCTCTAAACATGCATGGAGAAAAAGAAGTTAAAACCCCAAAAACACCGTAACCAATAAGACACATTATTTTATGGGTCATGCTAACGAGTGCCCTTAGGCATTCGTTAGCAATTCAATTAAAGAAAGTTTTTATTGGGGGGGGGGGGGGGAAAGCAATTAATATTTTAACATTTTTTTTCATTTTCCATAAAAATGATGTTGAAACTTTCCTAAAAGATTGTTAACCAATGCCCTAAGGGCAGTCATTAGCATTTCCCTTATTTTATATACCCACAAAAAAAATCAAAGCAAAAGAGAGAGTGAGAGACAACGAGAGTTGAGAGAGAGGCAGACCACACTACAAAAAAAAGGTTCTGTAGCCACGTTTTTAAAACGCGGCTATAGGCCACCACCATGCCAAGCACCAGACCCACCACCACGCCACCATCACCCGACCACCCCACAACCCAGTAACAACCTAGACCACAAAACCCACACCACATAAAGCTCTGGAATCCAAACCCACGGCCTCATCACACCCATAACCGCCAAGCAACCCACCACCACTGAGCAACACTCACCACTCACCACCAAAACTGCCGATTTAAACCAAAACTCAAACCCAAAACCCAAACAAACCAGTCACCACCGATTCAAATCCATTCAAACTGAAACCAACAATCCGAAACTCAAACAAGAGAACCCCAACAACAACTGATTTAAACAACAGATAGAGAAGAGAGAGAGAGAGATAGGCAGCTGCCGCCGATTCAAACCCATTCAAACCAAAGAGAGCATTTTGGTCCTGTCAAGGGAGAAGAGAGAGCATGTGTTTGAGAGATAGTGACATATCAGAGAGGAGATAACTTATTTTTATTTGGGAAGGAGAATAAAATATTATTATAAAATTTTTTGCATCTTCATGGGTTTTATATTTAAGAACCCACTGTTCAGTTGATAAATTTTTTGAGCAATACATGTTGGGATGGGGTTGACTTTTGGCTTGTTGGTGAGTAAAACCGAAATGGGGGGTTTTTACCGAGTCCAAATCTTTTGTCCCACTTTTTCTACTCCACTTTATACTCCACCAATAAATATTTGCCACGTGTTCACCTAATTAATTAAATACTACTATTAATTAATAACTGTAGTATTAATAAGTCAATAATGATATTATTTAATTAATTAGGTGAACACGTGACAAGTATTTATTGGTAAAGTATAGAGTAGAACAGAAAAAGTGGGATAGAAGATTTAGACTCGTTTTTACCCCAATACTAATGCTTTCAATAACTAAATTAATTAATTAATAAAACTGCTTAAGTATTCAAAGATATAAATGATTCGAAACTTTAATAGATACAAGAACAATTTTTACTGTAAAAAAGAATGGTGGTTTATGCATTAACAAAGAGAAGTGATTCTTATAGGACAGAATAGCCAATTAATTTTACAAAACCACACCATGTCACTGCTGTAGTTACACGGTCCCACTCACATTAGAGAATTTTACGAATTCTCTTTACACATCTGATCTCATCTTAAAATCCAAAACAGTTAGAAAAGATGAAAAGATGACATGAAAGAGGCTCCCTCTAATACCACATGTAAAAAATCTAGGTTATAGTTTATCTCCGGTACTTATTTAACTGGACATTGTTTTTTATTTTAAATATATAATAGCAAGTAATAGTGAGTTGTAATCTTCACCTTTTATTTAGTTAGTAGTTGATGTGAAAATGTCTCATTAAAACAAATGGAGATTAAAATTATAAAAGTACTTGGATGAAGGTGGATAAATCTTTAAGCTTGGAAAAAAATTTAAAGCCTCAAGACATCAAGGATTAGGCCTTAAAAAAAATATACACATCACTATGGGTCTATTTAATATTTTTATTTTTATTTTTATAAGTAGTCAGATAAATGCCAACTAAGTTGTTTATTTTTATACATAATTTTAAAAATATAAAAGGGCTACTAATATATTATTTAAAAATTATATTTATGAATATAATACTTAAAAAGTATCATAAAAATAAACTTAAACATGAAAATAAATATTTTGTTTTATTTGAATGCACAAACATATGTTATTTTTTATTCAAATATAAGCATAGGAAAATATAGAAATTTTAATGCAAATGCTTGAATTTTTTAGGCTATCCATACCTTCTTTCTCCTTTTTTTATCATACAAATCAATTTCTCACTATTCATAGAGAAAAACTTAAGTTTTAAAGTCTCTAAGCTCTAAAAAAGTTTTAGTTTTTAAATATAATTTGACTTTATGTTGTACAACATTTCTCCAATTAGTAATTTTATTAACTATGTGTTCAAAGTTACCATAATTTTATTAATTAGTAATTTTTGATGTACTGGTTCAATATGGATCAACTAAAAAAATATTTAATGTGGTAGCCCATAAATTCAAAATACTTCAAATAAACTAGAGAAAGAAAATAAATTTTAAAAAGTGCTGTACTTCAGACCCTAATGCTAACGACTTATCTCAACACAAATAATTGAACTACTTTTAACTTTTAGCAATTATTAAATATAATATTGATTTTATTCTATCATATAAATTATCTTTCTTTTTTTCAGAGGAAAAAAATATAGCAGATCTAGCAACTAGCATGTGTTTTTTCCTACAAGAAGGCTTATTTCAAAAGTCGATATTTCATTAGTTCAAGCAATTTCAACTCTGAATAGTCTAAATGGCTAAATGTTAAGAGTTATTTCATCAATATATCATTGAAGAAGGCCTAACACTATTGCCCAAAGGCCCCCAAACATAGCCCAAATGAAGGAACGACCTACATATTCAAGTCTCAGGACTCCCTCAAAGGTTTGGCTTCAATTTGCATCGTTGACGACAAAAAATATATATATTATGGGAAAGGCTACAAATCCAGTTTGAATTAATTGTAATAATCAGCTGTTTGCCCAAATTCGATGAAAAAAAAAAAAGAAAAAAAGATGAAAATCCATTACTTTTTTTTAAAGGAAAAAAAATTCCATAATTTAAATAACCATCCATAGAAAAAATAAATAATATGAATTTTTTATTTATTTATTTATTTTTTTGGGTTCAGTTGCATGACTTTTTGATAGTTGAACGAAAAACTACGTTTTATTAAAAACTAAACAAAATGTTTGCCCCTATCAAAAGTTTGAAGCAAAAATAAGTAATGAGGAAAGAGGAAATTAAAGACCAGTTGAAAGACTTGTTTAGTTCTTGAAATTTACTTACTCACTAGTTTTAATCCATGCACTATGGAGCATTCGTTAAATATAGGTTAAAGAAAAAATAAATAAAGAGGAAAGAGTAAAAGACAAGTTAAAAGACATGGTTGGTTCTTGAAATTTACCTACTCATTGCTTTTAATTCCCGAAACTTCATATCAGCGCTGTTAATTAGTCTTAAAGTTTCAAAATTAAGCACAATTGATCCTTCAATCAACTTCTCATAAGTGTTTCTTTTTTTCTTTTTTTTCTTTTTTTCCTATGTGTCTAATAAAACAATGATATGACCTTTCTCTAAAAAAAAATTTGATATGACCTATTTTTAAGTACACGGCAACACATTTTAGAAACTTCTTAGATACTTTTAGAGTATAGACAAATGCCACTCCCTCGTCACACATTTGTAATAGATTCTACCATAAATTTAATAAGTAGACTCTATTATGAATGTGAAAGACTGGAGTATCATTCTCCATATTTCGAGAGTATTTAAGAATTATTCCACATTTTATATTCCGTAAGCACACACTAAGAATATGACCCGATTCTACCTAAATCTCCATTGATGGTCGTTATCAGTGATGTCAAGATCCTTTACATTGCTAAGTACCTGTTTGGATACAACTTTTCCCATGTCTGCATCTGCGTTTTTTTTTTTTTTTTTTTGAAGCGCATTTCTAACTTTCTATGGCTATGATGTTTTTCCAGTGTGTCCCATACAGTGTTCATGGGACCCATAAACCTCTTTTTTAACACAACTTTCATTAAAAATAGGTCCTATGGCATTATTCACACATTTAAAAATTATTTTGCTATAGTGTTTTTAGTTTTCAGTTTTCAGTAAAATAAGTAATATCTAAACAGACTCTAAGTAACACAATGTGCTTTGAAATTTTAAGCTTTAAAAAAAAAAATTTATATAAACTGCCACTTATTTGACACCCGATTGCCTCAATTATTTAAAAAAAAAATGATTTTTATGTTGGAGTTGATCAAACATGATTAGTGCAAAACATGGTTTTGAAACCCGGACCGTTCAATGAACCGTAAAAGATAGAGGTTCAAAGTTTTTAAGGTCAGACGGAGGTCAAACCGAGGTTAGACCTTTACGACGTATTAATTAATTTAATATAAAAATAAATAAAATAAACATGTAAAAATACAAATATTTCGAAAACTAATATCTCAGCTAAAAATATTCAGATTTTTTTTTTATAAGAAAAAATACACAGATTTCAATCTTAATAAATAAAAAACAATACTGATAGTTTAAAAAGTTTTTTTTTTTTTTTTTTTGGTTTAAAGGAAATATATATTAATTAGGCCTCCAAAATGGCTAAGTTAGCAGCAACATGCCTACAAAAGCTTTCCCTATTCTCATCTGCATACGCTAATTGTGTGTTTGGATCCACATTTCTACGTCGACGTTTGCGCGTTTTCTTTTTTTTCTTTTCTTTTTTCTTTTTTTTTTCTTTTTTAAGAAGCCGCAATTGTTGACTTTTCTCCTGTGAATAGTGCACCCGTGCACTGTTCACGGGACCCACAAACTTCACTTTTAAGCAACTTTTTCATTAAAAATGGGTCTTACGGCACTATTCACACATTTAAAAATTATTTTGCTACAGTGTTTTCAGTTTTAAGCAAAAATAAGTTGTATCCAAACGGACTCTAAGGCAGATATATCAGCAGATGGGGGAACATCAAAAATTACAAAATCCTCTAGAGAATTACATCCTTTCCTAGCTAATGCATCAGCACATTTATTTGCTTCCCTAAACACATGCTTCACCTTGGTGTGGAGAATCTTGTCCGGCAATAATCTACAATCAAACAACAAGGATGAGTAAGCTGCATTGGAAGAGTTCCTGGAAATAATCAAGTCCACAATAACTTTCGCGTCAAGTTCAACTTCCAAATTTTCCACACCAAGCTGTATGGCCAATTGCAGACCATCACTGAGGACCCAAAATTCAGCTATAATGCTTGTTGTTGACCCAATATATCTAGCAAAACCCCTTATCCAATTCCCTGCACTACCCCTTATGACTCCACCACCACCTGCCCTCCCTAGATTATCACACGACGCTACATTGGTATTCAGTTTATACCAATTGGGGGGTGGTTTTTCCTAGCAAACAAAAATGATTGCCATACGCCTCTGTTCTTTGATCTTACCCACACAAAAATAATACTTTGTAGCTTTGCTGATGCTCAGTCTGCATAGGTTAGGGTTTAGAGGGTTATTCTCAAAAGCGACTTTGTTTCTATGTATCCACAACTCCCATATAGCAAATGGAAAGACATATTTCCATGGCACCTAAGATTGATGCATTGCCTTACTCAAGCAATTTTCCCGCAACCAAGTATCCACATCAGGGGTTTAGAAGGACTGAATAGCATCAGGTGGGACCTTGATTTTGTGCCAAAAGTCTCGGGCATAATTACAATCCCTTAAGAGATGCCCAATCGTTTCAAGCAAACTCTTGCACAGTGAGCAGAACTTATCCTCAATGATACCCCTTGTGGCTAGAATGTTTTTCACTGGTACACTCTTATGCATGCACAGCCAAGGAAAATTCACAATTTTTGGCAAGACATCTAACTTCCATATCCAAGCACCTTGAAAGGGAGGGGCTGGATCATGAGAGATATTAGCTAAATAAGCTGACTTTGCAAAGAATACCCCATCCTTTGTATGTTTCCATAGTACCAAATCCTCACTTCTACCAACCTAACTTTGAGGAATTGCTCTAATTCTATCTTTAATTTCCTGAGGTAGCTCAAATGAGAGCACTTCCCATCTCCACCCCTAGCCTTGCCCGAGGAGAAACTCATATAATAATAAAAATAATAAAATATAAAATATGCAATGCAGTTTAAAATTTAAAAAACAAGAGCCCACTCACTCATCCCAAGAGAAAAGCTAATTTAATATATATATATATATATATATTGTTTTTAAGGTGGCGTTTGGGTATTGCGTTGCATTTTTTGCGTTTTTTTTTTTCCTAGACGTGCATCAGGCACTGTTCAATGTCCATGAACAGTGATTTTAGGCTTATAAACAGTGCCAAATGCGTGAACAGTAACTTTTTTATTATTATTTTTATTATTTTCAGTTTTTAGTTTTCAGTTTTCAGCAAAATAAGCGATATCCAAACGGACCCTAAATCTATTACCCCACTTCCCAAAGCCTAGGTGTTCTTCCCCAAAATAAATATCAAAACTCAGCTGCTCCTTGCCACAAACTCAGATTTTTTCTTTCCTCCTCTCTCTCTCTCTCTCTCTCTCTCTCTCTCTTCTTCACAACGAACATGACTTCGAGAGTCAAGCTCCCCTCCGACCAAAATCAAGATCTTGCGATGGTAAGTTGTTTGCAGCAATGAAATGGAGTCAAGTTAGTCAGCAAACGGGATTGACAGTTTGGACTTCCGTCGATGACAAGCAAATAGATTACCAGTTTTTTTTTTTTTTTTGAAAATATTTAAAGAAAATATGTTATCAACCCGTAAACCCGTGACCAGTTTAGAAGCCCGTGCGCTTTGACTGCGGTTCACGCAGTTTCTAGCAAAAGTCAAATTTTCAGTTTGATCAGTTTAAAAAACCGAATTGTTGAACGGTTTTCGATTAACCCGGTCGAACCGTACGGTCCGGTCCGGGTTTCAAAACCAACAAAACAGAACAAGGATGGATGACTTGCATATGTAGGTTGAAGTTATTATTATTATTATTATTATTATTATTATTATTGTGTATACATAAAAAATTCTCAAAGATATCAATTAATCCTCCTAGAGCATTCACAAATAGGTGAATAAAGTTTTAACTAGATTTTAACTTAAAACCTTACTACTCATTCAGATACACCTATACTAGACAATTTATTTCCCAATTATATCAAGGATTCAAGATATTGTTTTTTTTTTATTTTTTATTATCTATATAAATAAAATGAATTGTTTCATCTTTTTGACACATTTCACCATTTTTAGTGTCCTCACTATCATAAGCTATTGTTCTTTCTCATAGAAAGAATTCACAAGCCACAATTCCAAATTCACGTATCACAAAAACACAAATTACAAATCATAAACTCACAGGTTTCTTCCACAATTCACTATCAGTGCAACTCCCTCTTGATATATATATATATTTTAGATCTTCCCCAATTCTTTTCTTCTCTCTCACCTAACCTCTAGCATATTAGAAAATAATCGAGTCAAACCTCACTCTAGCATATTAGAAAATAATCAAGCCAAATCTCACTAAATTCATCGACAAAGGTAACTTCGTCACTTGATTTCTCCATCGTGGCCAATGACAGCAAAATTAGTTGGACAGATTCGTTTCATCAAAGACTGCCCTCTTGGTTCAACTTCTCACACCAGTGGTTCAATTTTCTCAATCCCCATGCATTGCTATCCATCCTCATGAGCCATTGCAAACCTATATCGGTGAGATTTCATAAAATTTGGCATGGTGGTACAAGTCTGAAGCATTTTTTTTGGTTGATATAGTTAAGTTTGGATTAAAAATGGTATTTACATATAGCTTATATATATATATATATATACCTTGATGTAAATGCTCCATGCTTAATAAAACATTAGACTTAATATAATTAAAAAAAAGTCTGCATGAAACACGATCCCAGTTTTATTGAGCATCTATATGACATAGTAATACCACAAATACTAGATGACATATACTATTTTAAATAGTATCAAATAGACTATTTTAGGGTCTGTTTGAAATCCGCTTATTTTGCTGAAACTGAAAATTTTTTGCTGAAAGTACTGTAAATAAAAGTAAAAGATAGTTGAAATAGTACAGTGGGGCCCATGAATAGTACTAAAAAAATATAGTGAGACTCATGAATAGTATCAAAAATAAGTTAAATAGTAAAATAAGCTGGTAAATTTTATCCATGCCAAATACACACTTAATATTCTTAATGCAGCCAAGAGCACTGAGGAGACTAGATCTGAATTTTTGACTGTGAGTAAAAAACTGGATGATCTTCTGTTGAAACAGGAAATTTTCTGGGCCCAAAGATCTAGAGTTGCTTGGTTGAAGCATGGGGACAAAAACACAAAAAATTTTCATTCTAAAGCATCTCAAAGGAGAAGAAGGAATCATATTCATGGAGTTAAAGATGTGAATGGAGAGTGGGTGGAGGAGGTGGAGAAAATAGCTGAAGTAGCTACTAACTATTTTGCTAGTTTGTTTAATGCAGGTGTATGTGACCAGATTCAAGACTGTCTTAATACTGTGGTTCATTGGATTACTCCTGACATGCATCAGATATTGTCCAGTGATTTTACAGCTGATGAGATTAAAGCGGCGTTGTTTCAATTGGGACCAACAAAAGCTCCTAGACCTGATGGTATGAATGCTCTATTTTACCAAAAGTTTTGGCATGTTGTGGGAGATAATGTTGTTTCTGCTGTGTTGGATTATCTGAATTCTGGTGTTATGCATCCTGATTTTAATCACACTAATATTGTGTTAATCCCCAAAGTGAAGAATCCTAAGAAAATGGCTGATTTTAGACTTATTAGTTTATGTAATGTTAGTTACAAAATCATTTCGAAGGTGTTAGCTAATAGGCTAAAACAGATTCTTCCAGCCATCATATCTCCTACTCAAAGTGCCTTTGTCCTAGGCCGTCTTATTACAGATAATATTTTGGTGGCATATGAGACTTTGCATACTATGCATGTGAGGAAAAAAGGCAAAAGAGGCTCGATTGCTTTGAAGTTAGACATCAGCAAGGCGTATGATCGAGTTGAATGACCTTTCTTATAGGGGATGATGCAAAGGATGGGATTTCCTGATAGGTGGATTGGTTTGGTGATGGGTTGTGTTACCACACCCTCTTTCTCTATTCTCATTAATGGTAAGCCTTATGGGAATATCAACCCCTCTAGAGGTATTCGTCAAGGTGACCCCTTATCACCATATTTGTTCCTCCTGTGTGCAGAGGGGTTGACTTCACTACTATCAAAGGCTGAGAATGATGGACGAATTCATGGGGTATCCGTTTGTAGAAGAGCGCCAAAAATTACAAATTTAATGTTTGTTGATGATTCTTTACTTTTTTTGTAGAGCTACACAAGGTGAGGTGGAAGTGATTAATGAGGTTTTGCAGGTTTATGCTCACGCCTCTGGTCAATGCATAAATATGGATAAGTCATCGGTATATTTTAGTAGTAATACTCCTAATCAACAAAGGGAGGAGATTGTGGCAGCTTTGGGGGTTGAACAAGTGGAGAAGTTTGAAGCATATTTAGGGTTGCCTACGTTGGTGGGAAGGGCCAGATATCAAACCTTTTCCTATCTTAAGGATAGGGTTTGGAAAAAATTACAAGGATGGAAGGGTAGGATGCTATCAAGGGCTGGGAAGGAAGTGCTTATAAAAGCGGTTGCCCAATCCATACCAACATATACTATGGGGGTATTTCTATTACCGGTGAAATTATGTGACGAGTTGAATGCTATGTGTGCAAAATTTTGGTGGGGTCAGGTTGGTAATGAGAGGAAAATACATTGGAAGAGTTGGAACTTTTTGTCTCGGCCAAAAAATGAAGGTGGGATGGGCTTTAGAGATTTGAGATATTTTAACCCTGCCATGCTTGCAAAACAGGGGTGGAGGTTGCTGCATGGTAGAAGCTCTCTATTATTTCAATGCTATAAGGCAAGGTACTTTCCTCGATGTAATTTTTTGGAAGCGACTGAGTCACCAAATTGTTCTTTTGCATGGAAGAGTGTGGTTGCTGCATTACCTATTCTTAAGAACGAGTGTTGTTGGTGAGTTGGGAATGGTGAATCCATTAAAGTATATTTGGATAAATGGATACCTAAATGCACAGCAAATAGAATTCTGCACTGGGGACAAGATGCTGATAGAGAGATGTTAGTGTCGGAGCTTATTGATAATGAATTACAAGGGTGGAGACGTGATACTATTCTGGAAAAATTTAGTGTGGAGGAGGCTGCTGCTATCTGCAAAATCCCACTGAGCTGAAGGAACATTGTGGATTCAGTGGTATGGTTGCATACCAAGAATGGGAAGTACTCTATTAAGTCCGGGTATCATCTGGCAAGGAAAGTGATAAGGAATGATGATGAGATTGGAAGCTCGGAAGGTATTGCTGGTCAGCAATTATGGTAGAAAATTTGGCAGATACATGTGCCAAGCAAAATTAAAATATTTTGGTGGAGAGCTTGCCAAAATATTCTTCCAACCCGAGTGAATCTTGTTTGGCGGAAAATCATAGCGGAGACAGGATGCTGCTATTGCACGGGGGTACCTGAATCAGCAATACATGCAATATGGGAGTGTGGGGTTGTGCAAGATGTGTGGGCTGGCTGTACTATAAGGCTGCAGAAGTGTCCCACTGATTTCCTTAACATCTTGGCTTTGTTTGAGTATGTTTTGGACAAGTTTTCAGTAGCTGAGATGGAGGTGTTTCTGGTTCAAGCCTGGTTTATTTGGAATCAAAGAAATGCAATAATACATGGAGGACAGATGAGGGACCCGAAGTGGCTAAATCAGAGAGCAATGGAGTATTTAGACGAGTATCGAAATGTTCAAACTCATATGAATATTCCACACATAGCGCCACAGACCGGATAGAGATGGAAACCACCCCCTTCACAGTTGTACAAGCTTAACTTCGATGCTGCGGTTTTTGCTGGAATTCAGAGATCGGGATTTGGAGCAGTAATCAGAAATTCTGCAGGTGAATTAATGGCGGCCATGTCTATTAGAGGGCCCTCGGTTAGTTGCAGTGAAGAAGCGGAGGCGTTGGCGTGTCGAAAAGCTCTTGAATTCGCTGTGGAGTCTGGTTTTTCTGAGCTGATCATAGAAGGTGATAACATTGCTGTCATGAATGCAGTAGCAAGCACTTCAGGCGATCTTTCTTTGCTGGGACATGTGTATGAGGACATCATGCAACATTTGTGGTTTGCAATATGCTGATATAAGTTGTATTAGAAGAGGGGGAAACCAGGTGGCCCATATTTTGGCCAAATCTGCTAGAAATGTTGATAATGAATTGTATTGGATAGAGGACTCCCCTCCCCCGGTTATAGAAGCCTTGTATCAGGATTGTTTAAGCATGAATGAATGAATTAATATTGGTTTTGTTTTCAAAAAAAAATACATAATAATTTAGAAAAATATAAAAGAGATATGAATATATGGATTAAGAATGAATATAACACTGAAATAAAAAATAAAAAAAAAATCATAAAATTAAACATAAACATGAAAATAAATATATATATATATATATATATATCTTTTAATTTGAACCCACAAACATCTGTTATTCTTAATTCAATAGAGGCATAGGAAAATGTGAAAATTTCAACGTCAATATTTGAAAATTTTGAGCTATTCATAACCCTTTCTCCTTTGTTTTCATATAAATCAATTTTTGAATATTAATAAGAGAGACCTTAAGCTTTAGAGTTTCTAAGCTCTAAACAAGTTTTACTATCTAAAGATAATCTTACTTTTTTTTTTTTTTTTTAATATTAGATGCATAATATTTTATTCTCACCTACATGAAAAATTTGAAGGAAAAAAAAAAGGATATTTTTTGAATCTTCTAAATAAGTTGGCTTTTAAAAGAAGGGCCTCTAGCAGCAACAATAGTCCAAAATAGTTAATATCTTGCAGGCTACAAGCTCATATCATATGAGCCACCTAAATTAGTAGACCACTTTGTAATACTATCGGGAATCAGACTTACACGTTCATTTATATGTATTTTTATAATACACGGGTATAAAAGAAAAAAAAATTATATCAATATTATTAGCGACCATAGGATTATGGTAGTTAGCTCTTACTTCCTCAACACCAAGGTTTAACAATAAACATAAGCAGTAGCACTGATTTAACGTGATGGTCTTTTCCCAAAGTACGAGGTAAGTAGCTAATAATAGAGATTGTGTATTGATCCACATTAATTGAAATAAGTTTCTACCATAGTTTCTACCTTTGGTTGTTTGCAAGGCTTTTTGACTACTATAATCTTTTTAGTTGTTTATTTGGTTCTTGAAACCAAGTAAATACCAAAGAATGAGGTCGAACAAACAAGTGTTGCAATGAGTACAAGCCATGTAGGTTCAATAATAACAAAGTGCCGGAGTGAATAATGTTATATAATAATATTTTTTAAAATTATTATATTAGATAATTTAAAAGCAACTGATAGAGCTATACCTATAGCATTTAAAGACAAAGAAATAGACTCACAGACATTAAAAGCAACTGACAGAAGAGTTGATAGAAAAACTGACCCAATTAAGGAAAGAATAACATGTATAGGAGAAAAGAATCTCATACAATAGCAAGAAAGATGACATAGTAAAAGACCAAGATAAAGCAAAAGAGATAATTGAAAGATAATATAGTAAAAAGCTAGAGATAAAAGAAGATGTAGGGAAAATTAAAAGAAAGGACATGCTAAAAGAAAATAGTACTTTTAAAGAATCCCTACGTAAGAAGATAGAAGTAGAAGAAAGACAACAAACAACAAAAGCTAAAGAAATAGTCAACAAAGGAAGGAAAACTAATAATAATAATAAAGAAAAGGAAAATAATGATAGTATAGTAAAAGCAAAAGTAGTCAACAATAGATGGAAAGTTGATAATACTGATAGTTTAAAAGAAAAAATTGATGAAAGACTAAAATCAATTGAAAGATCCACCCAAAATGATAGTTTGGTAGAATTAAAGAGAAAAATGGAAATTTTAAATTTACCTTTAGATACAGACAAGGAAGAAGAAATAGCAGTTTTAAAAACTATTGAGGTATCAGATAATGAAAACACTAATAGACATACTAGACATAATATTTGTCATAAATGTAAAGAATATGGACATACTAAAAAACAATGTGCTAGACAGAATAAAATTGCTAAACAAATTAGTAAGTTAGAATTTGAAAAAGATACACTAAATGAATTAATGGAAATATTTAATGTTAGTCAAAAAGAGATAGATCAAGTAAAGGAAAAGAAAGAACTAAAGTCAACCAACCCACTTAAAGTTAATAAAAGAAAAAGAAAACAAAAAGACATAGTAATGAAACTGATAGAAAATCTACCTAATCACTTAAACGACAAAAGAGATTATTTATTAAAATTGAAAGATTCCATAGATATACCTATTGCTTGTATTAGATGTAAGAAATATGGACACCATGTTACAGAGTGCAGAAAAGAAGAAAGAGCCAAAAAAGAAAAAGACAAGCAAGAGAAAATAAAAAAAGAAAAAAGATAATGTAGAGATAGAATCAGTAACTTTACAAGACTTAATGACAGAAGCAAAAATACTAAAACAAGAAATTAAGGAAATTAAAGAAGATAATTCTACAGAAATAGATGAACAAAATGCAGAAATAATAAATTTAAAAGAAAATTTTGAACCCATGATAGACCCACCATTATTAAAAGATGATGGCAATAGACAGAATTTCATTAGTTTAATTGACAGAGTAATTTTTCAAAAATGGCATACATAAATTACTTTAGTAATCAATAAAGAATTTTCTTTGACAGAAATTGCTTTAATAGACTCGGGTGCTGACATGAACTGTATACAAGAAGGATTAATACCCTTAAAGTATTATGAAAAATCATCTGAAAGATTAACTCAAGCTAATGGAGAAAAGTTAAAAATTAATTATAAAATACCTAGTGTCCACATATGTAATGACGGAGTATGCTTTGAAACAGTTTTTGTTTTAATTAAAGACCTTTCTTCTAAGATTATTCTAGGAAACCCCTTTATGGCTTTACTTTACCCGTTTTTAACTACAGAAGAAGGAATTAAAACCAATGTGTTAGGGAAAGATATACTTTAGAAATTCATCTTGCCACCTATCCCGAAAGAAATCTATTCCCTTGATAACATTTCCATAATAAAAGAAATTGATAGAGAAAGAATAGACATTTAGAATCTTTAAAATCAGAAATAATATACAAAAGAATTGCTGATCAATTAATAGACCCCATGCTACATCATAAAATAAAATCATTCAAACAACAGATTGAGACAGAAATTTGTTCTAATCTCCCCACTACTTTTTGGCACAGGCACCGTCACATAGTACAACTACCTTATGAAAAGGACTTTAATGAAAGACAGATACCTACTAAAGCTAGACCAATACAAATGAATAATGAACTATTAGAACATTGTAAGAAAGAAATTGAAGATCTTTTAAATAAAGGTTTAATCCGGAAAAGCAAGTCTCCTTGGAGCTGTGCTGCTTTTTATGTTAACAAACAGGCAGAATTGGAACGAGGAGTTCCAAGATTGGTTATAAATTATAAACCTTTAAATACAGCATTACAATGGATAAGATATCCCATCCCCAATAAAAAAGACTTACTTGACAGACTTCATGAAGCAACCATATTTTCCAAATTTGATATGAAAAGTGGATTTTGGCAAATACAGATAGATAAGAAAGACAGATATAAAACTGCTTTTACAGTTCCTTTTGGTCATTATGAATGGAATGTTATGTCTTTTGGATTAAAAAATGCACCAAGTGAATTTCAAAATATAATGAATGATATATTCACACCTTTCACAGAATTTTCAATTGTCTATATAGATGATGTTTTAATTTTTTTTTAAATCAGTTGATGACCATTGGAAACATTTAGATATATTTGTCAAAGTAATTAAACACAATGGTTTAGTTGTTTCAGCCACTAAGATAAACTTATTCCAAGATAAAATCCGATTTTTAGGACATAATATTTATAAGAGAACCTTAAGCCCCATTGACAGAGCCATTCAATTTGCAAATAAATTCCCGGATGAAATAAAAGATAAAAATCAGTTGCAAAGATTTCTTGGTAGCTTAAATTATGTTTCAGATTATTTTCAAGGACTGAGAAAAATATGTAGACCCTTATATAAAAGTGTTAGGTTCTAAATGTTTAGAACAATTGGCAAATCGTGAACACAAACTTGTCTAGATATAGATCTTAGAGTCTATAGGTTTTATTAGACAATGCTCAAGGTGATTCAAGTCAAGATTCAAGAACATACAAGCTGCAGGAAGAAGACTTCATATTCTGCCTGGTTCGATCGATCGAAGAACAGGCTCGATCAATCGAAAATCGTATCTGCAGAATTTTAAGTCGGCCTAAACAGTAGCTTAAGCCCATTAAGGATTAGGGTTTCAGATCTACTTCTCCCACTATATAAAGGAAACCCTAAGCCACGTTTTTGAGACTCTTGAGAGAGAGAAGAGAGTGCCTCTTTTGTATCTAGGGTTTTGTACCCAATCCTCTCTAAGTCTTTGTTGCTCATATTTGCGGTTTATGTGAATCTCTTGTGAGATCATTGAGGAGCTTTCCTTCACATAAACTTAGGGTTTTCAAGGTAGAGATTATTTCAACATCTTGATGATCAACTCGGTTGCTATCATTGGAGCTTAAAGAATAACAAGCGTGGGTGCTTGTAGCTGATTGGAGAATCGAAGAAAGAAGGAGTCCGTGGATTCGGAGCTTGCACGTGGTCGTGTCAGTAAGTTCTACTGGTGGGTAGCATTAGGAAGTCAAGCGGGGAGCTTGTAAGTCCTTTTGTATGAACTTCGATTCTTTCGCATAATGGATTCAGTTTACCTTGAGGATAGCTAGGTCAAATCCTCCCCAGGTTTTTACCATGTGGTTTCTTGGGTGATCATATCTTGTGTTATTTATTATTCCGTTGTTTTATATTTTTGATATGATTGTATGTTTGTGATAACCTAGAATTGCATAATTTGACTAAATTAATCACTTGGCTAATTAACTAGGTTAATCTGGTTGGTTTAAGGGGTCTAAATTTCTATCAAGTGGTATCAGAGCGGGTAGCTCTTCTGTTTTAGATCTTTTGATCTAAGAGCTAATCCTTAACCCCTGTTGTCATGGATAATTCGAAGTGTCTTTCTGATCATGTTTCTACTCATGCTTCTGCTGATTTTATTGATGCCTGTGATGTTTTGAATAAAAAGGACACTATTGTTTCTGTTGATTTTTTTTTATACTTTTGAAACTCTTCGTAAGGAATTATCTAAATCTTTGAAAATTGCTAAGAAATTTAAAGAAAAGTTAAAATTGGCTAATCTTGAAAAAGAGGATTTGATTGTGAGATTAGATGAGTCTAATAAAAAGTTCCTCTCAAAATGAGGAACTAAAATTGAAATTGAAAATTTGACTAGTACCAAGCCTGTTGTTGATAACAGAAGTGTTTCTGTTTCTCTTAAGCCTAAAATTGAGAAAGTTTATATCCCTTCTTTCAAGAGGAATAATAAAGAAAAGGTTTATTTTGCTAGGTTAAACAAAGGTAAAAGTTCTGATGTAGACGCTGAAGTTTCTACACCTAAGTCTAAACCTACTGTTAGAGAGCATAATAAATCTGTTTCTGTGCCTACCTGTCACCTTTGTGGTGTTGTTGGTCATATTAGACCAAATTGTTCTTTGTTGAGGCAAAAACCAAAATCTGAGACTAGATTTGCTGTTAGGAATACTGATGTTCATAAAGTTGTTCCTGTTTGTCACTTTTGTGGTGTTCGTGGTCACATTCGTCCTAATTGTCATAAGTTGAAATTTAAGCATTTTGTATGTCAATCTAGGATATGTGATGATATTTCTCCTGCCATAAGTCCATATAAATTGTTTCATATTCTTTTGAAAAATTTGAGCTTGTTGGCTTGTGAAAGGAATTTGCAGGATTTCAGTCTTTCTCAGAAGATTGGTGTAATCCCTCAAATACACTCTGCTTCACATGGATTTTCACCTACAAAGCCGAATACTCGTGCTAAATGGGTGAGAAAGGATTCTCCAAGGTGAGTGTTGCTAACTTGTCCCTGATTTAATTCTTTCAATTAATTGTGGACATGTTTTGTTTTTGTTTTTTGTTGTTTTTTTTATTTAAAAAAATCCAAAAACATTGAAAATTTTCAAAAAGACAAAAATATTTTATTTTGTGTCTTGGTTTATTTTTCTTGAGGATTACATGAGTTATAATATCTCTCTCTTGATTTAGAACATGCTTGACATTGTGGAGAAACTTGAATAGTTTGTGCTAAGCTATTTCTAATTTTGTGTGAGTATGTACTAGTTTGTACATGTACTCAAGGGTTAATTAAGAAATTAATATTTCTTGTTTGTGTACCCTCTATAGCTTCGTGAAGCACTATCATGCATAACTTTGCATTGTTCATTTAGTATAATGTGTACTTTTTGTTTTTGGTCATAAAATTTGTTTTAAACCAAAAAGTTTGTTATTTGTTTTGCATTAATTTTTCTTGGATTTGAAATCAAGGATTGGTCATATTATCTTTACATAACAAGTTTATGTACCTTGTTTAGCATGGATGAGCTTATTTTATTGCACTTGACTAGCTGAAGTTTTGTAGTGCATGTTGTGTGGGAAAAATGTTTGTGGTTTTTGATCACTTTGTCTTAATCTTGAAATCACATGTTATTTGACTGTTGGACTTGATCCTTTTGAGAAATGCATAAATAACAATCTCACCACTGTTCACTAGCCAATCATGAACACCTTAGTGCATATTGTAAGATTTTGTGCTCAAGAAAGTGTAGCACATGCACAAAAAGAACATAAGGTGTAGCCTCGTTTAATTGCTTAATGCTTAAAATTGGTGTGTACTATTAGGCTTGATGCCAAATCACATAATTAAAATTGGTGTGTATATTATGAGGCAAAATTCAAGAAACTTACATGATTGCAAGCTTATGATCTAGGAGATGTGGGAGTTATATGATGTAACTCTTTAGGTGATAGTCTCTTTTAAAATTCTATGTGATGAATTTTGTAGACTTTGTAATTGATTGCTATTCACATATCACCTCACATGTATCTCAAGTTTTTGCTAGTTACACACACTACACAAGTTACTCTTTGCTAAACTTGGTACATTATATTGTGTGTGATTTTGTTGTGGCCATCCAAGATTAAAAGTTCCTTGATTTTAATGCAAAATGTGTTTAATGTTTGCGCTTTGAGGATAAATTGATTGAAAATCTTGATTTTGGAAGATCTGGGTTAAATTCAAGTGTTTTTGAAAAACTTTTCGTCTCATACTCATGCATTTTTTATAAAACAATGTGCTTTGAGGAGTTTCTGCATTAAAATGCTCTGTTTTTCAAAAATCTTATTTTTCTAGACTTTCGATCGATCGAACCTATTTTTCGATCAATCAAAATTGCGATTAAAATTTTTGGTTTGAGTCTGCCTGACTCGATTGATGTTCGATCGATTCTCGATCGATCGAAACTGAAAAATTTTCAATTTCTATGATTTTGACCAAATTTTTTTTTCATGTATCATTTGTGTTTAGGATTCACATGCATTGCATTGTTTTTGTATCCATCTTGCAGTTTTGCAGTCATATCTCTCATTGTTTTCACACATAACATGCATACACTTTGCTACATTGGGTACTCAACTTGATTTAAAAATTGATTGATTAATTTTTGAGTTTTGTACATTCCAGTATATGCTATTTCTTATGTGTGAACTGTAGAAAATATTTTTCTTAAGAGATATGATGGATAATCAATGTGCAAATATTTTCTCTACTCATGCAAATGTTTATGGGTCACATAGTGCCATGTTTGCATTTTATTGAAAGAGAGAATATTTTTTCTTCATGTGTATCCTTACCTTAATTTTTAACTTTGGTTTGTGTGTCTTTCCCCCCCCCCCCCCCCTCCTTTATTTTTCCCCATACCGTTTTTCCCAAAACTTGTTTTGTTTTTCCTATTTTTATAGGGGGAGAAGCTTATTTTTAACCTTTGTTGTTCATAGGGGGAGTTGTCTCTATTTTCTATAGAGTTGTCTTATTTTGTATCCCCTTGATTCTCTATTTTCTCTAATCCTTTATTGCGTATGTTGACTGTTTACTCTTTGTATGAGTTGTCTTTGTCAATACGTGACAAAAAGGGGGAGAAATTATTGATTTATGGGAATCATGTTTGTCTTGTTTAGGGGGAGTTGAAATTATTTTTGAAAGGGGAGAATATAAATAAAAACTTTTTGTTGTATCTAACTTAGGGGGAGAGTTAGTTTACTTATGTTTTTATTTCTGTTTCTTGTTCACTGCTCATTGATTTATATTTATGAGTTATTCATGATATATGTCTTTGTTTTGTGTTTTGTGAAGTCAAGAATTTAATTTTGATTTACTTGTATTTTTTCCACACATGCGTTTATGCGTTTGTTGAGTGTTTCAGGAAATATACAGGTTGATTCAATTAAGCTGCTGTCTACACTTGCAACTGATGGATAGTAGTTAGGTTGAATTTGTTGTAATGGGCATTTTATTGTATTGGGTAGTTCTTGTATTTGAGCATTTCATTTTGTATGAAAGTTTTGTCACAAATTGCCAAAGAGGGAGTTTGTTAGGTTCTAAATGTTTAGAACAATTGGCAAATCGTAAACACAAACTTGTCTAGATATAGATCTTAGAGTCTATAGGTTTTATTAGACAATGCTCAAGGTGATTCAAGTCAAGATTCAAGAACATACAAGCTGCAGGAAGAAGACTTCATATTCTGCCTGGTTCGATCGATTGAAGAACAGGCTCGATCAATCGAAAATCGTATCTGTAGAATTTTAAGTCGGCCCAAACAGCAGCTTAAGCCCATTAAGGATTAGGGTTTCAGATCTACTTCTCCCACTATATAAAGGAAACCCTAAGCCACGTTTTTGAGACTCTTGAGAGAGAGAAGAGAGTGCCTCTTTTGTATCTAGGGTTTTGTACCCAATCCTCTCTAAGTCTTTGTTGCTCATATTTGCAGTTTATGTGAATCTCTTGTGAGATCATTGAGGAGATTTCTTTCTCATAAACTTAGGGTTTTCAAGGTAGAGATTATTTCAACATCTTGATAATCAACTCGGTTGCTGCCATTGGAGCTTAAAGAATAACAAGCGTGGGTGCTTGTAGCTAATTGGAGAATCCAAGAAAGAAAGAGTCCATGGATTCGGAGCTTGCACGTGGTCGTGTCAGTAAGTTCTACTAGTGGGTAGCATTAAGAAGTCAAGCGGGGAGCTTGTAAGTCCTTTTGTATGAACTTCGATTCTTTCGCATAGTGGATTCAGTTTACCTTGAGGATAGCTAGGTCAAATCCTCCCCAGGTTTTTACCGTGTGGTTTCCTGGGTGATCATATCTTGTGTTATTTATTATTCCGCTGCTTTATATTTTTTATATGATTGTATGTTTGTGATAACCTAGAATTGCATAATTTGACTAAGTTAATCACTTGGCTAATTAACTAGATTAATCTGGTTGGTTTAAGGGGTCTAAATTTCTATCAAAAAGGTTAGAAAAGAACCCCCCCTGCTTGGACAGACAAACATACTATGATAGTTCAACAGATCAAAAAATATGTTAAACAACTCCCTTGCATTGTTATTCCTTCACCCCATGCTTTTAAGATTGTTGAGACAGATGCTTCTGAAATAGGCTATGGTAGAATCCTAAAACAAGTAATAAAAGAAGAAGAAATTGTTTGATTCCATTCTGGCTCTTGGACAGCTACCTAGCAGAACTACAGTACTATTAAAAAAGAAATTTTATCTATTATATTATGTGTTTCAAAATTCCAAAATGATCTTTTTAACCAAAAGTTTTTAATCCGAGTTGACTATAAAAGTGCTAAAGAAGTTTTACAGAAAGATGTTCAAAATCTTGTTTCCAAACAAAGTTTTGCAAGATGGCAGGCTATTTTAAGTGTTTTTGATTTTGATATTGAACATATTAAAGGAGAATCCAATTCTATTCCTGATTTCTTAACCCGTGAATTTCTACATGGAAGATGAGCTCCCCTGCAGAAAAGAGCAACTCCCCAAAACCCAGATATAGACAGTCTTATGCTGCTCCACCGATCCCTCCTCCCCCTAGTAGATTTCTCCCTTGTCCCTCCTTCAACTCACCTAGTTTCTCTTCAAACAGACCCCAAGAAAGAACCCCAATACCCTATAGCCCAAACCCTTTCCAACCACTTTCCCCAAGCTCCAATCCAACATCTAAACAGTCTTATGCCATGCCCTCAACTCCCCCTTTAAAAACGCCATTTAACATAGTTGCCTCTTCCTTTCCCCCGTTAACCTCTCCTTCTCCCTCTAAACAATCAACAGACAGACCCTCTACCTCTCAAACTCAAGCCCAAACCCCAAGAGAAGATCACAGTGTTGAACTCTCAAAAAATTCTTGGAATTTTATTTTATGGATTGAAAGAGAATACCAGCATATTACAGATCCCCTCTCACTAGTTAGACAGCTGCTACCCTCAGGATGGGAGCACCCTAAGACAGAAACATTAAAGACCCAGACATTCTATGAATTTATTTTAGTTGATACAGACTCAATCCTAGTTACACACATGCCTTGCTCCCAAGACCCAAACAGAATTGGTTATTCTAAAGTAGTTATAAAACAGATTCTCACCCCTTCCCAGTGGAGGGCAGAGCCCTGGATTCCCAGAAAATTTTCTCAACTCTTTGAGCCTCAGTTCTATAATTATTATGACTATATGGAAGCGTGGGACAGATTCCTTTTATTCCAAAACAGTATTCACAGACACACTTGGTTTTTCCGATTTGATATGTACAGAAAAAAAGACATGATGGTACCTAGATGGTTTATTGACTGGTGGATTTCTTATGGCCATGAAGCTATGATTCTTCCTCCTGATCTCCTCAAAGCCTATGAAAATTTCAAGAAAGAACCAAACATACTGCATCTTAAAGATTTTCCACATCTTTTACAGTTCTTTTACAAGTTTCCAGATCTCCCATGGATCATCAGATGGGAATACAAGATAGAAAAGCATCCTCAGTATCCTTTTCCCATGCTCACCAGGAAGTCTAAATTAAAATGGTGGAATAAGTTTAATTTTGATCATATTTTCCAAGAATTGCAGAAAAGGACCTCTCCCTCCCAGACAGAAAATCCTAATTTCTTTTTAGAAAAAAGCCAAGTCCAGTGTCAGCTTGCCTCTGTCTCAGACGAAAGACAGCTTAAAAAGCAATTACTTGAAGCTGCATCACAGATATCAGATGATGAAGATGACACAGTAATGGAATCATCCTCTCCAAACTACAGGACTCATCCAGAAGCATTTCAAGATTCCCAAGACCCCTATGACATGTGACAGATAAGAGATAGATAAGCCAAAAGGACAAAAGACAAAAGGATAAAATACTATTCATAAGCACAAGCAGGACAGAAAGATCCAGACAAAAAGATGAGATATTTGACAGAATATTATTTGCACGCGTACTCCGACAGATTTTCCATAGATATTTTAAAAGACTCTCAGACAGACTACTATTCAGGATTTACTTTTACTGTTCAAGATTCCACAAGATTCTACCGACATATTAACTTGAGTTCACTTTAATTAACTCAGGTTACTTTTGAAGGCTTACCATGGTTTACTTCATCTATAAAAGGACATACTCCGAAGACAGAAGACAGGTCCCAATTTCCAAGTTCAAGTTTTAAGAAAACCTTTAGAAAGCCTTTGTAATAGCCTTCCCTCTCAGAAAGACTTTTGTAATAACCTTTCTTCTCAGACAGTTTTACTTTGTAATCTTTTAACCTTTCAGACAGTGTTTTATTTTCAAGCTTGTATCAAAGACAGTTTGTTTTCAAGTTTAATCAAAGACAGAAGTTTTTATTCAAGTAAGATTTTATAGTTTTTGTTTTCATATTCCATACTCTGTTTTAACTTATTTTGATTATATCTATTTTGCTATTTTCTTCTTTATCATCTATTTTATCATTGTTTAAGCTTCTATATTACTGTTGTGCTTTCTCCTGGGTAGGCTGTGCTTCTATATCATTCTCCAGCACTTCAAATTCTAACTTACTAATTTGTTTAGTAATTTTATTCTGTCTAGCACATTATTTTTTAGTATGTCCATATTCTTTACATTTATGACAAATATTATGTCTAGTATGTCTATTAGTGTTTTCATTATCTGATACCTCAATAGTATTTAAAACTGCTATTTTTTTTTTCCTTGTCTGTATCTAAAGGTAAATTTAAAATTTCCATTTTTCTCTTTAATTCTGCCAAACTATCATTTTGGGTGGGTCTTTCAATTGATTTTAGTCTTTCATCAATTTTTTCTTTTAAACTATCAATATTATCAACTTTCCATCTATTGTTGACTACTTTTGCTTTTACTACACTATCATTATTTTCCTTTTCTTTATTATTATTAGTTTTCCTTCCTTTGTTGACTATTTCTTTAGCTTTTGTTGTTTGTTGTCTTTCTTCTACTTCTATCTTCCTACGTAGGGATTCTTTAAAAGTACTATTTTCTTTTAGCATGTCCTTTCTTTTAATTTTCCCTACATCTTCTTTTGTCTCCAGCTTTTTACTATATTGTCTTTCAATTATCTCTTTTGCTTTATCTTGGTCTTTTACTATGTCATCTTTCTTGCTATTTTGTCTTTCTATTACTTCTATCATTTCTTTTACCATTCCTTTTTTTATTATTCCTTTATCCTTTTTGTCTTCATCTATTATGTCTATAGCACCTCTCTCTTGTATGAGATTCTTTTCTCCTATACATGTTATTCTTTCCTTAATTGGGTCAGTTTTTCTATCAACTCTTCTGTCAGTTGCTTTTAATGTCTGTGAGTCTATTTCTTTGTCTTTAAATGCTATAGGTATAGCTCTATCAGTTGCTTTTAAATTATCTAAAAAGATGTCTTTCCTACTTTCTATCATATTTACTAATATGTCAGTACTTGTTGAATTATGGTCATTTTGACTATTATCCATCATAGTATTAGTTAAAGGTGATCTATGATGGGGTTCAAATTCTCTTTCTTTTTCTAAAGGTGAATTTAAAACTTTCATTTTTTCATAGAGGTCCAAAAAACTATCATTTTTCCTTTCTACTTTAGATATTTCATCATTTTCTAAAGATTCTTGTTTTTTGTTAATTATGTCTAAGAAACTGTGTCTATTAGTCTGTCGGTTGATTTTATCTCCTATTAATATACTCCAATTTTTTGCATTATTATTATAATTATAATTATAGTCATCCATATCACTGTCAGAATCATAATCTGTTTCATAATCCATATTACTGTTTGACCAATTATTGTCTATATCTCTCATGCTATAACCTTCATCATAATATATATCATCATAGTCCATGTTTCAAATTAGTGTGTGCCTAGCCTAAGTGTGAACAAGCAAACAGATTATGAGCTGATAAATGTATTTGTTCTCTTTCCAAGCAATTAATAATTACTGGTGGAACTATTACTAACCACTGGTATCCTTGCTATAGGGACCACCTCCTCGGGAAACTCCATTGCGGGGCCACCCAAACAACGCCAGTTTGTCGGCTAACAAAATGGGCTGACCAACGCGAAACTATGATTTGCCAACGAGTGTGAGGCTGACCAACGCTATCAAGGAGCAAGTAGTGGCTTTGCAGTAATATGAGTTCCTAGTAACCTCTTAATTGCAAAGAAATAAAACTCATACATCTACCATCCATGGCTCTGATACCATTGACTACCCAGGAGAGAGCACAGCAGTAATATAGAAGCATAAACAATGATAAAATAGATGATAAAGAAGAAAATAGCAAAATAGATATAATCAAAATAAGTTAAAACAGAGTATGGAATATGAAAACAGAAACTATAAAATCTTACTTGAATAAAAACTTATGTCTTTGATTAAACTTGAAAACAAACTGTCTTTGATACAAGCTTGAAAATAAAACACTGTCTGAAAGGTTACAAGATTACAAAGTAAAACTGTCTGAGAAGAAAGGTTACAAAATTACAAAAGTCTTTCTGAGAGGGAAGGCTATTACAAAGGCTTTCTAAAGGTTTTCTTAAAACTTGAACTTGGAAATTGGGACCTATCTTTTGCCTTCGGAGTCTATCCTTTTATAGATGAAGTAAACCATAGTAAGCCTTCAAAAGTAACCTGAGTTAGGTGTAGTGAACTCAAGTTAATCTGTCGGTAGAATCTTCAAAAGTAACCTGAGTTAAGTAAAGTGAACTCAAGTTAATCTGTCGATAGAATCTTGAATAGTAACTTAAAATCTGTTCTGTCTTTTTCTGAACTCCTTTTGCGTATGCTGATGAGTAGTAACATATATCTTTCTGTCAGGAGGCATGCTAGTGAATAGTGATATGTCTGGTGTGTCTGGTGAATAGTAATCTGTCTTTAGTGAATAGTGATCTGTCGTCATTGTCTGTCTGGGAAAACCCTTCTGTCTGTCTTGTTAATCTGTATCCGCGTAGTTATCATAATCTAGCGGATCGGTGTTGTCCTCATACTGCTCATGCTCATGGAGCACTCCATAATCATTGCATAAAGCACAATATGAAATAAGAAGGAAAATAGGAACATGATCCTTGGCTGTCATCAATCTGGGATCTTTAACAATCCTTCTTTTCCCAATAAGCTTCCTTGCTGAAGGTCTTGGACCATACACTGCTATTCTATCTGTGTAGCCATATAAGTGGAAACCTCTATCTAATTCTTTATGTACTTCATAAATCTTGTTACACATAAAATTAGACCATTCTTGAGCCAGAGCACCTGGATCGTCAAATGATAAATAAGTGTCTCTTGTATACTAGTTGTATTCAAGGATACAACCCCAATCATGGATAAGGACCAGAATATGTGCTGGCTGAGCTTCCATATAATAGCTAGTGTCCCAAGCTGGAAAAGTACTCCAGATTTCCATCTTCATATAATTAAGTCCGCCAATCTGTGCAGCTGCCTCTTGGATGACTTTGGAGAATAAACTAATTTGAATTGCAGAAGTTATAATTAATTTGCTAATAAACCCTACTTCTAGCATTTCAGATAACCATAAAGGGTCACGAACCACTGGATCCTCTATCTCTGTGTTGATAAGTAATCCCGGGTAGGGATTATATCTGTCTCCTGTTCTTTCATAAACTCTGTCTGCATTTCCAAAGCTTTCATACCATGTAGCTTCATGAGATAACCATGTTTCACCTGTCATGTCTTATGTTCTGATGAATGTTGTAGAGACTAAAACCTTGAAAAGATACATCCATCTGTCATAAGAACTAGTTAAAGCTGTATAGGTTAATATTTTCTGTTGGATTTCAGGGAATAAACTTCTGATGGCAAGCCTCGTTTTTTGCTGAATCTTAGGGTGGAGCTTTGAAAAGCTTATTCCCATAAGATAGCTTTTAAGAGATTGTGATTCTGTCTTTGTGGAGCTTGAATCTCCATCCTCCTTGCCAGGGAGTTGACAACCGAGAGCTTCAATAAATGCCCCGGTGCTAACAAGATGTAATTCCAAAGCCTGAAGGGTCTTTTGGAATAAGTCTTTCTATTTAAGGGTAAAAGCTGCCTGTAAATTATCAAGAAGTAGTTTAATATGAAGAGGGAGGTCTGTAAATTCTCCGTCCTGAAACATGAGATCAGTGCGGAGCACTTTCTGCAGAGTTACACTATTTTCACCACATGAATACATTGCTTCTACTTGCAACGTATCCTGAAGGGATATTGTCTCTAATGAGACACCTTCCTGCCCATCTATAATCCTTACTAAAGGCTTTCAGAAATGTTTGGGCACTGCTAGTGCTTTGCCCTTTCCTTTCATATCTGCCTGGGAGGTTCTTTTACTCATATTAGTCTGCAAATGGGTTTGGGGAAAAGGATTATGTTCTGTCTGCAAATAGGGTTGGGGAAAAAGATTAAGTCTTGAAATATTATTTTGAGAATAAACATTTTCATTCAAAGTTTCTTTCAAACTCATTTTTAAAATCCTTTCACTAATGTCTTTCTGTGAAATTTCTTCAAAATGCTTTATGAGAAAATCTTTTTTAAAATTTAAAGTATATATAAAACAAACTTTTCTCTGTACACTTTTGTGCCCTTGCTGAGTAGTGGTATAAGAGTAATCATAATTAAGTCTTTCAATATTAGAGGGATTGGAATTCAAAAACTTTATAAAATCTGCCATGATTCTATCCGTTCTGTATATATTATTATATACCTCATTCTGTGAAAATATGTGAAATAAAGCTTCTCCATAAAGTCTTTTATCAACTACTATAATAGTCTGAGGAAAATCTGTCAGAGATTCTGTTAAGAAATTAAATTTGTCTTTATTCAAGAAATTATCACAATTAAAAGAATCTGTCAGGACTTCTTTTATTAAAGCATCTGTCATGTGAGTATTTAAGATTACTACAAAGGATGCAAGAATGTCATCTATCATAATTTTGTGTGGTACATCTATCATACTTTCAGTTCGTTTAGTCCAATCATATTGACTTGTAAGCATAATTCTTTCTTTTGTGCTGAATCCTTTTTCATAAAGTATTTGAACTATTCTTTGGGTTATATATTGATCCAAAAAAGAACGAACCTCTGTCTCTATGTCCTTATCTGTTGACTGGTGAACAAGTGATATTTCTGTCTCTAAAAATGACAAACTTCTTTTAGTTCCATAGATTCTTTCTTTATTAGTATCTTGTAAGATAGTGACCTTATAGGGGAAATCAGTTTCTTTTGGGATAAAGGGTAGGATAAGATTAAAAGGTACGTTAGTTATATTAGCTTTAATAACTTCAACATATATCTCATTAGGTAATTTATGATTAATTAATCCAGTGCCCTGAATTAATCTTTCTTGTACACAACTCATGTTAGCATCTGAGTCTGTTAAAGCAATTTCTGTCAAATAAAACTCTTTATTAGTAATTTCTGTATTCCTTTTTTGAAAAATAACTCTGTCAATGAAACTCAAAGAATTCTGTCTATTTCCATCGTCTTTGTCTAATAAAGGGGGTTTATTTATGGGTTTAGGAAATTCTTTCAAATTTATTATTTCTGCAATATTCTGTTCATTTATGTCTATGGAATTATCTTCTTTAATTTCTTTAATTTCTTGTTTTACTATTTTTGCTTCTGTCATTAAGCCTTGTAAAGTTACTGATTCTATCTCTATATCATCTTTTTTCTTTTTTATCTTCTCTTGCTTGTCTTTTTCTTTTTTGGCTCTTTCTTCTTTTCTGCACTCTGTAACATGGTGTCCATATTTCTTACATCTAATACAAGCAATAGGTATATCTATGGAATCTTTCAATTTTAGTAAATAGTCTTTTTTGCCTTGATTAGGTAGATTTTCTATCAATTTTATTATTATGTCTTTTTGTTTTCTTTTTCTTTTATTAACTTTAAGTGGGTTGGTTGATTTTAGTTCTTCCTTTTTCTTTACTCGATCTATCTCTTTTTTACTAATAATAAATATTTCCATTAATTCATTTATTGTATCTTTTTCAAATTCTAATTTACTAATTTGTTTAGCAATTTTATTCTGTTTAGCACATTGTTTTTTAGTATGTCCATCTTCTTTACATTTATGACAAATAGTATGTTTAACCTGTCTGTCAGTGTTCTCATTATCTGATACCTCAGTTGTATTTAAAACTACTATTTCTTTTTCCTTGTTTGTATTTATAGGTAAATTTAAAATTTCCATTTTTCTCTTTAATTCTGCCAAACTATCATTTTGGGTGTATCTTTCAATTGATTTTAGTCTTTCATCAATTTTCTCTTTTAAACTATCAGTATTATCAACTTTCCATCTATTGTTAACTACTTTTGCTTTTACTATACGATCACTATTTTCCTTTTCATTATTTTTTGTTTTCCTTCCTTTGTTGACTATTTCTCTTTTTGGTTCTATCTTTTCTTCTACTTCTAGCTTCCTACATAGAGATACTTCAAGAGTACTATTTTCTTTTGGTTTTAGCATGTCCTTTCTTATGACTTTCCCTACATCTTCTTTTGTCTTTACCTTTCTACATAGTTCTTCACTATTCTGTCTTTCAATCATCTCTTTTGTTTTGTCTTGTCTTATTACTATATCAACTTTTTTACTATTTTGTCTTTCTATGTCTCTTTCTATTTCTAGCTTTTTACATATAATTTGTACTGAACTAGCTTCTTCTTTTTGCTTTTCCAGCACTTCTTTTGGACTATTATTATTAATTTTCCAACCATTATTGACATTTTCTATCTTATCCTTTATATCTAGTTTCCTATGTATAACTGTCATGTTTTCATCATTTTGTCTTTCAATTATTTTTATCATTTCTTTTACCATCCCTTTTTTAAACATTTCTTTATCTTCTATATGTGTTATTCTTTTCTTGCTTGGGTTAGTTTTCCTATCAACTCTCTTGTCAACTGCTTTTAATATCTGTGAGTCTATTTCTTTGTCTTTAAATGCTATAGGTATAGCTCTGTCAGTTGCTTTTGAATTATCTAAAAAGCTGTCTTTCCTACTTTCTATCATATTTACTAATATGTCAGTACTTGTTGAATTATGGTCTTGACTATTATGCCAATTATCCGTCATAGTATTAGTTAAAGGTGATATATGATGGGGTTCAAATTCTCTTTCTTTTTCTAAAGGTGAATTTAAAACTTTCATTTTTTCATAGAGGTCCAAAAAGCTATCATTTTTTCTTTCTACTTTAGTATATGTCTTAGATCTTTCATCATTTTCTATAGATTCTAATTTTTTATTAATTATGTCTAAGAAGCTATTACTGTGTCTATTAGTCTGTCGATTAATTTTATCTCCTGTTAATAGACTCCAATTATTTGTATCATTATAATTATAATCATCCATATCACTGTCAGAATCAAAATCTATTTCATAATCCATGTTATTGTTTGACCAATTATTGTCTATATCTCTCATGCTATAACCTTCATCATAATCTATATCATCATAGTCCATGTTTCAAATTAGTGTGTGCCTAACCTAAGCGTGAACAAGCAAACAGATGATGAGCTGATAAATATATTTGTTCTCTCTCTAAGCAAATAATAATTACTGGCGGAACTATTACTAACCACTGGTATCCTTGCTATCGGGACCACCTCCTCGGGAAACTCCATTGCGAGACCACCCAAACAACGCCAGTTCGTCGGCTAACAAAACGGGCTGACCAACGCGAAACTATGATTTGCCAACGAGTGTGAGGCTGACCAACGCTATCAAGGAGCAAGTAGTGGCTTTGCAGTAATATGAGTTCCTAGTAACCTCTTAATTGCAAAGAAATAAAACTCATACATCTACCATCCATGGCTCTGATACCATTGACTACCCAGGAGAGAGCACAGCAGTAATATAGAAGCATAAACAATGATAAAATAGATGATAAAGAAGAAAATAGCAAAATAGATATAATCAAAATAAGTTAAAACAGAGTATGGAATATGAAAACAGAAACTATAAAATCTTACTTGAATAAAAACTTCTGTCTTTGATTAAACTTGAAAACAAACTGTCTTTGATACAATCTTGAAAATAAAACACTGTCTGAAAGGTTACAAGATTACAAAGTAAAACTGTCTGAGAAGAAAGGTTACAAAATTACAAAAGTCTTTCTGAGAGGGAAGGCTATTACAAAGGCTTTCTAAAAGGTTTTCTTAAAACTTGAACTTGGAAATTGGGACCTGCCTTCTGTCTTCGGAGTCTGTCCTTTTATAGATGAAGTAAACCATGGTAAGTCTTCAAAAGTAACCTGAGTTAGGTAAAGTGAACCCAAGTTAATATGTCGGTAGAATCTTGAAGAATCCTGAACAGTAAAAGTTTTACTATTCATGAACAGTAGTCTTTCTGGGAATCTTTAGGGTCTTTTACGCATGCTGGTGAACAGTAATGTCTTAAAATATGTGCTGTCTTTGTCTGAACTCTGATACGTACTCACACTTTTACGCATGCTAATAAACAGTAGTGGGAACATCTATCTGTGTCTGCTCTTGGACTGTCCTGGACTGGTCTGGATCTGTCTGGATTTATTTGGAAATCATTCTTACGTGTGGATTAATATTGATCTAGCTCAAATGAGCTGTCTGTACTTTCTGTAGTTGTCTATTATTTTGTCTGATAATAGCATAGCTATTCTGTCATTTTGTTTGAGAAACCTTTCTGATCTCCACTTGAATACACTGTCATGTATTCTAAAGGGATATTATCTCTATTGAGATGCCTTCATGCTTTGACTGAAATCTATTTAGTTTCTACCTTTGGTTGTTTGCAAGGCTTTTTGACTACTATAATCTTTTTAGTTGTTTATTTGGTTCTTGAAACCATGTAAATACCAAAGAATGAGGTCGAACAAACAAGTGTTGCAATTAGTACATGCCATGTAGGTTCAATAATAACAAAGTGCCGGAGTGAATAATGTTATATAATAATATTTTTTAAAATTATTATATTTCATAATGTAATTTAATTCTAGTAAAATAATTATAATTAATTTTATTTGGCTTTGTATGTTTATTGTTGTGCCTTGCATATAATTAAGGATTTCAAAAAAATAATAAATGCCAACATATATAATTGTTTATTTTATACATAATTAAAAAAGACTTTTAAGGACTACAAATATATTAATTAAGAATAATTATTTTTTAATATAAAAATTAAACAAAAATAATATAACAATAAACATAAACATGAAAAATAAATAATCTTATTTTATTTAAACCCACAAACATATGTTATTCTTTATTCAAATAGAAGCATAGGAAAATAAGGAAATTTCAATGTCAACATTCAAATTTTTTAATCTATTTATACCCCCATTTTCATTTTTTATCATACAAAATCAATTTCTGACTATTTATATGAGAGATGTTTAAGTTTTAAAGTTTCTAAGCTATAAAAAAGTTTAAAGATTTAAAGGTAATCTGACCTTATATTTGTGTAACATTTCTCAAATTAGTAATTTCATAAATTATGATTTCAAAGATACCATAATTATCAAATTGTGTTTCGTTGGGTCCTCAACATATATTCAAACAAAAGCTCATATAAGTAATTCTTGAAGCATTCGAAAACCCAAATCAGTTACTACCAAGCAAAACATGTTTTTCAAGAATGAAATAATTCATTGTTTATTGTTTATTTAATTTCAAATAATTCAAGATTCAGAGATCAAGTCCAAACACTCATTAGAATTGGAGGATTAAAATTATTGGGGCTATACTCATCCAAAAAAAAAATTCAGCTTATAGTAGTGTTGGGGCCTCATTTCTTTTATTATTCTGCCAAAGAAAACAAAGGACTCAAATGACGAGGGGCATGTTGGAGCCTAGTTGGAGTTTTTCAATGTGCAGTTTGGTTTAGATCAATGAAACTTTATTTGGTTTATAGATGAGATGAGAATGCCTAAGTAGAGGCCACATACAATCAAAGCCAAAACTTTTCCTATATGTAGGTTACAACCTTTTCTTGCTAACAAATAGAAATGTACATTTTCTTTTTTAGAAGAAGAAATTTAGATGTGTTGGTTGAATATGATTCAACTAATAAAAGTCTTTAATGTGATAACAAATATTGGAGATTAAATCTTCAAAAATATTGTAAAAATTTAAGAATGAATCCCCCCCCCCCCCCCCCCAACAAAAAGTTATGTAGCCCATAAATTCAATAGACTTCTAATAAACTAGAAAGAAGATAAATTTTAAAAAATGTACTTCAAACCCTAATGCTAACAACTTATCTCAACACAAATAAATGAACTACTTTTTTTAAGTTTTAACAATTATTAAATGATGGTCTATCATATAAATTACCTTTCTTTTTTTAGAGGAAAAAAAAAGCTAGCAGATCTAGCAACATGTGTTTTTTTTTCCTCTACAAAGCTTATTCCAAAACAGCAATGTTTCATTAGGTCAAGTCATTTCAACTCTGAGTAGTCAAAATGAGTAGGGGTTGTTTGGTAGTGTATTGTAAACAACAGTTTTTAGTCTTTAAACAACATTTCACGTATTTTCATACATTTTTTTCATTCACACTTATTTCCAAAAAATACAAACAACGTTACTAGAACAATATTATCAAACGAGTCCAATGTCTAGAGTAATTTCATCAATATTTCAATGAACAAGGCCTAAGTCTAACACTGTTACCCAAAGGCCCCCAAATATATCCCAAATGAAGGTGCAGCCTACAGATTCAGGTCTCACAGGACTAGGCCTAGCTTCCCTCAAAGGTTTGACTTCAATTGGCATCATTGACGACAAAAAATATAGGGGTCTATTTGGTACGTGTATTTAAATAACAGTTTTCAGTTTTTTTAAAAAAATACATGTGGGTGAAAAAGTGTATGAAAATATGTGTAATGTTGTTTAAAATCTGAAAACATGTATTTAAGATCATGCACCAAACAAGGCCTAGATTTTCTGAGAAAGACTACAAATCTAGTTTAATAAATTGTTGTTTGCCAAAATTTGAAAAGAAAAAGAAGATGGAAGTAATAAAATGAGCTCTAAGATTCTAAAGTTTTTTCTTTAAAAAAAAAAAATTTATATAAACTGCCACTTGTTTGACAGATCCAATTGTCTAAGTTAGAGATGAGTGGTAGATGGTTCCGATCAAGTTACTAAGCAAGAAGAGTAAAAAAATGATCCCTTGATAGAGTCGGGTCAAGTTGTGGGTTGACACTAAACCAAATTCAACTCAACCCATGAGTAAACTGATTTCCTCAATTTTTATTTTTATTATTATTATTATCCTTTAAATGTTTTCATGTCCGAGTTGATCAAAAGCATGATTGGTCCAAAACAGGGATGGATGACTTGCTTGATGGCAGTTCCTTCTCGGCACTTTTTGAACCCACAAGCTACAAGGTTGAAGTTATTATTATTAGGACAAAGTTTAGTTACAAAATTGATTATAGTCTTAAGTTATAACTTTATTTAATATCTTTTTATTGATATTAAATTTTGACAAATCCACTATTAGATTACATCTAATTCTTATATCCTCCATGCTTACTAAATTTCAAGAAAATTAAAGATCAATAGCTATGTCATCAATAAATTGTTTAAATTGCAAGTTTCTGTAGTTTAAAATTATGCATAAAATATAAGCTTATAGATTATATAGTAAATAATATCCGATTGGTATAAAATTTGACATATATATTAAGAGCATAAAGAACATGCAATTCAACGGTTAGATTTTCAAAATATGTAGTAATGTTTATTTTACTGAGTAAGGTTGTAACCTTAAATTACAACTAATTTTGTAGCTAAATTTTGTTATTATTATTATTATTATTATTATTATTATTATTTATGTGTAAATAAAAATTCTCCAAGATATCAATTAAACTTCTGAGAGAATGCACAGATAGGCTAGTAAAGTTTTAACTAAATTCTAACTTAAAATATTATTCCTCACTCATGTACACCATCTCTAATTATTTTTTAATTATATTTAATAAGTAATACTATAACCACAAATTGTTGTTGTTGTTGTTGTTGTGTAAATAAACAATTCTTCAAGATATCAATTAAACCTCGAAGAGCAATCACAGATAGGCTGGCAAGTAAATTCTAAACTAAATTTTAACTTAAAACCTCACTCCTCATTCACATGCACCTATTCTAGACTCTCTAATTATTTTTCAATTATATCTAAATTGTAATACTACATCCACAAAATTTTTTATAATATTTTTTTTTTCAAATGGTTGAGATGAAAAATTCTTATTGGTTCCACCATTGACATCATTTTTTTCTTATTAATAATCACTCATCGCATTAATAGTTTGTTAAAAGTTTGTAACTCTAGAATTTTTCATATCTAAATATATTGTTTTCAATATTTTTTATTGCCTAGATATCAAAATAAAATGAATTTTTTCATCTCTTCGACACATTTGCCATAATCGATTGTTCTTTTCTATAGTGATAGAAAGAATTCACACGCCATAAGCTATTGTTCTTTTTCATAGAAAAAATTCACAATTCCAAATTCACGTATCACAAAAACACAAATTACAAACCATAAACTCACATGTTTCTTCCACAATTCATTTCAGTGCAGCTCCCTCTTGATTCTTTTCATATCTTCCCCAATTCTTTCCTTCTCTCTCATCTCACCTCAAACATATTAGAAAATAATCAAGCCAAACCTCCCTAGATTCATCGACGAAGGTAACTCATCACTTGATTTCTCCGTCATCCAGCAAAATTTGGCGGCCGGATTCATTTCATCAAAGACTGCCCATGCAGTTCAACCTCTCACACCAGTGGTTTGATTTTCTCAATCCCCACGAGTTGCTGTCTTGCCCTTCCACCCTCATGAGCCATTGCAAGATTCATAAAATTTGGCATGGTGTTACAAGTCTGGTACAGTTTTTTGGTTGATATGGTAAGTTTTTGATTAAAGATGGCATTTACATAGCATTATTCACATGCCCTGATGTAAATTGCTCCGTGCTTATTAAAACATTAGACTTACTATAAAAAAGGCTGCACCAAACACGATCCCAGTTTTATTGAGAATCTATATGATACAGTATACCACTGACATTAGATGGCATCTACTACTTGAAACAGTATCAAACAAACCATTTTAATAGAATGGGGGCCCTCGAGTTATAGAAATCCAAGTCAAACTCGGCCACTAAAGAAGCCCACACGTGAAAGGAAATAGTATTCAAGTTCATGAAGCTTCATTACTTCTTCCAAGGGCAGAAGAATCAAATCCTTTAAAAAACTTACTAACCAAATTGAGGACTGACCAAAGAATATCATGTCAGATAGTAGGCTTTTTCTAATCTGCTAAAACTTTTTTACTTTTTTTCTCAGATTTTAAATTTTTAATTTTTGGGTATAAATAAGCTAACTTTTAGCATTTTCTCACACATTTTAACATACAAATTATCAAAATTTTTTTTTTTTTTTTTTTATAAACACCATACAAATAAGCTAATGAAAATAAGTTGTGACTAACAGACACAACTCTCACTTGTGCACCAAACAAATAAACATATTATACATGCAAAACATGTATATGCATTCTGGGAAAATAAACTACGACCAACAGACACCAACTCGAAGTTTTACCTGTACATAAAACAAATATAAACACAATATGTATGCAAAACACGTTTATGCATTCTGGGTGGTGCACCTAATTGCAGGCTGAACTGCTGAAGTCAGAAATGCATGCGCATAATCAAATTGAGAGGCTCAGCACTCAGACATACAATTTTCAAGTGAAGTAAATCATTACTTCATGTTACCAAAAAAATAAAAGGAATTCAAGTCTTGTCAATGATAACTGACTAGATATTCACACATCTATGATATGCACCAGCACATGAGCAGACGCCATTTTACTAAGCTTAAGAGGGCTAAAACACCATTCTTCAATTGGCATAGAAATGGCATCAAGAGTATTACTAATGAGGATAGTTGGTCAAAATTGCAAAATGCCAAGTCATTCAAGAGGTATTATCTTCACCATTTAGATACAATCTAAGCGGGATGAGGGGAGATTTTAACACCTAAATATCTCCGCTAAAAACACAGGTAACACCATTTGATTTAATTTCAACATACAAGTGACAAGCAACAGTAAAATTCTGTAATAAAGAGATTACGGCCATTGCAGTTTGGATCAGTGATAACCAAATACAGAATGCCTTAACAAGAACTGCCCAAGAGTTTCAGGGAAAGGTTGAGAGAAGATGGAGATCCTAAAACTTAAAAAAGCTCTTTTTCTCTGAAGAGGAAATTCCACAATTTGATTCCCCCAAGTATGCTTTCGGCAAGTGGTATTCAGAGGGCCTCACTCTCCCAGGAGTATATCATATAGCATTCTAAATAAATAGATGTCTGCACTAAAGACTACAGACCTCAAAGAAAATATGACCACTAAAATTGTTTGGTAAAATATCAAGTGTGAGGAGTCAGATGCAATAAGCTACAAAGTATGCTAACAAAGCTGTGCTGTCCAATACATCATTGCAATGATATTGTATAGAGTACTCACTGTAACGTAAAGAAAGTAAAGCACATTGTGGTGCTAGAGTAATGAAGTGAGGGTAATTGTTCATAATTGCTAAGAGTATAAGCACTCCAATATGAAAAGCACACATCCTACAACAATATCTGATTTTTGTTGAATATAATCAATTCAAAACAAAATGGTCATCTTGAAAGTGGAATCACAGGCACCAAGAAAAAGAAAAGCTACCCAGCATGAAAGCAAAAGAATTGGATCTGATGCCCATCTTAAAATCAAATCCTAGTTTTAAAGGAATATCATGTCAGTGACACAAACCAGAAGAGACCTTCTAAGTCAAAAATAACTGACAAACTAAAGGGAAAGACACAAAGACCCGCAACACTAAAAATTAGTGTTACAAGATAAATCTGTATAATAAGAACATCCTAGATTTCAGCAAAAAAAGAAGGGAGTTCAATAAACCACAAGCCAAACTAGTGTTGCTCATGTTGTTTACCTCACACTATCCTATCTTATTTTTCACAAAACAAAGATAACAAAGCTTGCATCCCAAGTCAAAGACCACGGATTTAGCTTCCACGTTCCTAGTACAACATGCTAATTATATCAGCAGCCATAATATAGTTACAAACAATTCACACAATCAGTCAACTACTCCTACAATGCAGCATAGAATTACTAAAAATAGAATCAACCAGCATTGCTCGGATTCAACAACAATTCAGATAATTCAATATGCAACAATTTCCCATTAAAACAGCTAAACAAAGAGCCCTAGCTCTCATCATTTTCACCTTTTATTTCACAATGTACAACATACATTTTTTTTTCTTTGTACAACAATTTAACAAAAAAAAGAAAAAAAAAAAAAAAAAACCCAACTCACCTTAACTCCATCCAAAGCCAAAAAACCCATCTTTCTCAATTCTTATGTTTTTTTCTTTAAAAAAATCACTGCTAAGAGTGATTTCCACGCAAAACCTCAACCAAACTCGAAGCTTTTCGCTTAATCTTCTCATTCTCGTCCTCCACCAAGCCCATACAAATCTCCAAAACCCCTTCTCTCCTTGCCTCCACACACATTTCTTCGCTATAACAACACAAAGAACTCAATGTTAACAATGCATACTCCACCCCTCTCGAGCTCCCATTCTTCAAAACCCTCACTAAAACCCTCACCAACCCATTAACTCTTTCCATTGCCTCTCTCCCTTCTTTGCTTTTTCCCAAAAGACCCAATACCTCAATTGCCCTCTCGAGCCCAGAATCGGCAATTCCCACCAGAATCGGCACAGCCCCGCATTGCGCCACGTGGCGCCGATTATCGGGGTACGAGCAGAGCGCGTAGAGCGCAGTCGCCGCCTCTTTCCTCTCACGCACTTTGCCCTCGCGCAGAAGCGACACCAACGCGCGTATCGCGTACGGGAACGCGCCGATCGTCGCTTTATTCACCTCCACGACCGCCAAGCTCGTCAAAATCGTCGCCGCCACGGCGCGCGAATCGGCCGAACCGGTTTGCAAAGACTCGACGACTCTGCCGATCGCGCCCTCCGCGACGAGACCCACTTTGTTATCGTCGTCGAGACTGAGATTGAGCAGCAGAGAGAGCGATTTCTCCTGCAAAATCGGGTTTTCGGATGAGCCGATACAGTTCAAAACGGCCGAAACGGCACCCGACTCGGTGATTTTTCGGCGAAACGCCGAGTCACGCTTTGACAGTTTAGTGAGCTGGTCGAGCGAGTTGAGCTTCGAGTCGAGAGACGAAGAAACCGAGGTGAGCTTGGAGATTAAGGTTTGGGGCTCGGGGTAAGGCCGTGGTTTCGGCGGGGACACGAGGGCAAAATTGGAAATGAGGCTGCGAAGAGCGTGGTTGGGGATGAGAGAAGGGTTTTCCGGGAGGGGTAGTTTGGTAATTGGACAAGTGCGGTGACCGGCGTCTAGCCACCGTTGGATCGAGGCGCGATCGAAGGTGTGACCCGATGAGAGGATAACCGGGTCGGACATTATTTCAAGCGAAATCGGGCACTTGAAATCGTCCGGAAACTGATGATTAGTAGCCATTTTTTTTGGTTTTGGAGTGTTTTTTTGTGTTTTTGTTTTTGTTTTTGTTTTTTTTTTTTTTTGGTGGGAGGGTTTTTATGAGGTTTTTAAGTGGGACTGATTTGGTCACCTCAGCTTGTGAGCCTTGTAAAAAATGAGTGACCAAATTGTTGGTGGCCTCAAAGTTGACTTGTATTTCATTAAAGGGGTATGGAAATTTATAGGGGTGTTTTGGTCCTTTTCAATGACACTGTGTTAAGAGTTCTTATTAGCTTTTGGAGTCTGGATTATTTGCTTAAAAGTAGACAAGTAACAAAGGAAAACAAAATAAGATTATGATGATTAAAACAGGATTTTGAGATGGATACAAAAATTAAAGAAATATTATGACCAAGTCTTATCTTTTTATTATAAAATGAATGATTATATATATTTTTTTCATATTATCCATTATCTGTTTATTTTAGCGATGACTAGACAAAATCTATTCTAATGTAATTAATTTAACTATTAGAAAATCTTATGGTGTGTTTGGATATCGCTTATTTTGCTAAAATTAAAAAATTATAACTGAAAGTAATATAGTTAAAGGTAAAAATTAGTTGAAATAGTACAGTGAGGTTCATAAATAGTACCAAAAAGTGTAGTGAGGTTCATGAATAGTAGCAAAAATAAGCTGAATAGTGAAATAATTTTAATTTTTCATTTACACCCAAACGCACACTTAAACTAAAATCTAAAATAGAGTTCCATATTATGAAGATATTAAAATTATTACCATCAAATATTTACAAATCAACTTAAGAAATTTTTCTTTAACCAAACGCACACTTAAACTAAAATCTAAAATAGAGTTCCATATTATGAAGATATTAAAATTATTACCATCAAATATTTACAAATCAACTTAACAAATTTTTCTTTAACCGTTTTGTCAGAAGTATGACATGCACGCGTCACCTTGAAGATGTAGGATAGCAACTCCAATCGTTTAATTGGGATTTATCTTAGGCGACCAAGGAAAACAAACTTACATGTGATTTGTGTCAATTCAACAAGATAACTAATGAATATGTGAATTACTTTTTTACTATTTGTGACACATTAATAAACAAAGAATATTTCTATCTTGTATCAAAAAAAGAAAAAAAGAAAAAAAAATGAATAAGGTTATGATGAAAAGAAGATTTGAAATGTATACATAAACAAACAAGTTAAAGAAATATTATGACAAAGCCTTATCTATTTATTATAAAATGAATGATTAGATTTTGTCATATCATTTATAATCTAGGTAGATTCTAAAATAAGATTAATCCATACTTGTTTAAATATTGATGATCTGACAAAATCTAATCTAATCAATTTAACTATTAATGCATCTTAATCTAATATATAAAATAGAGTTATGTATTAGGAAATGCTAAATCTTCTTTTTATGTAACAAATCCTCTTTTTAAATGCTTTGTTAGACGTGTGGCATACACGCGTCACCTTGAAGATGTCGGACATTAACTCCAATCATTTGGTTGGGATTTATCTCAGTGAGTGAGTTTCATTTTGTTGGCAACCGAGGAGGACAAACCTACTGATGTAGAACAAACATCATAGGCCTTCCTAGAGCAGCAAGAGCACTTGAAATCATGGTGCAAGACCAAGGGGTGCTAGTAGAACTCATTTGGGCGATGCTATAGAATTTCATGAAATTTGGATGGTTAAAGGGAAACAATTTTCTGTTTAAAATTTGTCGTTTTACCATAAGGTGCATCTTAATTTTGGAAATTTTTTCTATTAAGGCACTGAAAATAATGAATTGCCGTTTTTAGAAATATTTTTTTCTTTAATAACTTTTTTGCTCAAAAGTTAAAATAAGATCCTTCTTGTTTTGAGATGACCTTTAAGGTCTGTATTTTATGATTTTACATCTAATTCAATTTTTTTATTTTTTGTAAAAATTGGTATTTTGCCGCCCCAATCTTGTGTTAGCGCAAATGAGGGTTTTGGAGATTTTCCTAGTCCTAGGGTTTTGTCTTTTCGGTATTCATATGCCATGTAGCATCTAGAGGTGGTCAAACTATTATTTTTGAATTTATACAAAACTTAGCTTTACTATATTTTCTTTGGTGGATTCTAGAAAAAATACCTTATGAATTATGGGTAACTTCTCATAGATTCAAGGTTCACTATTAGAAAGAATTTAATTTCTATTTTATCAGAAAAGAGTATCGTGTATGTTTTCTTTAATCTTCCACGATATCACATATGTGTAATTTGTGCCAATTCAACAAGATAATTAATGAATATGTGAATTGATTTTCTACTCTTAGTGACATATTAATTGATAAAATTTATGTAATAAAATTTGCAATATTTTTTTAGTATCACTTTATTTTTTTAATAATTCAATACTTACAATAATAGAAGAAGAAGAATTCAAACTCTCGTAAAGTTTAAGAGGTGATGCGATGACATTGAGCTATAAGAATCTTACCCTCAATTTACAATTTTTTTTGTTTTTATTATTATTATTATTTTTTTTTTAATATGTACTTTGGCCTCTATATCATAGTTCTCAAAACGCGTGAAGCATGAAATGAATTGGTTTATATTTAATGATTTCTATGGTGAATTGGTCTGGGCCTTTTACAATTTGACAATAATACCCAAGTAATTGACTAAAATTTCTTGACTAAGTCTTTGGAAATTAAGAAGGGTAATGTAGATAATTTGGATGGATGGAGTAATGTTCTTTTGCAATCTTGTAAGGTTTTGTCGGTTACTTTGCCGGAAACAAAGGGAATGGGGGAGGGAGGGTTCCTTTTTCAAAGGGAGGAAAATCATCATTCTCTTAACTTTTTCATTAATGACAAAGAAAAAAGCTATGTTTTTAGCAAATAGGCTGTGGGAGGGGCATTTTGGAAATTTCAAAAAAAATTTCTTACGTATTTAAAACGGTTCTTAGAGCATCTCTAATAGAGTATGCATAACTAAAATATAAAGAATATATGTTACTATTCATGTTCCAGCAGCTTTTTTTATATTCGAAATTTTTTTTTGCTAATGAACAGTAGCCAATTAAGTATGATAGGTTACTGTTCATTCTTCAAATTATTTTTTTTTATTATAATAATTTGGTGTTGAATAAAAAAATATTGAAAGATGTGTAGTTGTTAAAAAAGAATAAATAATGAATGAAGAAATAATATTTAAATGAGATAGAGAATCTGTTAAAAAATATATTTGAAAAAGTAGATAAATAAAGATAAAAATTACTATTTATTTTTTAAATAGTACAAAAATTTGATGAATCTACCGGAGATGTTCTTAATTGTTGAGAGAAAAAGGGAAAGAACGGAGACGTTACAGTCACGGGAAAAAGTCTACAGTTACCGAAGATCTGGAATCACGAGCTTTTTTTTTTCTATGGTTCATATAATGACTAAATTGCCCTTTCAAATAGTGAAATTGTACCAAAAGTCCAAATTTATGTGCTAACTTAACACTGTTTAAGAGAACTTAAATGTTGACACGTGTTTGCTTTGCTCTGTAGACTTTCCTTGGTATGACGTTCCACGGAATAAATAAATAAAGAAAACAATTTTTCTTTGTCTTAAATGCAAATAAATGAAAATTATGAGGATTTATCAATTGGGAGAATGCAAATAAAAGACTAAAATGCAAGTAAATAAATAATTTGATAATTGAGAGAGTGATGATTTGAATTATGAACATTTTCAATGAAAATGTCAAGACTTGAATTATGACACAAGTGTAGTAGTCTAGTCAAAGACTTGAGTTGTCACTTCCATATATATATTTAAAAATAAAACCCAATAAGAGTACTCAGATTGTGAGTTCATTGATTGTAAAATTGAAGTTTCCAAATTTATCAATCTAATGAAACCTGTAGGGACCGGTTTCGGGCACTTCTACGACTTGAGAGAGTGGATCCAAGCTCAGCTAACCCTGCAATGAATTTCTAGAGTATGGGTTCAAGAGCTAGGCCCTAGTGAGGAATGCAACGGCCGTGCATGGTTATACGTGAGTGCTTAATAACTAAAACGATAACTGGGATGCACAATAATGCTCCTCGGACGTGCCTTACAGAGCTTGGAGTTCTTATTATTTCTTTGAAGAAAGGTTACAAGGTTTGGGAGAATACAAGCTGCTACAGTATTTCTTTCCTCTGGTTTTTCCGTCCGTCCCCCCTGCAAGAGGGACTTCTTACATTATATACATCTCTCTCAGTTGATCCTAGCCCTACATTTGTTGATCAACCAGGCCACCACTTGAGAGCTTGTCCCATCAGCCGCATTCCCATCCCTCCTGTGGGTTGCAGCGCCCAAGACAGCACTGTTCAGGAGTCCTATCCTCATTAATGCGGCCAGGGCGTTAGTTGAAGGCATTTAATGTGGCGGTGACAGTTCATCTGGGACTTGTTCCTCCACCATGCTTCCATGTCTGGCGCTTGACACTTGCTATTTGTCCTTTGGATGCTTGGGGAGGCTCACCTTGATGGTGCGCTGCTTGCTCACTTTTCTGATCTCGGACTTCCGAGGAAGTAATCATCCTCGGCAATATTTCCTGGGCAACTGGGCTTTACATTCTCATCCTCGAACCTTGGACGCCTCCTCGGCGTGAGCCTTTGGGCCTGGTTCGAAGTGGGCCGGGGTTGCCTGACTCTTTCTGGCCCCACAATAGCCCCTCAAAATCTTGCTGTCCGCATCCTCGGACCTGCTCCGTGTCCAATCGGGTCTTGTCCCACGTCAGCGTTGGAGCCTTTTCATCTGCCCAAGGTGCGTTATTGACGCTTCGGTGCGCGTAACGTGTCCTGCATTAAATTCGGGCGGCTCTGTGCTCCCCACGTTCAACGGGCAGATGACAATCTAACGGTGGGGATGCGCCTAGCATTTATGGGCGGGAAAACTCGCGCGGCTCTTCGATCGGGGGTATATATACCTATTCGAACCGCTTTCCCCTTTTTTCATTCACAATCAAGAGCTCTTGCGCCTTCATTCTGAGTCCAGCCAAATTTCCACCTACATCTCCAGCATAAAAAGCCTGTCCGAGGAGCTTTTCCTCATTCCTGTAAGTCGCTATATCCCTCTCTGAGCTTTCTTCCTCTCTATTCCTCCTTCTCTTTTATTTGCTCTTTCTTTAGCTCTCTTAGGCGTCATTTGGGGATGGGTAGGCTTAAGAAGTACGTCTACACTGAGGAGGCGATGGAGAAATTCATCGCCGATTATAAGATACCGGCCAACGTGGGCTTGAGGTATTGTGAGGAAGGGGAGTGGTTCCTTCGAAGGCAGGAGGGCGAGGTGGTGATTCCCATCATCGCTTTCCTCGAAGGTGGCATGAGGATCCCCATGGGGCTGGTGACGAGGGGTTACCTTACATACTTCCGGTTAACCCCCACCTAGTGTGCCTCCAACATCTTCAGAATTCTGGGGTGTGTGGACGCTTTGAACGAGAAGATGGGGCTAAGGTTGACCCATCACGACGTGAACTACTGTTACAACCTTCAACGCCTGAAGAACAAATCGTACTACATGAGGACGAGGGACGATAGGGTCCGGCTTATCCAGTGCCTCCCTGAGTCCAACAAGGGGTTGAACGAGAATTTTCTTATCGTGTCCGGAGGGTGGCACGATGGCCTTCACTGCCCGACGACAGAGGGGACACCAGGTGGGGCAGTGGGAGTAGGAGGGGGTTCAAAGATTCTAACTTGTTTCATGCATCATTTCTTTTTTTGCACTGTTTGGTTACTAACGTGAATGTGTTTTCTTTCTGCAGATCCGCACTCCTTTGCGCGCCACTTCAACCTGATCAACAAGGAGGATTTGTAGAAAGTGCTCAGGTTGGCGGTTTTCGAAAACGAAGCTGACCATCAAGTTAGAGCCGCTCACAAAATCTTGGGGTACACCCCGCTCCAAAAATCATTCGCGGCCCCAAAGCACGTGATCAGAGCAAAGGATCCTCGGCTGCGGAAAATAACTGTGACCGAGGACGGGTTCGAGTTTCTCGAGGATCCCTCCACTTCAGAAGGCGTCACATTAGCAGTCCCCTCTTCCTCCCACACATTCTCGGAAGAGAACTTAGAGAGGGAAGGGGAAGTTGCAGATTTTGGTCCTGCTGAGGACGATTTTGACGTGTTTGAACAAGTCCACCAGTCCGAGGACCCTTCTGGAGACTTGGGTGATCCTCGTCTAACCGAAGCAGACCTCCTAGCGTCAGAGACATCTTCTCGGCTTGAGATGGGTTACAAGAAGAAAGCCCAAGCCAGTCTACTCAACCTAATCGAAGGGCAACCGGGGAAGTCCAAGCCAAAGCTTCCTCCTCCTTCCCCAAAAACTGGTCATGCCCAGACTAGGTCGGCCTCTACTCAATCTAGGCCTCCTCCTCCTCCGCCTCAGACGAACCCGCCGTCCAGGCACGAGCCTGCTGATCCTAAGTAGAGGAAGGATAAGGGCAAGAGGCCCATCGAGGACAAATCTAGGCCCACTCGGGAGGGGGATGACACTCGGCGGCCCTCAAAGCAGCTGAGGATAGGCTCCAAAGCCCAGGACAAACAGGTCGATGCCCCGCCCGAGGTTCGGGCCTGGCTCCCCACCCCAATGCTCCGTGAGGCACCTTTGAGGGATGACTTCTCCCTCAGGGATTTTAGAGAGGGCGAGGGCGCATACGTGGCGGACGCGGTGGAGAGATGCCTGCTACTTCCTGCGGACATGGCGCAGCTGGGGACCATGAGGAGTAGGGAGGTCTTCCTCAGCCTCAAGCGATACTTGGGGATGGTAAGACCCTCAACACTTGTGTTTTTTCTCGCTTTAGTTTTTTCTGCCTTCCTTTCTTTTTTGAGCTCGGCTTATTATTATGTATCTATTTTGTTTGGCAGGCTGTCCAGGCCACTTTCAGGCTGGAGGAGGCGGCCCATGACCACGGAAAGGCCATGGATGAAGAGCGCGAGAAGCGCTTGGAGGCCACTCGGACCCTCAAGAACTCCGAGGACGACCTTGCCAAGGCTAGGGAGGAGTTGAAGGCAATGACCAGGGCTCGGGACAGCGCAGTGTCAGGTCTTGAGAGTGCCCAGAAGCAGGCCGAATCTCAGACGAAGCGTCTGGGTGAGGTAAAGGAGCAGCTGAGGCTCGCCGAGGAGCTGATAGCTGGCCTGACAAAGAAGATGGCTGATGCAGAGGAGGCCTAGAGGGTGGCTGAATGGGCCAAAGAGGAAGCTGTGAGGGCCAAGTTTGAGGCAGAGCAAGGTAGGGAGGAGGCCTGGGCCACCAAGGAGGAAGCTGAGGAGGCTGCCTACAAATCCCAAGTCCCTGAGGTATGTAGGCGCTACTGCTCCGAAACTTGGGGTGAAGCCCTCAGACAAGCTGGGGTGGAGGCTTCTTCTGTCCTGTGGAAGGAGGAGAGTGTGTACTACCCCCCTGCCATCCGCGAGGCTGCCCCAAACGGCTCTGAGGCCGAGGAGGCCGCTGTGGAAACTGCTGCTACCCCAGGTGAGGGGGCCTCGGACGCTGGACCCACTGGTGAGCCAGTTCAAGGGAGTAATCCTCCCGTGGTGGTTGAATTGAGTGACGGCTCTAACGAGGAAGCGCCTCAGCAGGCTGTAAAACCCTCCCCCGATGCCCAGGTTTCTTCTGCTGAGGGGACAGCTATTTCTGCCGTGCCACTGTAGGCCATCCCACTCAGTCAGGGCTCAGAGGACCCTGAGGCTGCCAGCCACCCACCGGAGCGGGCAACTAAATAGAAGGATTAGGCTCCTTGGCGCCTCTGCCTGCTTCACTTTATTTTTCGCATCTTTTTTCTTCCTTTTTTCTTTATTTGTAATGTGACTCCTATCGTGTAATTCCTTGGATTCAATGCAATGTGAGCCTTACTTTCTCTATTCTGACTTATGCTGGCTGTTTGTTCCTTTGCGCGTTATCCACTCTTTTTTTTTTTTTTTTTACTTGTATAATTTTAACTTTAATTGTATCTCGACCAATCGCGGCATCAATTATTATAATGAGAGGGCATGTATGCTCGGGCGGACCTTTCGTTTCCTAAGGACCAGGTAGAATTTCTTCGAGTAGACACTTAGGATCCCCTTAAAGTAGTTAGTTTCCCTATAGGCCTGAGTCCGAGGGTCATGCAGTGCCTTGGTTCTGTCTAACACTTAGTCTTCTGAAGTAGTTAGTTTTCCCAAAGGCCTGAGTCCGAGGACCATGCAGTGCCTTGGTTCTGTCTAACACTTGGTCTTCTGAAGTAGTTAGTTTTCCCATAGGCCTGAGTCCGAGGACCATGCAGTGCCTTGGTTCTGTCTAACACTTGGTCTTCTGAAGTAGTTAGTTTTCCCATAGGCCTGAGTCCGAGGACCATGCAGTGCCTTGGTTCTGTCTAACACTTAGTCTTCTGTAAGTAACTAGTTTTCCCATAGGTTTGAGTCCTTGGACCATGCAAGACCTTGGTTCTGTCTAGTACCCAGGTATATTTGAGTGGTTAGTTTTCCCATAGGTTTGAGTTCGAGGACCATGCAAGACCTTGGTTCTGTCTAACGCTTCAGTTCGGCTGTAAGTAACTAGTTTTTCCATAGGTTTGAGTCCTTGGACCATGCAAGACCTTGGTTCTGTCTAGTACCCACGTATATTTGAGTGGTTAGTTTCCCCATAAGTTTGAGTCCGAGGACCATGCAAGACCTTGGTTCTGTCTAACGCTTCTGTTCGGCTGTAAGTAACTAGTTTTCCCATAGGTTTGAGTCCTTAGACCATGCAAGACCTTGGTTCTGTCTAGTACCCAAGTATACATGAGTGGTTAGTTTCCCCATAGGTTTGAGTCCGAGGACCATGCAAGACCTTGGTTCTGTCTAACGCTTCAGTTCGGCTGTAAGTAACTAGTTTTCTCATAGGTTTGAGTCCTTGGACCATGCAAGACCTTGGTTCTGTCTAGTACCCAAGTATATATGAGTGGTTAGTTTCCCCATAGGTTTGAGTCCGAGGACCATGCAAGACCTTGGTTCTGTCTAACGCTTCAGTTCGGCTGTAAGTAACTAGTTTTCCCATAGGTTTGAGTCCTTGGACCATGCAAGACCTTGGTTCTGTCTAGTACCCAGGTATACATGAGTGGTTAGTTTTCCCATAGGTTTGAGTCCGAGGACCATGCAAGACCTTGGTTCTGTCTAACGCTTCAGTTCGGCTGTAAGTAACTAGTTTTCCCATAGGTTTGAGTCCTTAGACCATGCAAGACCTTGGTTCTGTTTAATACCCAGGTATACATGAGTGGTTAGTTTCCCCATAAGTTTGAGTCCGAGGACCATGCAAGACCTTGGTTCTGTCTAACGCTTCAGTTCGGCTGTAAGTAACTAGTTTTCCCATAGGTTTGAGTCCTTGGACCATGCAAGACCTTGGTTCTGTCTAATACCCAAGTATACATGAGTGGTTAGTTTCCCCATAGGTTTGAGTCCTAGGACCATGCAAGACCTTGGTTCTGTCTAACGCTTCAGTTCGGCTGTAAGTAACTAGTTTTCCTATAGGTTTGAGTCCTTGGACCATGCAAGACCTTGGTTCTGTCTAGTACCCAGGTATACATGAGTGGTTAGTTTCCCCATAGGTTTGAGTCCGAGGACCATGCAAGACCTTGGTTCTGTCTAACGCTTCAGTTCGGCTGTAAGTAACTAGTTTTCCCATAGGTTTGAGTCCTTGGACCATGCAAGACCTTGGTTCTGTCTAGTACCCAGGTATACATGAGTGGTTAGTTTCCCCATAGGTTTGAGTCTGAGGACCATGCAAGACCTTGGTTTTGTCTAACGCTTCAGTTCGGCTGTAAGTAACTAGTTTTCCCATAGGTTTGAGTCCTTGGACCATGCAAGACCTTGGTTCTGTCTAGTACCCAGGTATATATGAGTGGTTAGTTTCCCCATAGGTTTGAGTCCGAGGACCATGCAAGACCTTGGTTCTGTCTAACGCTTCAGTTCGGCTGTAAGTAACTAGTTTTCCCATAGGTTTGAGTCCTTGGACCATGCAAGACCTTGGTTCTGTCTAGTACCCAGGTATACATGAGTGATGGTTTCCCCATAGGTTTGAGTCCTAGGACCATGCAAGACCTTGGTTCTGTCTAACGCTTCAGTTCGGCTGTAAGTAACTAGTTTTCCCATAGGTTTGAGTCCTTGGACCATGCAAGACCTTGGTTCTGTCTAGTACCCAGGTATACATGAGTGGTTAGTTTCCCCATAGGTTTGAGTCCGAGGACCATGCAAGACCTTGGTTCTGTCTAACGCTTCAGTTCGGCTGTAAGTAACTAGTTTTCCCATAGGTTTGAGTCCTTGGACCATGCAAGACCTTGGTTCTGTCTAGTACCCAGGTATACATGAGTGGTTAGTTTCCCCATAGGTTTGAGTCCGAGGACCATGCAAGACCTTGGTTTTGTCTAACGCTTCGGTTCGGCTGTAAGTAACTAGTTTTCCCATAGGTTTGAGTCCTTGGACCATGCAAGACCTTGGTTCTGTCTAGTACCCAGGTATACATGAGTGGTTAGTTTCCCCATAGGTTTGAGTCCGAGGACCATGCAAGACCTTGGTTCTGTCTAACGCTTCAGTTCGGCTGTAAGTAACTAGTTTTTCCATAGGTTTGAGTCCTTGGACCATGCAAGACCTTGGTTCTGTCTAGTACCCAGGTATATATGAGTGGTTAGTTTCCCCATAGGTTTGAGTCCGAGGACCATGCAAGACCTTGGTTCAGTCTAACGCTTCAGTTCTTCTGTAAGTAACTAGTTTCCCCATAGGTTTGAGTCCTTGGACCATGCAAGACCTTGGTTCTGTCTAGTACCCAGGGATATTTGTCGTTGGGACGCGAGACATGTAATCATGATAGACAGAACATCTGAATCAAAAGAGACTTCTTCATTAATAGTAATACCTTTTCAGGTTATTTACATTCCATGGACGAGGTACAGGTTTGTCATCTAAACCTTCTAAATAGTATGCTCTTATCCCTGCTACTGAGGTAATTCGGTAGGGCCCTTCCCAATTGGGTCCCAGCTTTCCCCAAGAAGGGTTCTTGGCTGCCCCTACGACTTTTCTCAGCACTAGGTCCCCCGGTACTAGTGGCCTGAGCTTTACATTGGCGTTATATCCTTGCTTGAGCTTTTGCTGGTAATAGGTCAGCTGGATCATTGCCCGCTCTCTTCGTTCGTCTACCAGGTCCAGGCTCCGCCCCAGCAGTTCATCATTGCTGCCTGGAGTGAAGGAGCTCGTCCTTAGCGTCGGGAAGTTTGTTTCCAGGGGGATCACCGCCTCCGCACCATAAGTCATGGCAAAAGGTGTTTCCCCCGTTAAGCGCCGGGGCGTAGTCCAGTACGTCTAGAGGACGTGGGGCAGCTCTTCTACCCATCTCCCCTTGGCATCATCCAGTCTCTTCTTAAGCCCGTTGACGATAACCTTGTTGACAGCCTCGGCCTGTCCGTTTCCCTGAGGGTAGGCTGGCGTTGAGTACCTGTTTGTGATCCCAAGTTCGCAACAGTACCTCCTGAAGGCCTTGCTATCGAATTGGAGCCCATTATCCAAGATGAGGGTATGAGGGACCCCAAATCGTGTAACTATGTTCCTCCAAAGGAATTTCTTCACGTCTACGTCCCTGATGTTGGCTAGCGGCTCGGCCTCGACCCACTTGGTGAAGTAGTCCGTGGCCACCAACAGATACTTCTTATTCCCTGGTGCTCTGGGGAAAGGTCCCACAATGTCCAAGCCCCATTGGGCGAACGGCCATGGACTGGACAAATGATTGAGGACCCCTCCTGGCTGATGGATGTTTGGGGCGAACCTTTGGCACTGGTCGCACTTCTTGACATACTCCTGGGCCTCTTGCTGCATTCCCGGCCACCAATATCCTTGTGTGACGGCTCGGTGAGCCAGGGATCTCCCCCCTGTGTGGCTCCCACAGATTCCTTCGTGCAGCTCTTCGAGCAAGAATTCTGCCGCTTCGGGGTGGACGCACAGCAGATATGGCCCAGAGTAGGAATGCCTGTATAGTTTGTGGTCCTCGGACAACCAGAACCGAGGAGCTTTCCTTCGTATCTTTTCTGCCTCTTATCTCTCCTCAGGTAGGACATCATTTTTGAGGAATCTCATCATGGGGTCCATCCAGCTGGGACCCATCTCAACTTGATGGACGGGGATCACTCCCTTTGGCACTTCACTCGCCCTCTCTAGGTGCTCCACAAGTATGATCCGGGGTAGAGCCTCTGCCGAGGAGGTTGCGAGTGTGGCTAGTGAATCGGCATGACTGTTCCCACTCCTAGGAATATGGGACAAGCTGAAGAGGCCAAACTCCAACTGCAAGCGCTTGACCTGGCTCAGGTATTCTTGCATTCTCGAATCTCTGGCCTCCATCTCCCCCTTTACCTGTCCTACCACCAACCTCGAGTCTGAGAACATCTCTATCGACTTTCCTCCCATCTTTTGCACCATGACCATCCCTTGCAGTAATGCCTCATATTCGGCCTCGTTGTTTATGGCCGTGAATCCGAGCCTCAGGGACTTCTCAATGACATGATCTTTAGGGGATACTAGGACCAGCCCCACTCCGGACCCCCTTTGGTTTGCCGCGCCATCAACATACACTTTCCAACATGGTGACTCCGGGATGGAAATTTCCCCAACTGATTTCTCATCACAGCTCTTCTCCTCGGCTGTCACTTCTACGACTGGTTCAGTGAACTCGGCCGTCAAATCTGCCAGAACCTGGCCTTTTATGGATGTCCGAGGCATGTACTTGACGTCGAAAGCCCCCAGAATTGTGTTCCACTTCGCGATTCTTCCCGTGTAGTCAGCGGTCCGGAGTACAGACTTCAAGGGCAATTGGGTTAGGACAACCACCGTGTGAGCTTGGAAGTAATGGGGGAGCTTTCTCGTGGCGTGGACCACAGCCAGTATGGCTTTCTCTAAGGGTAGGTATTTGACCTCCGCTTCATGCAGCGACTTGCTGACGTAGTAAACCGGCTTTTGAACGCCGTTGTCTTCCCGTACCAGTACTAGGCTCACTGCGTGGGGCGCCACCGCAAGGTATGCGTATAGGACCTCGTCGGCCTCAGGATTGGACATAATAGGCGGCCGGGATAGATACTCCTTGAGTTGCTGGAAAGATACGGCACAATCCTCGGACCACTCAAACCCTTTCCACTTGTTGATCAGGAGATAGAAGGGCCTGCACCTGTCAGCCGACCTGGAAATGAATCGGTTCAGCGCCGCGATCATCCCAATAAGCTTTTGGATCTCCTTGGGGTTCTGCGGAGGCTTCAAATTGTGAATGGCCTTGATTTGGTCAGGGTCGACTTCGATCCCACGATGGGTGATCATGTACCCCAGAAACTTGCCAGAGCCTACGCCAAACGAGCATTTTGAGGCATTAAGGCGGAGCTTGTGTTCCCTCAGGACGTCAAATGTGCGGCCGAGGTCCCCCAAGTGTTCGGACACCAGTTTGCTCTTCACCACCATATCATCAACATAGACCTCGATGCTCTTGCCCAACATCGGCTCAAACATTCTCGTCATCATCCTCTGGTAGGTGGATCCGGCGTTCTTTAGGCCAAATGGCATAACCTTGTAGTGGTAGTTCCCAATAGGCGTCACAAAGGCTGTCTTTTCTTGGTCCTCCAAAGCTAGTGGGATTTGATGATAGCCCTGAAAGGCATCTAGGAAGCTCATCCGAGGATGGCCTGCCGTTGCATCTACTAGCTGGTCTATTCGTGGCATTGGGAAGGGGTCCTTTGGGCATGCTTTGTTCAGGTCTGTGAAGTCTACACAAACCCTCCACTTCCCACTTTTCTTCTTGACCACCACAGTGTTGGCCAACCATTCAGGGTAAAAGACTTCTTTGATAGCCCCCGCGCGCTTAAGCTTATTGACCTCTTCCCTGATTGCATCAGCGTGCTCCTTCGACGGGCGCCGGGGTGGCTGCTTCTTGGGGATCATGGATGGGTTGACGTTAAGGTGGTGACAGATGAAGGATGGATCAATCCCAGGGGCATCGCAGGGGTCCCATGTGAACACGTCAAGGTTCCTTTTGAGGAACTCAAGTAACTCCTCCTTCTCCTGGGGAGGTAGCTGGGTCCCGACCTGGAAGAACTTCTCCGGGTCATCGTCAATTACCACCTTTTCCAGGTTCTCACATTTAGCGTCCTCGGCAGGTGTATCAGAAGGCGCCACCAGGGTCTTTGATTGCTATGAACCTTCCTCGGCGGGGGCCGAGGGCTGTGCATCAAGCCGATAGGATATGGCAGCCACTGTGCACTGCCTCGCTGTGGGCTGGCAACCTCGGATCTCCAGAACCTGGTCCCCTGACGGGAATTTCACCTTCTGGTGCAAGGTGGAGGCTACGCCCCCCAAGGTGTGTAGCTAGGGCCTTCCTACGATGGCCGTGTAGGGGGAGTATGTGTCCACCACTACAAAGTTCACCTCCACCACCTCTGGGCCTGTCTGTATGGGCAGCCTGATTATGCCCTTTGGGATGACGAGCTTTCCGTCGAAGCTCATTAGGGGGGAACTATAAGGTGTGAGGTCCTCCGGTTTTAGCCCCAGCCCCTTGTAGAGGTCTGGACACATGACTTCGGCTGCGCTGCCACCATCCACCATCACCCTTTTCACGTCGTAGCCCCCGATTCTGAGGGTGATGATTAGAGCGTCATCGTGGGGTTGGGTGGTCCCAATCTTGTCCTCCTCCGAGAAACTCAAGGCTGGGGGAAAACTCCTCTTGGACCTTTTCGGCCCTGTCCGGGAGTCCTCGGCAGGCAGTTGGGCTACAGACAGCACTCGCGAAGGGAGTGTGCCTGTTCTTCCCGGGGCCGCCAAGATTACGTTAATCGTCCCGGCGGGCTGCCCCATTGCGGTGTCTCTCCGTGGCTCCTGGTAGGTCTGGCCTTGCTGGCCGCTGGAATTGCTGGCCGCTGGAATGGTGCAGAAGGTGCTTCAGCTTTCCCTCCCGGACTAGCTGGTCCAGGTGGTTCTAGAGGTTCCTGCAGTCCTCCGTGGCATGTCCGTGGTCCTGGTGGTATTGGCAGTAACGGTTCTGGTTGCGCTTATTAGGTTCTCCAGTCATCTTAGTCGGCCACCTGAAGTATGGCTCGTTCTTTATCCTTTTCACCACCTTGTGTATGGGTTCTCGGAATACGGTGCCGATAGTCTGGGCATTGGTCGCCCCAGATTGCCCACCGAAATCCTTTCTCGGGCGGGCGTTGCTGTACCGGTCCGACCTGAAATCCCTCATCTCTTGAGGGATAACCTTCTCCTTGCCCTTGCCCTGTAGCATATCTTCCTCTACCTGCTTGTACTTGTCGATCCGATCCATCAACTGCCGCACGCTGGTGGCGGGCTTACCGGTTAAGGACTTCCTCAGGCCATGCCCCATGGGTAGTCCATTCTGGAATGTATTGATGGTGACAGCGTCGTACTTGCTGTCCAGCTCGTTGTAAATCTCCCAGTACTTGTCCGAGTAAGCCTTGAGGGTCTCCCCGTCACGCATGGATAGGGACAGCAATGCGCTCATGGGCCGAGGAGGCCTGCTATTTGTAACAAAGCGGGAACCAAAAGCCTGGGTCAGCTGCCTGTACGAGTCTATGAAATTCGTCCTTAGACCGTTGGACCACCTCATTGCCACAGGTCCCAAGCTGGATGGGAAGACTTTGCACATCAGCGCCTCGTTCTTGGAGTGGACAGCCATCCTCTGGTTGAACTGGCTCACATGCTCCACGGGATCCGTTTTGCCGTTGTAAGCGGTGAAGGTTGGCTGCTGGAACCGCCGAGGAAGCTCTGCCTCCTCTATACGACGCGTGAAGGGCGACTTGGAGAGCTGATCCAGCGCCTTGCTCATGGCGTCACCTCTTAAGCCCTTGGGGGTTGGGTTGGCACGCCTATGCCTCTGGTAACGCTCTTCCTCGTGGGAGAAAGTCTCGCTAGGGGGTGTTCTTGACCTTTGCCTGTACTCGTCATCATTTTTGTCGTCAAAGGGCAGGTCAGGGCTGGGTTCGGACCGTCTTCGCTGCGCACGGCCTTCCTCTTCAGATCATCTATCTCGCGCTGCATGGCCGCCTTATCATCCTTTCTCTGGGAAGCATGGCTATAGGCCTCTTCCGATCGCGTGGCCTGGCCATCGTCGCGCTTCTGGGGAACGTGCCCGTCCTGGCGGGTTTGGCTTTCGCTCGCTGTTGCGGTATGCACGCTTCCTTCTAGAAATCGTCCGTTCTCGTTCTGACCGCCTCCGGGGTCGCCATAGTTACCCTGGTGCCGGGATTTAGCCGGTTCAGGTCGATGGGGACTTCCTTGGTGAGGGCCTGATCCTACCATGCTTGACTGTTGTCCTTACTAACGCACAAGTTCTCCCCACAGAAGGCGCCAATTGTAGGGACCGGTTTCGGGCACTTCTACGACTTGAGAGAGTGGACCCAAGCCCAGCTAACCCTGCAATGAATTTCTAGAGCATGGGTTCAAGAGCTAGGCCCTAGTGAGGAATGCAACGACCGTGCATGGTTATACGTGAGTGCTTAATAACTAAAACGATAACTAAGATGCACAATAATACTCCTCGGACGTGCCTTACAGAGCTTGGAGTTCTTATTATTTCTTTGAAGAAAGGTTACAAGGTTTGGGAGAATACAAGCTGCTACAGTATTTCTTTCCTCTGGTTTTTCCGTCCGTTCCCCCTGCAAGAGGGACTTCTTACATTATATACATCTCTCTCAGTTGATCCTAGCCCTACATTTGTTGATCAACCAGGCCACCACTTGAGAGTCTGTCCCATCAGCCGCATTCCCATCCTTCATGTGGGTTGCAGCGCCCAAAACAGCACTGTTCAGGGGTCCTATCCTCATTAATGCGGCCAGGGCGTTAGTTGAGGGCATTTAATGTGGAGGTGACAGTTCATCTGGGACTTGCTCCTCCACCAGGCTTCCATGTCCGGCGCTTGGCACTTGCTATTTGTCCTTTGGATGCTCGGGGAGGCTCACCTTGATGGTGCGCTGCTTGCTCACTTTTCTGATCTCGGACTTCCGAGGAAGTAATCATCCTCGGCAATATTTCCTGGGCAACTGGGCTTTACATTCTCGTCCTCGGACCTTGGACGCCTCCTCGGCGTGGGCCTTTGGGCCTGGTTCGAAGTGGACCGGGGTTGCCTGACTCTTTCTGGCCCCACAAAACCTATCATAACTTTGAATTGTTCATGATACTTAATAGTTAATTGCATTGAATCTCACTTAGAATAAAATTAAATTACTTGATAACTTAGGTTTGACTTATTTCTAGCATTTTTTAAATTGAAATCTTTTTTTTTTTTTTTTAATGAGAAACTGTCACATCATCTACTAACTAAATAAAATGTGGAAATTAAAACTCACTACCATTTATCATTGTATCTTTAAAACAAAAGGACATGTCCAGTTAAAAAAGTACTCCAGATAAGCCACACCTTGATAACTTAGACTTTTAGTTATTTGATTTCCTTAATGTAACTAGCATTATCTTCATTGATCTTTAAAAAATCTTCTTAATTAAGGCATCACGAAAACACACCCTTTTTTAAAACAAAGTCAAATAATCAAATCAAGTCTATCACAAACAATATCGCAGCCTAATAAAGGTCAGTTATCCACATGTAATCAGATCAAGCAGGCAAAATTAAAATTATCTTAAACACATCTCAAACGACTTTCTCATATTTTCATGTATAAGAGCCACTCTTATATTTAACCAAATTTTCTAATTTTGAAACAGATCTTTCCATATTTCCTTACAATAAATATGAAGTGGGATTCAATCTATAATTTGCCTAACAATTTAAGTCATGTATAGAACAAGTAAAAATTAAAGGTTATAAAACCTTCAGTAGCTTGTCCAATGTGGGCAACAATCTCTATATTGTCATTATAAATTTTTGGAACCCCTAGTATGTATTGTGAGTTTGGATGATTTCAGCTGTGTTTGCATCTAACTCAGTGGGTCTCGTGCACTGTACACAAAATCTACAAGTACTTTTTTCAACAAAATTTTCATTAAAATTAGGTGCCATGATATTATTCATATAGTTAAAAATTATTTTGTTACAATATTTTCAGTTTTTAATTTTCAATAATAAACGGAATTCTAACATACTCATACTTGTGTTAAGTTATTTCCATTTAAAAATTATTTCCATTTGTGTTAAGTTACAGAATTGGGAAAGCCCATGATATTGGTGATGACAAAAATGTCGTACAAATGGAATTGACATTTCCAACAGAGATGGATGGATATAATTGAAAATGTACAAATATTTTACCCCAAAAAAAAAAAAATGTACAGATTTTAATTGCTTAGCTGTTTGAGTACTATAGAGAGGTTCCAATAATGCAAATGAAAAATTATTAGGTACTCCCGAAGTATCATAAATGCATATTCTCTCCTCTCACATAAATGGTGGGTCCCATCATGAATTAAATTAGTGGGACCCACCATTCATGTGAGAGTAGAGAGTACGCATTTATGGTACTCTGGAAGTACACAATAATTTTCTTAATGCAAATTTACATTTTTGGCAATAACACCTGATTGGACTGGTGTATCTTTCTTTCAATAATATCACTAATTTAGCCGAAACAAGATTGGACTTGTGTACCAAAAAAAAAGATTGGACTTGTGTACTATAATCACTAGTTCAGCACAATCTAAGTTCGGATGATGAATAAATTTTCCCAACTTTCTTTCCTCCTCCTTCGTTTTTTTTTTTTTTTTGGCTGAATCTTTCCTCCTCCTTCGTTATTGTTAAAGACTAGGTACCTATAAATTTTTTTGTGTGCTAAATAACCACTTTATTGAAATAAAGATAGAAATACAAAATAAGAAAGGTCATGTAACCGTCTATGTCTAACACCTGAATCATCAAGCTAAGAAGACTAGAGCGGAAAATTGGCCTTGTCTAGTTGAACAAACCTCCAACGTAGGTACCTATAATTTAGTATGACCACCATTAGGAAAATTATAAAATTAACAAAGATTGGTTGTGTAGGTTAGGCATTATCAACATTACTTCTGTAAAATTAAGAAAGATTGGTTGATTTTTATTACTCTATTCTCCCTATTGTCAAATTGATAAATTTGATTATCACATTAACATTGCCACATTAAAGATTAAAATAAACGAAACCCAAAAATACGACGGGTTGATCAGAAAGTAGGTTTGTCAAAGAAAACAAGATATACATATAGCGTTTAAACTTCTTTCAATTTCAATCGTGCTTTTGAATGGTTTTCAACCACTAAGGATTTTCGGCAACCTAAAATAGCAACCACCTTAACATTGAAAGAAAGCGAAGCCCATCAATTCGATTGGCCCACAAAGTGAAGAAAATTGCGCATGCAACACATTTTTGTTTCCAAATCATGCTTTTAAAAGGTTTTTGCCTACCTAAAGATTGTGTTTATGAATAATCTTGATTTTAAAACTAGGATTGAAGTTCATTGGTCTCTGGGTATACCGTATACATCTAACTCAACAAAGATATACCATGAATTTTTGTTTGTTTGTTTAATTTTTTGGAATTAACATAAAATCATAAATTTGAGACCATTATTTCATTTGAAATTGGGAAAAGTTTATTATATGAGACAAAGTCTTCTTTCAATTCGGATTGGGGGAATCTTCCGAAAGTTATTACATGACTATTTATAAAATTATTCACATTAAATCATTTAAATAAGTTATATGATTTTAATTACATGATTAATAATACGTATGGATATTCATATGTGTCCATAGAAAGTTAAGAGAATTATTATAAACTTAAATATATAGGTGGATACTCATGCGTGTCATGTCCATAAAATGTTGGAAGTCATTATAGACTTGGTCTTTAAATTACAAAGGAGGAGGAAAGTGACTGCATAAAGAAGAGAAAACCTTCCTCAGATGATAACGAAGAGCCTGTAAGGTCATCAAGTGACAGCTGTGCAGAAAGAGATGGCTTAGATTTATTTGTGAGAAAGTGAAGTGAAAGAAATTGAAGGGGTTGATGAGACTGGTTCAAAATTCTCAACCTCTAATTCAGCCATGAGAGTAAAAATAAGAAAAGAAAAGAGTTGAAATGACGTGCTCTATATTATAAAAACAAGAGGTGGGGTAGTTTCTTTGTCATAAAGATGAAACGTGATCCATGAGGATTGCCATGTGTATGGCCGTTGGGGCCGTTTATACAGGTACATTTGGCTAGGTGAAAATATAATTTATAATCATTGGATGTGGCCCATTTTTTATTGTCAAGGTTTTGTGCTGGACAGATATAGACCTTACATCCAATTCTGACTAAGAATAATAGGAAAAGAAAAATCATAATTTGTTTTCACTCTCAATTTTTGATGTTGAAATTTTCGATAATTGTTAAGAAGGAAAATAATTTTATTATTAATTTGGAGTTGCAAAGCATTAAAATTTCCCTCACCTATTGAGTTCTTGATAGGAAATAAAAATAAAAAAAGGTTTGTTGATAGGACTTAGAGGAAATAAAGAGGGGAGAATTTGGTAAAGGGTTTGGAGATAGATGTTATGGTCTACAACATTTTGTTAGAATAGTGGTTGAATAATTAAATCCTCACTTTCTTAATAATTTATGTTTTTTGAGACAAATGGTAGTTATTTCAATGCTAAGAACTAGAGCTTAGTGGTCGAGTTCTGGCTGAAAAATTCTTTCTAGAATTCATTTATGTGTATAACTGTAGTAATATAGCTTCAAACTTAATGGACAACAGATTGGCAATCAGAGCAACCTTGGGCTTCAAATATTACACTTTTGGGTTGCTAGAATAGGTATGGTACCCACAGCAAAAGTGTCAATACCATCTTCATGTGGTATGGGCCTGGAAGTGAGTTGGATATCATTTATGGTTTGCAACTAGATGGCCATGTATAGCCTAATATACATATTATTACATACTAAAGATGTTTTTTTTGCAGCCAGTCATAGAATGAATAAGAAACAAGAAGAATGTCTTTTAACCTTTCAGGAAAAAGGGGAGAAACTTATTGTTAGTTTTTATGAAAGATTTCTGTCTCACTTTCCTTTGCTTATAGGGTGATAATCTACATTCTAGTTGTATTTATCTTCCACCTTATTTGTTACTCTTTTTTAGGTTCAAGTGTTCTTTACATTTAGATATTAGCCATATGCATGAGATCAGATCAACATTTTTAGCACAATCCATAAGGTGATTCTTCCCTGACATTATAAGATGATACTAAAACTTATTTTCATTGTATTACATTTATAGTTTCCTTTACTTTTTTCGATTCTATGGTTGCAATTAAACTTGGACATCTCAGTTGGCAAAGCAATGAATTTATCATCACTGCCCATAAGCACTTGACTCTTGGTAATGATTTCATTACAAGTCTTGGACTATACCATTTTATTAGCAGGAGTATTACACATTGATTTTTAAAAAATATTTTTTTTATATAATACATACTATATTCATACAAGAAAAATAAATATGGCAGAGTAGATTTAGAGGAAGTTAATCTTGATGCTGAAATGGCATCTTAGTACAATGCTGAAACAGCCTGGGGCTTTAGTGACCATCAATTAAAGAAATTGCTACTTCATTTACAGAATTGATCTTTTTACTAGTTGACCTGTCTTTACTATTATAAGAACTCTTCAAAATAAATGCAAGTCATTTTGGAGAAGGAAGGGGTGTGTCATTACCCAACATGAAAACAACTGCTGCCATGGTTGGTCGATTTATTGAATTTTCTTGCACCCATAAAAGCCCAATTTGAATGCATCTGATAACTTCAGTAGCAGGGCATGTCTCACCTAGTGATGAATCAACTATTTCCATAGCTTAGCCTTCTCTCCATAGGTCCCAAACCTACAAACAACATATTCATTATATTAGGCAAAATAAAATGAGGCTAATATTGTAAGTCACTCTTTGCATATGTACTTACATGTCCAATTAAATTTGAAGAGGGATTGTCACAATAATAATTACTATTCCTTTTACCAATTAAGATCTCTAGTAGGAACACCCCGAATTTGAATACATTAGACCTTATTGAAAATAGTCATTGCATTGCGTATTCTAGTGACGTATAACCATTATAGCAAAACAATGAAAAGGAAACTATTGAGTCTTGCTTATTATTCAACAAAAATTGAGAAATATAGCTCTAGCTCTGTGCACCAATGATGCAATAAAGTGGAAACTGTTAATAAGTTTTTATCTTGGGAGAGACTTACTATGTTCCAATGATGCAATTTGTCTTTGCTTCAATTTGGTCCCCTCCAAAGATTCTAGCCATACCGAAGTCTAAAATTTTGGATTCAGTGCAGTATCAAGTAGGACATTGCTAGACTTTAAATCTCTATGGATAACTCTTAATCTCGAGTCTTGATGAAGATATAAAATTCCTCGAGCAATCCCACAAATAATCTCCAATTGTTTTCCCCCATCTAAATAGGATCGTTTTGTGTCATCTAAAATAAGGGACAAGAACTTAGATCAAACTGCATGGATGCTTAAGTGTTTATTCTTTATACTAGGAATTCGCCCATTTGTAATGGACCTGTTCTGATGATGATGCAAGAAGTTCATATAAAAAAGAAGACATACCAAAAAGGACAAAGTCCAAGCTCTTGTTTGGCATGTACTCATAGATTAACATTTTCTCTTGTTCTCTTCTAGCTTGCACACACTTTTTTCTTCTATGATCTCAATGCTGGAAAGAATGTCTCATGGAGTTGAAAGCAATGCGCTTTTCGAATATTAAGTGACTAAGATCAAGAAACTTATGACAAAGAATTGATTTTGACATACCCATCTGTAAAAAAACATGTTTAGAATATCATATGAAACCAAGCAAAAAGAAAGTAATTTGGTATACCCACCTCCTCAGTCATCTCTCTGTGCTCCATATTTTAGTTCTAACTACGAGACCGAAGCAACTCCTACATCATCTTTCAAGAGAATTAGTCCAGTACTTTTGGTTATAGTAATTTCTAGCAGTACTCTTCTTCATCTATGGTCTTTCAAAAAGATGGGATGCTTCCTACGTGTAGTCATGCTTTTCATTGAGTGTATAGATATATGGCTTCTTTCAAACTCAATATGTCCTCTAGGTAGAGGGACTCTATTGGGCTTTGGCAATCCTATGGAAATTCCAGCACTTAATTTTGCTATTTCCAGGGGGCAATCAAGTAGGTTTCCTAATGATGGAGAGAATAGGTCTTCTAGTAGTTAGAAGCCAATAAATATAAAGCTGTTGGCGAAAAGAGAGTATTTTGATTTTCTGTGAGACTTGGGAAGTTCAGAAGCTTACATGATGGAGTAGGTTGTGGAAGGAGAGAATGGGAAACAAGTAGCTGTAATTTGGATGCTAGAAGGTGTTATTCAATCTCAATGGGTACATTTCAGTATGTGGTTGATGATTCAAATCTACAAGTGGCATTGTCTGATGGTAGTGGCATTGGTGATGGAGGTAGTAATGTGAAGCATGTCAATGAGAGAGGATACCTTGCAATTTTTTCAGATGGTGGGGATGTGCAGGGAAAGAAAATCAGTGGCCGCAAGGGTGAGTGCTTCTCTGTATCCAAGATCTGGCTTTGGTCAAAGAAGAGCGGATTTCATATGGATTTGTTGCCTTTCCTTAATGCAAGTATCCCGATTAATAATGATGAAACTCATGCTTTGTAAAAGGTGTGACTAATTTTTTTTTAATTTTTTTTTTTGTGTTCTCTCTTGATTAATCAATCACACACATATAAGCTAGTAATGTTGTATCCTGTTTTTCTTATTTCTAGTTATATTGGAAAGATATACCTCTTATTTAAAAAATTTCTCATGTTTTGCCAAAAGTTTCAAGGGCAAGTTCCATAGCGTGCATTATGTTGCAGTAATGAAATTCAAGATTGTTAGAGAAGTGTGGGGGGAAAGGCCCAATTGTAACAAACGGGCCTGTGATAGTAAGCCCAAAGATCCAAAGGAAGAGTCAGAGAAAGAAAGTATGGCCCACTCAGGCACAGCTAGCCCAACCTTGAAAAATCCTGAAGGTATACCAAGGAGCCGGGGAGGAAAAGGGAGGAAGCGTGATCATCAATGACTCAAAGTGGAACCATTTGAGGGCCAACACCTCCCAGTCAAGTTTTCGAGGATCTCTTCTCGGCTACATTTGAAGTTAGACAAGCGACTGTATGGATTAAAGTACAAACAAATCTAACTGGCCAATGGAGGAAACGTCTTAGTTAAGCAACCATCCATTTCACGTTAAATGACATCTACTTACGATTAGTGTCGCATTTATTGTTAAATGACTCATTAAGACAGTACCTAACATCATTTTTTCCACTCACTTTCACCTCAAAAGTAGGAAGAAATAGGAGATGGGACAAGCATGTCCTCTACTCACCATCCACCCTACAAGTGGACGGTGAAGGAAGAACCTCCAATATAAATAGGGACTAATCCCCTATGAGAAGGGATCCGGAAAAATTCAAGTGATAAAAGTGTAAGAGCAATTGAGAGTGAAAAGCTGTATTTATCATACCAATCCTTGGGATCCAAAGGACATATTCGTTAATCAGATCTTAATCAAGTTCTTCATTCTATTATGTGCGTTGTCTTAATCCTTTTGGGATCTTTTACTTGATTAAGCACTTGACCCATACTAAATATATTAATTGTGTCGGTAATTTAAGTAATACTTCCTTAAAAACATTTTTGACCCACACAAGACAGATTTTTTTTCCTGTAAATTTTTTTTGGGGCATGTAAAAAAATGAGTTTGTGAAAGATATGACCTTCTTTTATTAAAGCTAACAACATGTCAATTACACACAGGAGGTTGGTTGGTAAGAACTGGGGACTAACATTTCGGATGTCGTTGGACCTTCTTAAAGCTAGAATTGTCTTTGGCCCCACAAAACGAGACAAGTATTTTGGATCTTCACCTGAATAATTACTTCTCTCCACTCTACCATGGTCTTTTCTTGTTAGGCAGCATTCAGTCGAAGACAATTCTATGAATCAGATTAGCTAAGATGGTGTTAATTGCAGCCTGTTAATTAATTAAACATAGACTCTCACTTTTCGAGAATGAAAAGTCAAGGAAGTCCTTTGAAAACAGGCTTATTTACTATTAGCACCTACAACTTTCTATGCACTGCCTAAATGTTTTCTTTTTTCATACGTTTATGATAAAATCTATTGCAACATGAAAATATAAATTGGTTGATATTTGGGTATGGTTAATCATTTAGGGAGGCCAGAATTATGTTTGTATTGTTGTGTTGTGTGTATAAAGTTTTTCCTTTTGGTGAAAGTGCTAAAGAAAAAAAAAATCATGATTGACAATTGTTTTTCCATCATGCTTTTGAGGCTTGGAGTTCTTTCCCTTTTCGTTATGACTAAAAAACTCATCCTTTGAACTGAAGTCCTCCTTTTAGTAGTAGATATAGGAGGGGGAGATCTTGAAAGTGGTAAGAAAGATTTATGGTCATGATAGCTTTATTCTCTCTCTCATGCTGGGCCTCTGCTTCAAACAGTAACTATAGGAGGTTTTTCCAGTATTCTTCTATTTCTCATCCTTTGTTCTCTTTGTTCAACTATATCACAATGAGTATCCGAGTGTAAGAGTGTTTTTTTTTTTTGGGCGATAAACGGGAGTTGTTACATCTAGCAAGCAATAAAGTCCAGAAATCATAATTCCCCCTCCTCCTATTTACATTTCTTGCAAATATTACAGAAAAGATCAGAGAAATTCAACCTATAGCAGTTTTGTAGGAAATGGAAAAATCTGTGAACAACAAAGGATGCTATTTTACAACAAAATGTTACAAGTTATGACCACCAAAACAATAGAGGGACCTGCATGACAAGGCTGAGTACAGAAATTATGATCGCCAAAACTTGATAAAAATCATTAGGGTCTGCCACCCAAAATCACATTTTTATGACAAGAGAACTGGTCTAATAGGTTACCAAAAAAAGAGAACAGGTCTAATAAGCAGATTTTGTTCATGTGTATAAGAAGCAGCATAAAAGCCAGACTACGCCATGTTGTTGTAATGTAATGCATTAGCATTGTTCACCATGCATAAGAAACAAGAACGATGTTTGTCAACCTTTCAGGAAAAAGGGAGAAAATTTTGTTAGTTTTTATAACAGAGTTCTGTCTCACTTTCCCTTGCTATAGGAAGATAATATCTACCCTGAAGTTATATATTTATCTCCCACCTTATTTATTACTCTTGTTTATGTTCAAGTGTACTTTCCATTTGGAAATAATACCCTGACATTATAAAACGATACTAAAAGTTACCATCAGTGTATTAGATTTATAGATTCCTTTACTTTTTTTCAGATTCCTTGGTTGCACTTAAACTTGGACATCTCAGTTGGCAAACCAATGAAGTTATCATCAGTGACCATAAGCACTTAATTCTTGGTGTACAAAATTTTATGAAAGCACACATTAAGCATTATTGAGACAGTGGTAATTTCATTACAAGTTTTGTACTATACCATTTTAATAGCAGTGGTATTACGCATTTTTTATTTTTAAAAAACAACTTTACATTATACATACTATGTTATACAAGAAAAATAATTGTGTAGAGTAGACTTGAGGAACTCATTCCTATGTTGTAATGGTCCATAACAAATATTAATACACCACTGAATATAGTCTGGGGTTTTAGCGACCATCAAGTTTAGAAATTGTTATTTCATTTACAGAATTAGATGCTTCACTAGTTGATCTATTTGTACTATTGTAAGTACCCTTCAAAATAAATGCAGGTTGTTTTGGAGAAGGAAGAGGTGTGTCATTACCCAACATGAAAATAATTGTTGACATGGTAGGTCGGTCTATTGCATGTTCTTGCACGCACAAAAGCCCAATTTGAATGCATCTTGAAACTTCACTAGCAGGGTATGTCTCACCTAGTAACAAGTCGACTATATTCATGGCATTGCCTTCTCTCCATAGGTCCCAAACCTGCAAACAACATATTCATCATAGCAAGCTTAGCAATATAGGCCTAATTTTGTAGTCATTGTTTGCACATGTACTTACATGTCCAATCAAATTTGAGGAAGGACCATCATGAAGATAAGCACCGTTCTTTTTACCAATAATTATCTCTAGTAACAAGACCCCAAAGCTATACACATCAGATTTTATTGAAAATAGTCCTTGCATTGCATACTCTGGTGACATATAACCACTGTTGTAGCACAATGAAAAAGAAACAATTAAGCCTTTCATTATTAAAAAAAAAAAAAAAAATGATCCAAGATAGCCTTAGGGCACTAACATAGCATGTAACATTTGAATTAGCACAATAGGGAGAAAATTACGAAAATGTCCTCAATATTTTTTCTTACGAGAGTCTAAAGCTTGTACCCTCTTCTTAGATAAAAAAAATGGTAGTCAAATAATTAGTTGAAAAGTATAAATATATCTTTCTTTCTTTTTTTTCTTTTTTTTTTTTTCTAGCACACTTACTATGTTCCAACAACACAATTTGTATTTGCTTCAATTTGGTCCTCTCCAACAATTCTAGCCATACCAAAATCTGAAATTTTTGGATTTAATGTATTGTCAAGTAGAACATTGCTGGCCTTTAAATCTCTATGAATAATTCTTAATCTTGAGTCTTGATGAAGATATAAGAGCCCTCGAGCAATTCCACAAATAATCTCAAATCGCTTTTCCCAATCTAAACTTAATCTTTTTGTTTCATCTAAAAAGAAATGAGAACTCGGATTAGATTGCATTTCCGCTTACTTGCACTACGTATATAATATAATCTCACTTCTAGGATATGATATGTTTGTAATTGGAGGATGTGAAAGGAAGACATACCAAAAATGAAAGAGTCCAAGCTTTTATTTGGCAAGTACTCATAGATCAACATCTTCTCTTCTCCATGAATGCAACAACCTAAAATTTTCACAAGATTCCTATGTTGGAGTTTAGCAATTAGTGCAACTTCATTTTTGAACTGTTCTATTCCTTGTCCAGAGCATTTTGATAGTCTTTTTACCGCTATTTCCATTCCATTTTGTAGCAAACCCTGCAATTATAGTCCAAATTTCATTTTGTCATAGTGCACAACTGTTGAGAGAAAGTCAACTTAGAGAATTATTTGGACAAGCTCAATTTCATCTAACGAAGTTATGCTCAATGAATTTTCTTTTCTTAACCATTCGTGACAGAATTTTTTATGCAAATTCTGAGGCTTGTTCAAGGAGACTACCTTATAAACTGAGCCAAAACCACCTTTACCAAGCTTGTTAGCAATAGAGAAGTTATCTGTGGCTGCAATAATAGTTCTTAGATCAAATAATGGTGAATTTGAATTTCTTGTAGTTCCATCAAGGTCCCTTCTACTTGGGGAGTCTTCAAAGTATGGTAAATTGGAGGCAACACTATTTGAATATGCGTTTTGCCTCTTTTCTGTCATAAAGCCAGTAACAAATAATGCTAGTTAACTTATTTGTCCAATCGAGATTCAAGAATTCTCACACAAAAGTCCAACTTAATAAAACTGAGAAAATACACTAATATAAAAGAAAGAAACAAAGGAAAATAAGAGGAAAATTTGAGTTTATAATTTTCAGCTTATCCTTGACAGAAAATCCCATTGGTTTTCTTTTATTGACCTTGTCAAGATCTTTAGATAGTTGGCTGATTCTATGACAATTTTCCATGTATTTTTTGAACATTTGTTTTGAACGTCAATACCTGAAATGGGATGTATTTTGTATTAGGATCAAGAGGCTTCAAGCTGAACTTGAAAGTGCATGCTACGACTTGACACTTTGTCAAGCAAAAATGCCAAAACTTGAGAGAATTGTTACTCTCTTATTTATTTATTTATTTATTTATACTGTGCCAACCTTTTGTCCATTTATTTAAGCTTCATTTTCTGCAAAATTTGACACCCAGAAATTCCAAATTGAAGTGTTAGTGAGCCAAGATAAGCCCAAGTTCATATACCCTTTTCTCTCTACCTTCTTCCTCTCTACAAATTCAAAAACTATGAGAGGAGATTGAATCCTTCATACATAAGTATCCTTCAAAGAATTTGTGTTGTTTGAAAATTTGGGAAGCATAGGAGCCACCACAGTACATCCAACTTGAAGATTGCTATTGGAGGACAATTGCAGATCTAAGTTAGCGTGGACATAGGACTCGTAGAGCCGGTTGCTAGTAGGAATTTGGAGGGATTTGTTAGGGTCATATTTGTTATGTGTTGGCATATCCTTTGACAAAATACATTTTACTTGTAATTGGATAGATCTAAAATGTGTTTAGGATATCAAGATGTGTGTTGATAAGTACAGACAAGTGATATCAATGAAGACATGAAGATTGAACAGAGAAACAAGTAAAGAAAAGCTGGAATAGTGAAGCTTGACACTAGTTTTGACATAAGTTCGACACTAGCGTCTATTGAGACTTAATGAAGAAATCTCAACACTAGCTCAACACCTCTCGATCTATCAAGTTATGCAGATCCAGAATTCCCAGTTTAGAATTTCGGCCATGATGACTTAGATTGCTAGGGTTTCATTCACTAAACTCCTAGAGGATATAAAAACTTTATTTTAAAGTCATCAATGATACAAAGACTCAGATTAGAGAACTCATATATTCTTAGAAAAGCTATTGCGTTCTTATGCGCCTTAGAGTTTTGTAACTAAGTATTTCTAGATTCTCAACATGTTTTGAAGTGAAGAACTTTGCATCCAACAACAAACATCAGTTGTTGAGAAGTCAGACACTAGGATTTGTGCAAAAAGGAAGAAGTCTCTATACGATTAATTCCAATTGAGTATTAGAGTGAAGGTTCAATTATAGGTTGATATTTTGGTATAGGTCAGGATAGTGGTAAGATTTCTTATACTTGTAGCCGCTTGATTATTGATTAGTGGATTTTTGGGAATGGTAACCTGAAAATCACTCGGTGGGGTTTTTGCCTTGCAAGAGATTTTCCTCATTAGTTAACAAATCACCGTGTCAATTTAATTTCTGCTGTACTAGTTTATTTGGTGATTTGTGTGTGTCTCCATGATTTTCATGTAATTTGAACAACTTAATCAACTTGGGTGATTGAATTAATTAATCGAGGTCAATCTACAACCCAACATGATTGAGTACATAGATACTACTATACTTGGAGGGTTTTGTATGTATTATGTATCGCAACTATCTACTCTAGTGGATTGTTTTCAACGGTGAGGTTGCAAAGATGTTTTTATGCCTGACACTTGAGTTTCCTTCTTCAATAAGACATTCATGTGTTATGGTTGTGTTATTCTCCTTTCGATTTTTTGTGGGTTGTTCATTTTATATGTTTATCCATGCTTATTGATCATCCATGCTCATGTTAATTGGGTTATCACTTAAATTTGGACTTAATTATTAGACTAGCCTGAAATTAACTAAGTTGTATTTAAAATTTGGGGTCTAAATTAATACCATAATTGAAGTTGGTATTTCTCATACCTCGAACAAGTTAACAACTCTCGAACGTATCGTTAGAGTTATCTTAGGGGCATTTGTTCGCCAGCCTTAGAAATAAAGAAATAAGTTAAAAAGAAGTTGCTTTAAACAAACTAGTGAGTAAATATTTGCTTACCTTTTTTCTTTCTCCTTACCAACCAATATACAACCAAAACCACCAGAAGAAACATTACCGCAACAAAAACTCCCAGAATTGTCAACATCCTCTTTTTCCGAGTAAGACCATTTTTTTGAGCATATTGAGCTAAGGTAAAAAAAAAAAAGTATTACTAAGTTTAGAGAATGCGAGACATATCTATGATATCACATTTGAAAAAGAAAAACATATTAAGAGAGAGAGAGATGCGGTTGAAACTTAGCACACCTTATGTTTGCAATTGAAAACCTTTAGGACATATTTTGTAGACTGTAATGGTAATTGTATAGGAATAGAAATAGGTATTACAAGGAATACAAGACGTTATAATGTAATACTTATTACTATTCATTTGTTTGGTGGTAACACAATAATAGAACCCTAAAGACAATTGAATGAAAGCATTTTAAATCAAACTTAAGATATATTTTAGGAAATATCTTACTCATATAATTATATTTCCTAAATAATAATATTTTTCAAATTTGAAAATGAGATTAATTATTTTTTAATGATTTTTTTTTTTTTATTTTGATGATTGTTATGAGCATATGAAAAGTTTGTTTATTTGGAAATATATTAATTTTAGAAATTTATACACCTAGTAAGTAATAATTATTATAACCCTTTTAGAGATAAATAGTTATTCTTTATTTTAAAGAATAACTATTCATAAGAAATGACTATTCATAAGGAATGACTATTTCCTATAATAAAAATATAACCAAACTACTGAATAACTAAACCAAATGAATAATTATTATATTACAATGACTATTACAGTCTACTAAACATACCCTAAATGCCTATATCTTTACCATAGAACTTTGTGTATTACAACAAAACCCGTTGAATGGTATATATGTTAGACTAACCCCAATTAAATTAAGATTTCTATTACAATTATGATTAGAATTCACAATAACATTTGGACTATGATAACACAATGGACTTGGGTTTTGTGTGGGATAATATAATAGGCTTGGGTTCTTTAGGGAAATTATTATTTTTATTCAGCCCCTAATGACAACTTCTTAGCTCCACCACTATTGGTAAGGATTACTCTCAAGACTATTAAAGGTCATGAGGCTGTAATTTTATACCATTTTAGTAAAGATATTGATACATAATTTTGGTACCATGTTAGAATAAGATAATATCAGAGAGAGAGAGAGAGAGAGAGAGAGAGAGAGAGAGAGAGAGAGAGAGAGAGAGAGAGAGAGAGAGAGAGAGAGAGATTTTATGATTAATATTTTATTTCTAGTGTCTATAGTGACCAGGTAATTTAAAATTTTAAATGTATGGAATGAAATATTTCTTTAAGTTTATAATATTTAATTTGAACTATATTAATGTATTTCAAATGCAAATAATCATTTCTCTAACAATATAGGACTCTAAACCAAAATTAAAATTAGTAGTATAACAAAAATAACATGTTGAATTAGGAATAGGATTCCTAATATAATTTGGAGTAGAATAGGACAACAGGGTTGAGCTTTGACCAAGATAACACAATAGGTTTGGGTTTCAACTATTTCAGTAGCACAAATAATATAACTTACAATTTGGGTTGTATGTATTCTTCATTACATGTGAGTTTTTGGTGACAAAAAAAGGGAAACATATATACAATTGATTTCCAAAGGACAAATATTTTGTCTTATGCATTAGACATTACATAATATGTTAAAAAGACAAGTAGATGAAATTTTCATTGCATAGTATGAGTTAAAACTTTGTAAAAGACAAGTACATGAAACTTTGTAAAAGACAAAGGGGGTACCTAGTACAATTGCATCCACACGTATGTATAAATCTTGCCCCATATCAGAATACGTTCTTGTGTCCACCAAGTTCCCATGCCATGTCAAGCATCCAATGCCTCCCTTACTCTCATTGGCACTAGCATAAGCCATACAAGAACAATTCCTCAAACATTGTTGCTCACACTCTGTCAGAGTCAAACTTATATCTGCATGTGCTATTGAAGTATCTGGTACCTTCACACGTGCCAATTTCACGAACCCTTCTCCATTATTGCATATGGACATTCCTTGCTTACGCACACACCCACCCGATGCGTCTCTCACGTACCAATCTTGGGGCGACTTGGGTTCTAACCCGGGTAAGCATGTGCACTCAAACTTGTCCCCATTATACGGGTCACAATAACTATTTGGACCACAACGCAAATATTTATCACATGTCTCTTGCGGGGCAGACCAGAATACAACCCATCTTGTCTCTTGCCATGTAGATAGTTGCATGGTTCCTGATTCATTCACCACCATTTTAGCGAGTACCTTGGGGTCAACTAAACCGTATACAATGGTGATTTCATCTTGATTACTTACATAACTAGCATTGAAGATGTAATTTGGTGTCAATTTGGGTACACCACTCCATGTTAGGCCGGTCCAAGATCCAGCACGCCATAATGGAGTCTGACCCATGTATAAGATCAACTGTGGATACCCAGTTGTAACAATTCTATACGAGTAGTTGTTGGTTCCTGGGTCATCTTTAGACTTCCAAGATGTTAGGTACCGGTTCAACCCGGTCCGCAGGTCCAGCCCAAGCTTCATAAATGGAAGCATAGTATCTGTGGGATAATCAAAGCTTTGCCATATTACCTTTTTTCTGCCTTGTTGGTGCAAAACAAGATTTCCTACTTCGAAGAGCGTAGCCATGGAATTGTTTGTTGGTGAGGTTGAAGTAGAAACATTAGTGGACCAAATGGGAATGGATTGGTTTTGAGTGTGGAGTACGAGGTTTCCTTGACCATTGATGGAGAGGACCCCAGACTTATCATATAGAGGATTGTCTCTATTTGCAACCCACACAACGGTTTGTTCAGCAATTTGGTTATACCAAATCCCAACATAGCGGCTATTGGAATTTTTAGGAGTGAAAAACCCAAGTGCAAAGGTTTTTTGGTATGAGACAAGAATTTGACCATCCTTGAGGGGCTGGTTTTGTGTAATGGTTTCAAAGGAAATGCAATTTGGGAAAACAAGTGAGAAAAGTAAAAGTAATACTATATTCAATAATGGTTTAGCAGGATTCATGTGGTTTTTCAAATGAAGACTACAGGACATGAAAGTCCAAAAGGAGGGAAATGTCATGAATTCTTCGTGTGAGTGACTTCAATTTATTAGTTTAATGGAATTCTGGCACGCCATTGGGATCCACTCCTTCATTTATATTCATTTATATATGAATAATGCTTGTGCCACAACTCGCCGACGTGGCGAGTTGTGAGTGGTAGAAAGGTAATGATGGGTCCATGTGAGGTCACCTTTATATAACACACAACTCGCTGCATGGGGTGCAGCGAGTTGTGGCACAAGTTGTTGTGCCACTTTATGTGGCACTACCATAGCTCTTTTATATATATATATATATATATATATATATATATTAAAAGGCTGAGGTATAACATTTATTACTGCTAAGTTTTTATTATGCCACCTCATCATTACGTCATTGACTACATAATTATTATTTTTCTTATTTATCTTTTATTCATATATATGTGTGTGTGTGTGTGTGTGTGTGTGGTATTGATTTTACACATTCATCTTAAGCGAATTTATCATTACTTATAATTTTGTCTTTACATATTCATCTATTTTAATTTGGAATTTCTTTTTTATTCTTCTTTTTTACAAAAAAATATAAATAGATTATTGAATTTACACATTTATATTGGGTGGTTTTAATATTACATATAATTTTGCTTTTACATATTCATCTACTTTAATTTAGATGTTTATAACTAAATAATGAAAGTTTTGTAACTAAAAAACCAAAAACAAAACAATATCTATACATATCTATACCATATATAATAATGGAAGTTTTGTAATAAATTTTATAAAGCTCTTTATGCACTACATACTTAGCATCTTTTCTTATTTTTTTTTTTTTTTTTTTTTTTTTTTTTTTTTTTTTGATGCAATTCTTCCTTTGTTCAACTTTTCATCTTCTTCAACCAATATTGTCTTATTAGTTCAATCTTTCATCCTCTCCAATAATTTTTTTTTTTTTTTTTAAATTCTCATTTGATTCCTATTAGATTTTTAATTTTTTTTCCTTTCTATCTTCTTAAATTCTATAGTTTCACTTTGTTCAACCTTTCATTTACTTTCATCTTAATTTTCATATAAATTTATTTTTCTTCATTTCCACCTCTCTCCCCTATTCCTTCCAAGTTGTCCACAACAAAAAGGTCAATACCCTCTCTCTTTCTCCAATTTTGTTTTTCTTTTGGTGAATTTTTTAATTGTTTCAACTACTTTTTTTTTTTCTACTAATGGTTCTTTTTTTTATTGTTGATTTAATTTTCACATCACATCTGTTATCTTTTTGGTAAATTTATATTGACTTTTATGCATATTTAGGTAGTTTGTCATTCCAATTTCCGATAACAAGTTCTTTTTCTTTATTGATTTGATTTGGATTAATAATTAGTTGTTTTGCAAGTTAGAATTTGATTTTTTTTTTTAAATTTGTTGGGGGTGGACAAAGTACTCTTAATAGTTGTATTAGAAGCACTCTATAATGCCATTAATTCATAGAAAAGCTAAAGTCAAACGAAAATAATCGAATGGGTAACATATTTTAACTTTTGCAATTGTATTTTAATTATTATCATTATTTTATAACAATGTATATATAGAAATTATATTCTTAGATTTTGCTAAGAATTGTTTATTTGATAATATTTTTTGGGTGGACAAAATTGCAACTTTCGCAAAGAAAATAACCTTAATAAATTATCAACAATTAATTGTTTTCCTAATTGGTCAAATTAATCATTATTAAGTTTTATTAATCTTTAGTTACGTTTTTCGGTGTTTTGGATTATAGGGTAAAGAAATTAGGATTTGAGAAAGTTTGTTTAAAACTAAAAGAATAATTTCTAAATTTTATGTTATTTTTAATGATTCACAAAATATTATTAATAAGTTTTATTACAAAATGAATAAATTTAATTAGACCATCTAAAAAAAAATATCACTGACAACACGCAGGTTCGCATCTAGTTCAAGTAATTACTTTCAACTCTGCGAAGAGGTTTGGATTGCCATCTTGATTGTGAAACCCCTCGGGCATATTGATAGTTGTGTGAGTGTCGGCTTGCTTTATTGACTTTGGCAGGGGTTTGTTAGCTTTTTAGCGTGAATTTTCAATTCAAAATAGGGTAAGAAAAACAGACATTGTATTAGGTATCTTTCACTTAGCACACGTGAGTGACGTGACATGGGGATTGGGGAGACCTTTTAGCCCGTCTAGCACGTAAGAAAAAAAAAAGAAAAAAAAAAAGAAAAAGAAAAAGAAAACTTAGCAGGTCTAGCATGTTAGAGGAGGAGGAATGGTCCAGTCATTACTTGCAACTAAACACCTATAAAATTAGTTATTTTTTCACTATTTTTTTCTCCATTTTCTATCCTTTTTGTTTCACCTTAATCAAATATATTAGGTATCTTTCACTTAGAGCATCCGCATCCGCATCTGCAACTTTCATCCTATTATATTTTACTATATCAAAAAGTTACTTTATCAATTATACCATACCATTTTACAACACAACTAACATTTCAACTTTTATTTTCCTATTCTACTCATTAAAATAATATATATTACCCACTAAAATAATATAATATATAATTTTTGTGCTGTTGTTACAGTGCTACAGTGATCTTTTGGAATTAAAATATATTATAATTTTTACAATTGTGCTACAGTGTCATCCTACATTTAGGATGACATTGTAGCATAATTGCAAAAAAATTTGCAATTCTCAGATTTACAAGTCCGGCTGCTGGGCTCTTTTTGTACCTTTACGCTATATTTTCCCTATATTTTCCATTTACAATTGTCAATGGGAATGAAGTCTTTTGGCCGAATATTGCTAAATTCGGAGTTTATTTGCGTTATAGGCACTGTTCCAAATTATATAGAGAATTGAGGAAAGAGAGTGAATTTCGGCAACGGTGTTGCTGAAATTCAACAAAAGTATGAGAGAGAAAGAGAAAAAGTAGGAGAGAGAAAATTTTGAATTTCGATAATCACACTACCGAAATTCCTACGGCCCAAACCTGCTGGCCGAAAATCAATTGTGGCAATGCCATTGCCGAAATAGGGAAAAAAAAACAAATAAATAATGGTTGCCGAAATCTGGGGAGGAATTAAAAAAAAAAAAAAATGCTATGGCCACAATATTTTTACAACATTTTCACAACAAATCATAGGTGATTAGTTATTATTAGTTCAAATTTGAATTTAACATTGAGATTACTTTTTTAATCCAACAATAACAACCTGCCACTTAAATTTTTTTGTAAAATATTGTAAAAATTATGTGCACATATCATTTCTTAAAAAAAAAAAAAAAAAAAGTGGGATGGATTTGTGGCAATGGCATTGCTGAAATAGGAGGGAATTTTTTTCCCCTCCTATTTCGGCAATGCCATTGCCACAAATCCATCCCACTTTTTTTTTTTTTTTTTTTTAAGAAATGATATGTGCACACAATTTTTACATATTTTTACAACAAATTTTAAGTAGCAGGTTGTTATTGTTGGATTAAAAAAGTAATCTCACTGTTAAATTCAAATTTGAACTAATAATAACTAATCACCTATGATTTATTGTGAAAATATTGTAAAAATATTGTAGATGTAGCATTTTTTTTTTAATTCCTCCTAGATTTCGGCAACCATTATTTATTTATTTTTTTCCTCCCATTTTCGGCAATGGCATTGCCACAATTGATTTTCGGTCAGGAGGTTTGGGCAGTAGGAATTTCGATAATGTGATTACCGAAATTCAAAATTTTCTCTCTCCCACTTTTTCTTTTTCTCTCTCATATTTTTGTTGAATTTTGGCAACACCATTGCCGAAATTCACTCTCTTTCCTTAATTCCCTAAATAACTTGGAACAATGCCTATAACACAAATAAACTCCGGATTTAGCAATATTCGGCCAAAAGACTCAATGGGAATGCCCTTAGCACAATTAATTAATAAAGGTCAAATTTATTAAGCTACACGTGAGTGACATGACATGGGAAGACCTTTTAGCCTATCTAGCACGTAAGAGAAGAAGAAGAAGAAAAAAAAAAAAAAGTAGGTCTAGCACATTAGAGGAGGAGGAGGGATAGTTTAGTCATTACCTGCAACTAAACACCTATAAAATTAGTTATTTCTCCACTATTCTCTTCTCCTTTTTCTATACTCTCTATTTCCCCTCAATCAAATAGACATTGTATTAGGTATCTTTCACTTAGCACAATTGGTTAATAAATGTCAAATTTATTAAGCTACATGTGAGTGACATGACATGGGGAGACTTTTAGCATGTCTAGCATGGAAGGGAATAAATAAATTTAAAAAAAAAAAAAAAAAAAAAAACTTAGCAGGTCTAGCATGTTAGAGGAGGAGGAGGGATAGTTCAGTCATCACCTGCAACTAAACGCCTATAAAATTAGTTATTTCTCCACTATTCTCTTCTCCATTTTCTATACTCTTTGTTTCACTTCAATCAAATGGACATTGTATTAGGTATCTTTCAGTTAGCACAATTGGTTAATAAATGTCAAATTTATTAAGCTACACGTGAGTGACATGACATGGGGAGACCTTTTAGCCTGTCTAGCACGTAAGAGAAGGAAGAAAAAAAGAAAAAAAGGAAAAAAAGGGGGAAAAAAAAAAAAACTTAGCAAGTCTAGCACGTTAGAGGAGGAGGAGGGATAGTTCAGTCATTACCCACAACTAAACGCCTATAAAATTAGTTATTTCTCCACTATTCTCTTCTCTATTTTCTATCCTCTTTATATCACCTCAATCAAATGGACTCATATATGTCTATAACTTACAATGTGAACTATTTCCATTCCTTCCATATAGGGGATGATCATCGAAACCATTTTGTATGTTAACCCACGTATATTTATACTACTATTTAAGAGGCTTATTTTGTGTGGAATCCTTATTTTTTGGTTTAAAAATGTCCATACATCCGCATGTTTAAGTAGAGACAAAACTAAAGGACAATCCAGTAAAAATAAAACTCCAACTCCCACTAAAACATTGCTTAAAAAATAAAGCCACTCTCTTATTGATTTTCAAAATTCTTTATCCGCTTATAAATTATATTCTCAAAATAAAAATTATATATATAAAAAATAAAAACATAGATTTTTTTTTGGGTTACAAAATAGGACCACTAAAAAAAAAAGCCTCATTGCACGCGCAAAACATGTGTAATGATGCTAGTTCCACTTAACCATTTTGGTTTCATAAACACACAAATCCAGTTTCATAGAAATTTTTCAAGGAGAAATATCAATCTCCAACTTTCATAAACAAACAACTCTAAAAGTAGGAAAAGCACAAAAATATTCAAATAGCAATTGGGAAATGTCGGAGGATAACCTACATGAACTCGACTGTTTCTACTTTCTACATTCTAGTCGAGTTTGCCCCTAGCGTTGTTTAGTTTGATGTAAAATATTTTAAGGAAAATATTTTCATAATTTACTATGTTTGTTTTGCAATAAAATTATTGGTCAAAAGTAAAATATTTTTAATCAAAACAAAAACTAAAGGCAAAAACTGTAAAATATTTTACCCTTAAAAAATTGGTAAAACATTTTACACTTCGGCTGTGTTTGTTTTGGGTGAAAAGCATTTTCGGAAATGCTTTTCTGAATTTACGGGCGTTTGGTTGCACCTGAAAAATCGATTTTCCGGAAATTGATTTCCGTTGACTATCGGTCAGAGGTGAAAATGGATTCAGTTCCTATTTTCACTTCAAATCCTATTTTTCGGAAAACCCAAAAACAGAGAGCACGAAGAGGGAGAGGGAGAAAGAAAGAGAGAGCCCAGCGTCGGAGTCGATCCAAGCCCAGCGCCCAGCGCCCATCGCCGGCGGCCACGAACCCACGAACCGCCGATCCAAGCCGAGAGACCATCGCCGGCAACCACGAACCCACGAACCCAGTCCCCATCACCTCACTGCAACGAGCAAATCCAGTTCCGGAAAATCGATCGCGCCACGCCGTCGATCGTCGATCGTCGAACTCCTTCGAACCCAGCGCTCTTCGCACCGCGCCTTCCTCGATCTCTCCGTTTTTTTTTTTTTTAAGTTTGATTGTTGTTTTTGTTTTTTTTTTGATGAACTGATTGTTGTTGCTGTGGTTGTTGTGTTGTGTTGTTGTTGCCGGAATTTGGTGTTGTTGTTGTTGTTGTTGTGTTGTTACCGGAATTTGTTGCCGGAATTTATTGTTGTTGTTGTTGTGTTGTGTTTTTATTGCCGGAATTTGTTGTTGAATTGGTTGTGATGTTGAAATTTTTTGTAATAAAATTTGTTTGGATGCTGAGAAAATGTGAAAAATTTTCCGGAAAATAGCATTTTTAGAATACATTCAAACACATGAAAATATTTTCCACAACAATTTTCATAATTCAACCAAACACTTAAAAATATTTTCCTTTTTCGAAAAATAACATTTCCAGAAAATATGTATTTTCCAGAAACGTTTTACACGAAACAAACACAGCCTTCGTTCTCAATTTCTACCCCTCTCTCACTTTCTTCTCACACTCACACAACCCATCTCGCACAAGGAAGCCTTTCTCTTTCTCACAATCACAGTGGCTCATCAGTTCCTCTCTCACACTTCCTTCAACGAAGCCCAAGGTTGCCAGCATCGCCACAAAGCCACCGCGAACCACCACCTGGGGTGGCTCTCACTTTCAAGTTTCTCTCTCTACCACAGTTTCTCCCTCTCTCCTTACTCGTGTCTGCTAAGGCCGAAACCCAGGAGACCCATACCACCATTGATGGCAGTAGAGCACACGATGCCATCGCAAACGGTGGCCGCTGTTCTCTCTCTCTCTGTGTTCTTATTTCGGATTCTATGTGGGTTTGGGGATTGGGTTTCGTTTTGGGTTGTTAGGATCTGATGTTTTCAGCTTGGGTTTGAAAATCAGGAGTTTGGGCATGGTAGTTTGTAGATCTGTGGGTTTGGGTGTGTGCTCTGTTGAAAGTTTTTGTTTTGATTTGGTTTTTGGGTTTTCAAGCAAAAGATGGTTTATTGAATGAGCATTTTCAGGTTTTGTGTTTTTAGGATTTGTTGTTTGTGGAACTGATGTATGTGTTGATGTGGAGATGGATATTCTTGTGTGGTCAGTAAAGTGGTGGGTGGGTTTGTGTCAATTTGGTGGTGATCAGTGGATTGGTGCTTGGCTTTGATGGGTGGTTTGATTTGTGCATTTTCATTTTCATATGCACAGCTAATCACTGTAAAATGAAAATGTAAAATGAGAATATTTTCAGAGCGAAACAAACCGAGCGTAAGTCACATCATTAATTCCTTTACTTTCCTACAACCACTCAAAAACCAAACAAATGGATTATGTGAATTCACCTAAAATATTAGCATATTATTGCTTAACTTCAATATATATCAATCAACAAAATTAATGCTTTTTATCCAAAAAAAAAAAAAAAAAAACCAAAATTAATGCTAATTGCCATATTTTTATCTATACTATTTATAAGAGAATTTTTCTCTTTGTGTCAAGGTAATTAATACCGTCCTATACCGGTCGTATCGGCTGGTATGTACTGTATTAGTATGTATATCGGTATCGAAACATCAAAGTTTTGTACCGGTTTAAATGTCGGCCGTATTGGCCATGTACTGGCCATATCGGCCAATTTCGGGCAATACCGGCTAGTATCGGGTGTACCGGCCGGTACAGGAAAAAAGTTTTTTTTTTTTTTTTTTTAGTTTTGTAATTTTTGAATTTTTGTTAGGGCAAAATGGTAACTTACTTGCATTAATTTATTAGTATTATTTGTTTTCTTAGTATGCAATAGTAACTTTTAAGCTTTCTATTTTTTATATTGTGTTTTTTTTTTTGTTTTTGTTTTAATTGATATTAAAGTCTAAAACCATGAATTATTAGTTCTGAATTGAGGAAATGTTTTATGGTAAACTTTTATATTTATTATAATACACACACATATTTATTTATTTATAAATATAATAAATAGCGGTAAACCCAAAACGGTACACCGGTATTGACTGGTATCCGAAATATATCGTACCGTTGGCTAAACTGGTATAGTCTCTGGTACGGTATTGACTCTCTTACTTTGTGTTAGATTTTATATAATTTAGAAATACCCCTAAACTTTATATTTAACTAGGAAAAAACTTGAGGGCAATTGGGTAAAAATTTATCTCTAACTTCATTTAAAATGCCTACAAAATAAGGTATTTTCTTACTAATTAATGACTTCAAAGCAAACTTTTCTAAAATTTAAATAAAAAAAATTATCATACTAGACAGAAAAAATAAAAATAAAAATCTTATTGCACACGCATAGGGTGTATGATGAAGCTAGTTTTACATAAGAATTTAGCCAATAATCATAACTCTAACAGGTGTCAATTATAGGATGAGTTTTGAGTACATGTTGCTTGTAGCCCTGTAGTTGAAGAGAGTGGTGCCACAACTGCCAATCTAACAATGGATCTGGGTTGAGGTGTTACGGACGATATTGTAAGTGAGGTATTTGTGGCTTAGTATAATGCACACGTGATACGATTTTTTTTTTTGAAACCAAACAATTCATTCACTCATTAATATGTAAAAATTCTTGATACAACGCATCCACAGCAGGTGGTGGAGAGTCTTCCATCCAATACATTTCATCACTAATATTCCTAGCATGTTGAGCTACAGAGTGTGCAACCATATTACCACTCCTTTTAATGCAGCTGATTGAAGCACATTGTAGCCCACAAACAAGGTTTTGGATGTCTTCAAAAATGTGTCCCAGCAAGGAGTTGTTCTCTGCAGAGCATGATATTGCATTCATCACCAATGTATTATCCCCTTCAATGGCCAATCTTGAGAAACCAACTTCAATAGAGAACTCAACATCTCTCCTACACGCCAAAGCGTCAGCTTCTACACTGTTATGAACCAAAGGACCCTTAATCGACATCCCAGCCATCACCTCACCCTCTTCATTGCGGATAATTGCCCTAAATCCAGAACAATTAAGATTAGAAAAGATTGCTGCATCAAATTTCAGCTTATAGACTGATGGAGGTGGTGGTTTCTAGGAAATTCTAGCAGGTGTCATGACTGGTATAGCAGCAAGCTGAACCTGTGGTTTTTTGTACTCATCAAGATAGTCTAGTGCTGTTTTATTCAATCACCTTGGATCCATCATCTGTCCTCCATGCACCATCTTGTGTCTTTGATTCCATATAAGCCATGATTGAACAAGAAACAACTCAAAATCTGCATCAGATAACCTGTCAAAAAGAAATTCAAATGGCTAAATAATATCACTTTGGTTAGTTTAACACTTTTGCAGATTGATTGAACTTCTTGCCCACACATCTTGAGTAGCACCACACTCCCATATAGCATGAACGGTAAATTCCAGAAGAGATTTGCAGCAATGACACACCGGATCTGATATGATTTTTCTTCAAGCAAGGTTGACAAGAGTTGGTAGAATTTCATGGCAAGTCCTCCATCCAAAAACCTTAATTTTATTAGGCACTCGTAGCTTCCACAACTTCTTCCAAATCTGCAAACCACTAGGACCCCTTTAACTCTCTGCCTAATCCTTTTTTAGCATCACCCTTCTTGCTATATAATATCCAGACCTAACTGAATACAGTTCCTTCCTATTGTGCAGCCACACCACAGGATCAGATACTTGTCTATGGCTCAAATGAATTTTGCAAATAGCTTCAGCATCCTCGCTATGGAAACTAGATATGATAACATCACACCTCCAACAGTGTGATATTGAATCAATAAGCTCGAACTCCAGCCATTCCTCACTTTCCTCTTAAGCTGGGTGAAGAATTTTATTTGCTGGATAGTTAGGAATCCACTAATCCTTATGCACTCTAATGGACACACCATTTCCTACCCTCAAACAACAGCCACTCTTCAAAATTGGTAGTGCAACCACCATACTTTTCCACACATAAGAACTATTAGGTGAGTCCACAACATCTAGGAAATGACACCTTGGAAAGTACCTAGCTTTGAAACACTTAAAAAGGAGTGAATCATGGCCATGCAATAGTCTCCACCCTTGCTTAGCTAGCATAGCAAGGTTGAAGCTTCTCAAGTCCTGAAATCCCATCCCACCATCATTCTTTGGTTGAAATAAACTATCCCACCTCTTCCAATGAACTTTCTTCTCATCCCCCACTTGACCCCACCAAAATTTAGCACACAAAGCATTTAGCTCATCACACAACTTCAATGGCAATTGGAAAACTCCCATAGCATAAGTGGGAATGGATTGAGCAACCGCCTTAATAAGCACCTCCTTTCCAGCCTTAGACAACATCTTGCCTTTCCAACATTGCAACTTTTTCCAAACTCGATCCTTTAAAAAAGAAATGGTTTGGTATTTTGCTTGACCCACCAAAGTTGGTAATCCCAGATAGGATTCAAACCACTCCACCTCCTTTAAACCTAGGACTGACACAATCTCCACTTTTTCACTAGCAAGGGTATTACTATTGAAAAAGACTAACGGCTTTTCCATATTAATACATTGGCCAGATGCACTGGTATAAGTCTGCAAAACTTCATTGACCACAGCAACCTCACTTTGTGTGGCTCGGCAAAAAAGTAAAGAATCATCAGCAAATATTAGGTTTGAAATTTTAGGCGCCCTTCTGCATATAGAAACACCCTTAGCACACAAAAGGAATAGATATGGTGATAAAGGATCACCTTGGTGAATCCCTCTAGTTGGATGGATATTGCCTTAGGGTTTACCATTAAAGAGAACAGAAAAAGAAGGTGTAGTTACACAACCTATCACCCAATTGATCCACTTTTTAGGAAAACCCAATTTAGCCATTATACCCTGCAAGAAAGGCCATTCAACCCTATCATATGCTTTACTAATGTCAAGCTTCAATGCCAGTGACCCTTTTTTACCTTTTTTTCCAGGAGTGCATAGTGTGCAAAGTCTCATATGCCACCAGAACATTATCAGTTATCAATTGCCCTAGAGCAAGAGCACTCTGAGTAGGGGAGATAATATCTGGGAGGATCTGTTTCAACCGGTTAGCCAACAGCTAGGCAATAATTTTATAAATGACATGACAGAGACTAATAAGCCGAAAATCAGACATTTTCTCAAGTCTCTTCACTTTAGGAATCAACACAATATTAGTATGATTAATACCAGGAATCATGATACCAGAATTCAGATAATCCAATACAGTAGTAACTACATTATCACTCACAACATGCCATAATTTTTGGTAAAAGAGAGCATTCATACCATCAGGTCTAGGAGCCTTAGTTGGTTCTATCTGAAACAATGCTGCTTTAATCTCATCAGCCATAAAATCACTGGACAATAACTGTTGCATGTCTGGAGTCATCTTATGTTGTACTACACTCAAACAATCATCAATCTGATCACATGCACCTGCATTAAACAAACTCTCAAAATAAGTTATTGCCACATTAGCTATTTCTTCCATCTTTTCAACCCAAATGCCATCTAAATTTTTAACTCCCTGTATATGGTTCTGCCGCCTTCGTTCTGTTGCTTTGGAGTGAAAAAACTTAGTGTTTTTATCCCCATATTTCATCCAAGAAATTCTGGATCTCTGAGCCCAAAATATCTCCTGCTTCAGTAGTAGTTCATCCAAGGCTTTCCCTTAAAAATTCAGCTTTCGACTGCTTAGTGGGCTCTTCAATGTTTAGCTTCTCCAATTGCTCCTGAAGTTTCTTAATCTTTTCATTATTCGGGTTTGTTTTTGAAGATCCCCACGCCCTCAACACCTCCCTACAAGCAGCAATTTTCTCTTTAATCATGGCTAGCCTGTGCACATCATTCCCATCAGCATTCCATGCACCTTTTACTACATCCTCATAGTCCTCCAATAACAACCATGCTTCCTCAAATTTAAAGCTTCGATTATGAGTTTGGAGAATTATAGGGAGATGATCAAAGGCATGGGGAGAGAAATGAGTCATAGTACTAAGCTAGAACATTTCTCTCCACACCTTTGTTGCTACTGCATTGTCCAACTGAAGTTTAGTATTTGCCTTGCCATGTCTTTTATTGTTCCAAGTATACTAATAACCTCTATATCCCAAGTCTTCAAGCTGACAAACCTCCAAAACTGGTCGGAAAGCATCAATTTGGTTCACTTGAGCCGATCGTTTATTGAGCTTCTCAGAGGACTAAAGTATAGCATTAAAATCTCCAATACAAAGCCATGGACCTTCCACAAAAGATTTAAGATGGGATAGCAATTCCCATGACTTGTTTCTTTGAGTAGCTTCGAGCCAACCATAAAAACATGTCAACCACCAAATAAACCCATCATCTTCTAGCACTCTCACCATAATATGGTTTGTTGTGAAATTTATTAATTCCAACTGCACATCATTCTTCCAAATTAACGCCAATCCTCCTCCTAGGTCAGGTTGTTAAAAAATAATTCTATTAGGGAAAGGTAGTTCACCATACAGCTTCTCAAATCCTTCTTTATCTAATCATGTTTCCATAAGAAAATAAATAGTGGGAGCTTGTTCCCTCACAATTTTGCTAAGACTACGACATGTCCAAGGGTTCCCAAGCCCTTGGCAATTCCAGCTTAGGAGCCTTATTGCTTCCAGCAAGGGTGTTAGTCCACCCCCACTGATGTATCATCAATTTTCTTTTTTCCCCCATCTACTCTCCCTCTCTTCACAGTCCGTATAGTCTCCTCTTCTTGAAGTTTGGAAAGGGAATCAGCTTGCGTACAAGGACTTTTCCCTAATAGAGGTATACCCGTTGCCCTGATTCCACCAAGCCCATATTCCATTCTAATAATCCTAGTCCATGTAGATTTTGACTTAGTGGGGTTTAGCCCACTTAGCCCATCAACTTGCTTTTCCAACACAAGCTCTATATTGGATTTTGAATTCCCCACCTATGAGTCCATGATAATAGGGACATGATTTCCTTTATCTGCAGCCTCATTCTCGATACAATTATTGTCAAGTATAACCTCTGTTTTTGAATTTGAAAGCTGAGCATCCACATCCGAAACAATAGGGATAGAGTTCCTTGTATCCGTATCTTCTGTTCCTTTTTTCTCGGCTCCTATCTGCTGGGTTGCAACACTTATCCCATGATTCTTGGAATTATCTTCATGTTGGATATTTTCCATGCCATGAATTTCGGGTGTCATCATCATCCCTGTACCTACTGGCTGGTTGTTCCCTGAGCTACCCTTCCATGGTGGTGATCTTGGTCGTCCACCAGAATCATTCAACCACTCACTATACTGATATTCCTCAACTCCTTCATTTTTTTTCGGTTGCGAAGTGGCTTGCACAATGACTTAGATCATGCCCGAGAAGACCACAAAAATGGCAAAAGATTAGCAACCTCTTGTACTTAAACTTCACCCATGTTCGCACACCCTCCGAATCAGGTATAAAACCCCCACGCTGCAATGGTTTAGAAATAGGTAAGGCAACACAAACCCTCATAAACAGATTTGGAGTATCTTGTCTTCTCCTCCATTCAACTTCCTCCACATTGCCCAGTCTGTTACCTACCTCTGTTGCCACTTGGGGAGAGACCATATCAAAAGGGCCGCCCTAGATTTGAACCCAAAGAGACACATGATCTAGTATAATATTACTTGCATTCATCCCTTTACGCCATCTAGTAAGCATCAACAGTTGGTTATCAAAGGTTCACGGCCCCCATCTCAAAATACGACTCATATCGAATTCAGACTGAAACTTAAACTAAAAAAGATTCGTACCAACTTCTACGATCTTTAAATCCATATTCAATCCCTATGCTCTCTGTGGAGTATTCATGGCTGCCCTTTTATTAAAGGCCTTACATATCAGGAACTTACCAATGAGGCTCAAGTTGCAACTTTCAATCTCAGTCAATCTACCCTCATTAGAAATCTCAATAACTTCTTCCTCTTCTGCTGTTAACTTCATATTCTCCAAGCTATCGATCATGTCTTCTGCCATGATAATATAATAAATGAAAATAGAAAATTCAGACCCTTAGGATGAAACCAAGGGAGAGAGAGACTCATAAAAAATGAGAGAGAGAGCTCCTACAGAGAGGAGAGTTTCTGTGACATGAATTGTATCAACTACTATCAAGTGAAAAAAAGATACAAATCGTAGATAAGTATTAATCATATTTATGAATCGTATGCTATACGTATCATATAAAATCGAGTGACAACTGTACAGAAACAAATGGCTTAGATTTACTTGTGCAAAACATCTAGGATCACACATATAAAACCACAATTGTCTATGTGGTAGGCAACTAGTAATAGAGAAAAAGTTGTGGGTCCATGTGAAAGTAACAGATAATTAATCATAATCAATTATGAGAAAAATTTTTGTTCAAAAAAAAAAAAAAATTATGACAAAAATTATGAGACGTTCTATGTCCACAATATTTTTATAACAAATTCTAGTTAGCAAGTTGTTACAAGTTTTTAATTTGAATCTACAACTGAAATTACTTTGTTGCCCACTAATAACAGCAAGTAACAACTTGCCACATAGAATTTGTTATGAAAATGTTGTAAATGTAGCGTTTCTCCTTTTTATATGGTACTAAAATTACGCTTATTTATGAGAAAGGGAATTGAAAGAAAATGACGGACGGATGAGGCTAGTTCGAAATTCTCAACCTCTTGTTCAGCCTACAATGATGTGGCATTTGATACGGGATAATGTTTTAGGATTTCCAAGAATATTTAAAGATTCTCATGTTTGGTTGCAAATTACGCTAGGGAATCAAATACCAAGGGAATCTGGATTCCCCCTTTAAACCTCTCTTAGCAGGAATGTTGATTCTCTTTAAAATAGGTGGGTATTCCAATTCCCAAGGTTAAATGAAATTTTATTTTTTATAAATTGACAATTTTAATCCTTTTTTCTTATCATGTAAGCAATTAAGATAACAAAATATCTTTTCCCTTGCCTTTATCTTTTCCCACCAAAATAACATAAACAGGACAGACAACTTTGTTGATATATTCTTTAACAAAATTCTATTTAGGTTTCACGTGTGAAAAAAAAAAGTTTGAACGGGACCCTCCATTATTGCTAGGTAGTCACTTTTGCTGTTGTGCGTGTGTTGCTTAACAAATTATTAATAGTTTATACTTTGTTTTACATTATTTATTTAGAGGAAGATTATTATTTTATTATTATTATTATTTTTTTAAGGAATTGGTAGTTCATATTCAAATTTAAGGATAAAATGGGAAAAAAAATAATTCATTTAAGATTTCTGGGCATAAACTAAACATTATTTGGTAAGAGATTCCCAATAAAACCAAACATAGGAATAGCTACATTTCTAGGCATTCAGATTACAAGGAATCACATTCCTAAGAATTTGGATGATAAGAGTAATGTGAATTCCCTCGTACCAGATGCCACATGATGAGAATAAAATAAAAGAGTGAGACAATGTCGCCTAAATTATAAAATCAAGAAGTGGGGTGGTTTTGTTGTCAAGTCACCGTGTGTGAAATAAACACCACTCACAAAGATAAAACGTAAATTTGGCTAGGTGAAATATAATCATTGGATTTTTTTTTTGGATAAAATCATTGGATCTTTGGTAGTTTACGAATCATTGTGGTCCGTTTTGATTGTCAAGGTTTGTGCTAGACTGGTATATATACCTTACATCCAATTATGACCGAGTAAAATGGAAATTAATAATTTGTTTTAAATCTCGAATTCTAAAATTCGTTTCTCTCATCAAATAAAAGATGAATTTTTTTATTAACTAGTCGTAGACCCATGCGATGTGTGGGAACAAATAATTATTTTGTATTGTAATTTTCTCTAAAATTTGTTGAAGATAATTTGTTCTTCCTAAAAACTAAACTGTTTCTATTCAGTCTAATTAGGTCTACTTTCGTCTCATTCGGTCCAATTAGGTCTATTTCGGTCTACCCGGTCAATTTTGGTCCCCTTTAGTCCATTTTAGACTAATTGAACCATAAATTAATTCTTTTTGTAGGTTGCCTATCCAAGTTTAACTCAAAAATTCTTTTTTTTCCCATTAATTTTTGTGTTGAAAAGTATGATTTGTTATATTTTGGCTAAATTCTTTAGTTTTGAGTTAAAATATAAAAAGAAAATAGACATTAAAAATTAGAAATATGAGCTCTAAAAATACAATAAAATGATAAATATTCAAAAGTTTGATTCAGTCAACATTGGTTCTATTTGGTCAATTATGTCTTCTTCAATCCTATTCGGTCCTATTTAGTCTATTTTGTCCACTAAAGTTCTATTCGATCCACTTCGGTCCATTCAATCTTATTTAGTCCACCTCAATCCACATTGACTCTATTCGATCCACATTAGTCCTATTTTGTTCACTTCAGTCCTATTCGGTTCACATTAGTCCTATTCAGTCTACTTTTGTCATATTCAATTCACTTTGGTCCTATTTGGTTCATTTTGTCCACCTTTGTTTTATTTGGTCCTATTTAGTCCATGCTATCCACTTTGGTTTTATTCGGTCCACAGGGGTTCTATTCGGTCCATTTGGTCCACTTCGGGCCTATTTACTATTCACATTGGTTTTATTCGGTCTAGCAGTAATCCTCTTCATCTATGGTCTTCTCTATTCACTTACAAGATTTTTTATGAAAGTGCCATCTTCTTCAGCCTTTTTTCAATCAAATAAATACCCAGAAACCTCTAGCTCCCATTCAACTACTCTTTCGCTTACATGACTCAGGCCTAGACCAAGCTTTCATTGATGCTCTTCCTATGTTCTACTACAAAGATATAATAGGCTTGAAGGAGCCATCTGATTGTGCCGTTTGTTTGTGTGAATTTTCTGACCTTGACAAGCTAAGATTACTTCCTACTTGTAGTCATGCCTTTCACACTGCATGTATGAAAAGCACGCCCTCTCTGTAGAGGGACTCTATTGGGCTCTGGCAATCCTAAGAAAATTCCAGCACTATATTTTGTTGTTTCCAGGGAGCAATCAAATAGGTTTCCCTGTGATGGAGAGGACGTGTCTTGTGGTGGTCAGAAGCCAATAAATATAGAGGAAGCTGTTGGCGAAAAGTGGGTATTTTCTGTGAGACTTGAGAAGTTCAGAAGCTTACATGATGGAGTAGGTTGTGGAAGGAGAGAAATTGAAATAAGTAGCTGCAATTTTTATGCTAGGAGATGTTACTCAATGGGTACATTTCAATACGTGGTTGATGATTCAAATCTACAAGTGGCATTGTCTGATGGTAATAGTGTTGGTGATGGAGGTAGTAATGTGAAGCATTTCAATGAAAGAGGATACCTTGCAAAATTTTCAGATAACGGGGATGTGGAGGGAAAGAAAATCAGTAGCCGCATTAAAGGCGAGAACTTCTTTGTATCCAAGATCTGGCTTTGGTCAAAGAAGAAAGTGCTTTGAACAATCGAATGGATTTGCTGCGTTTCCTTAATCCAAGTATATCCCAATTAATAATGATGAAACTCATGAACTGTAAAAGTTGTATGAGTATGACTAAATTTTTTTGTGTTCTCTCTTGATTAATCAATCAATCACACACGTAAGCTAGTAAGGTTCTGTCCTGTTTATCTTATTTCCAGTTATAATGGAAAGATACACCTCTTATTTCAAAAATTTCTCGTCTTTTGCCAAAAGTTTCAAGGGCAAGTTCCATAGATTACCATGCATTATGTTACATACACTTTGTTACAAACACATTCATTCATTACCTTTTGTCAAAAGTAAAAGCTCGTATTTGTGTTAAAACACAAGAGCTTGTTCAGACAAAAAAAAAAAAAAAATCTACAGCTAAATTGCTTTTACTCTAACTTAGACTAAGTGTGAAACAAGAGTAAATAAGTGCAATGACCCGATAACACTACCCTAAGCCAAATTCATCCATCATCAACAATAAAATGAAAGCTTAAAGAGTATGGAAGAGAGATACAAACATATATAAGATAACACCGAGACGTGTTATCGAAGAGAAAACCGAAGAACTCGGCGAAAAACCTCTCCGCGATCCTTCAAGTCGAAATCGATCCATTAGAGAATAAAGTTAGAGTACACGAATAATAAAAGACCCTCTAAGCCTAGTCTACCTCATGTACTTGAGCCCTCCAAGGTCCTACTACCAACGGACTTCTTGAAGTCATGTCTTTTCTAGCTTTTCGAATCCCGCACTACGCCTGATTGCATCCGCCAAGCCTCACCGGCTTCTTTTAGCAAATCCCCAAAGCTTCCTAAGCTCCAAAACACTCTCTACATTCTGAAAATGTGTGGGTTGTGTTTGAGTACGAATCTTCTCTCAAGGTATGACAATGGGAGAGGGAAGGAGAAAAGGCTACAATGATTTCTCACTAAGGATAAGTAACTCTCTCTCTAAAAGATGGGTGTGTTGTGTTATAAAAAACCTATCTATGGTTTTTCTCTCTGAATAGTCTCTTTTACTTTTGTGGGTAATGAGGGTATATATAGTATGGGTGAAAGGTAAGAAAGTTACACTTAAAATCCTTTAGGCAGAATGTTTCGCGGGTACCTTGCTAGATGGCTTGTCTTGTGAAGTACTCGCGAAACATGTGCTTCTCATGTGGCATTTTCGCAGGTTACTCTTCTCGTGAACTTCTTGCGAGCTAGTCGCAAAACTGTATTGATTCTTCATTTTATGCTCGATTCTTCACCAACTTAATACTAAACCCAATACAATAAAATTCCACAAAATACAAGAAACAAAATAATGCAATTATAACACTTTTTGTCATCGAATAAAGCCAACATAAAATATAATTGTAAATCATAACTTTATAAAAAGTTTCATGGGCAAGTTCTCATCTTGGTCTCTAAAGTTTACCGAGTATTTTTGCTCTCTGAAGTTTCAATTGCGCATTATTGCCTATTGGTTCCTTAAATTTAAAAAATAAGTGCTATTGGTCATTCTATTAACTTCTATTAGTTTACTAACCTATGTGTCTAACATAACCAACGGTAGTAGCTAGATATTCTTTGTTGTAAGTATGTGAAATCTAACACTACACATTCAATTGAATTAAGTGATTCTTACAATCCAGAACAAAATTTGCTATTTCCAAGGACAACTGCACTTAATGAATTGGAGATAAAATTTTACCTTTTACGTACTATTTTGTAAATACGTTGCAGTGGGAAGAACCCATAAAATGAATCTAATTTCCATTTAAATTTTAACTTAATTAGAGTACGTACTAGTTTAATATACCACAAATGTAAAGAAAGAGAGAGAGGGTACCTCAATGCTTTGGAGTTAGATGGCACTTGGATGAAGAGTTCACAGTGATAGAAAACTCGTTGAGAGTCTAATTTGATCGTCATAAATTAGGTCGTAGTTAGTAAGTTTAAGAATAAATACAAGGTTAAGGATAAAAACTAAAAGTTTAAAAAGTTTAATAAACTAAAAACCCTTCACCAACAAATTCTTCCATTTTTTTTGCCAAAAATATACTCTTGGTTCCTAAAGTTTACCCATGGAGCGATTTTGGTTTCTAAAGTTTCAAGTAAGCACTATTGCCTATAGGTCCCTAAAGTTTAAAAAATGAGCGTTGTTGGTCATTTCATTAACTTTTGTTAATTTGCTTGTCTATTTGTTTAGCAGAGTAATGACATGATAATATTCTATTGACTGATTGACGTGACAACTTTTTATTATTACAAAATTACACATAATAAATTCATGATTTACAAAATAGGTATGGTCTTTTCCCAAATCAAACTTGCTTCAAACGGTTCTTTCCCCAAACAATCCAAATCCCCTAACATGCAAGGCAATGGAGAAATCGATGATAAGATACCCTTATTATTTAAAGAGTAACCAAGAGTTATGTAACTTAATTGATACTTTTTGGTGTTCCTAACGGAAATGCCTAATGTTCAAATCCTTCCAACCAATGTAATTATCAAATTTATAAAACCTAAAATAAAAGTATACAATAAAATATTTTTCCACACCCCTTAGCCTTTAGTCTTCTCTCTTCCCTGTCACTATTGTTTATAAATGTTATCTACTCAAATTCTCCCCTTATTCTAATAAAGGAGAAATAAATTAAAATTTAATTATTAATACTATAATTTTGTACCCTTATTCCAAGAAGGGAGAAACAAACTAAAATTTAATTAGTACGATAGTTTTGTAATAACCAATAAATTAATTAAAAAAAAATGAACCCACCAACATGTGTCGTGTTGGGTTTCAAAACGAAACCGTCATATTTTCCCATCTGACTCTGAGGCTCCCAAATTTGTGTCCCGTTTCCCTTAGCTCATGAATAAAATTCATTTCAAGTTTATCATTAAAACTAATAATAACTACACTTATCACACGTGGTTTGGGCGCACCATAAGGCTCTTTTTTTTAAAAAAAAAATTTAGTATTATAATTTTTCATTCATCACAATTTGAAAAAATAAATAGAATTTTTTTCTGAAGAGAACAGGATTTCTATTTCAATTAGAATATATATATATATATATATATATTGTGATCAACGTTGACTATTTAGTAGAGAGTTAATAACCGGTACGTTTTTTTCTTTTAATTTTTATCTATTTATTGTTTTAGCCTGAATTCTTATTTGTAAGAATAATGAAAAATTAAGGGTATTTTTAAAGGAAAAAAATTTAGGTACAATATTTTAGGTATTGTTTCTTAAGTTCCCCACTAAGATTAAGTCATGTGGCTACTTAACTAAAAAATACATTTCAATTCCATGAAGAAAAATCCACATGGTAGAATCTTAAGAGGAAAACCTAAAGAACAACGCTCCTATTTGGATGGAGGGGGGGAAGGAGGGGAGTAGAGCAGAGTCGGCTAAAAATAAGCTAATTTTGTGCTAAATCTACTCTACTCTACTCCCCCTCCCTCTCCCTCAATCCAAACGGACCACTGTACTATACTTAAATCTTGCCAATTTTTAAAAGTGAAAAATGTAATAATTAATTTTCTAAATCCTTTTAAAATATAGAGATTGCATTCATCACCAATGTATTATCCCCTTCAATGACCAATCTTGAGAAACTAGCTTCAATGGAAAACTCAACAGCTCTCCTACATGCCAAAGCTTTAGCTTCTGCATTGTTATGAACCAAAGGACCCTTAACCGACATCCAAGCCATCACCTCACCCTCTTCATTGCGGATAATTGCCCCAAATTCAGAGCAGTTTAGATTAGAAAAGATTGTTGCATCAAACTTCAGCTTATAGACTGATGGAGGTGGTGGTTGCCAAGAAATTCTAGTAGGTGTCGTGACTAGTATAGCAACAAGCTGAACCTATGATTTTTTGTACTCATCAAGGTAGTCTAGTGCTCTTTTATTCAACCACCTTGGATACATCATCTGTCCTCCATGCACCATCTTGTTTCTTTGATTCCATATAAGCCATAATTGAACAAGAAACAACTCAAAATCTGCATCAGATAACCTGTCAAAAAGAAATTCAAATAGCTGAATAATATTACATTGGTTAGTTGAACACTTTTGCAGATTGATTGAACTTCCTGCCCACACATCTTAAGCAGCACCACACTCCCATATAGCATGAACAGTAGATTCCAAAAGATATTTGCAGCAATGACACACCGGATCTAATATGATTTTTCTTCAAGCAAGGTTGACAAGAGTTGGTAGAATTTTATGGCAGGCCCTCCATCCAAAAACCTTAATTTTATTAGGCACCCATAGCTTTCACAACTTCTTCCAAATTTGTAAACCACCAAGACCCCTTGAACGCTTTGCCCAATCCTCTTTTCGCATCACCCTTCTTGCTATATAATATCCGGACCTGACTGAATACACTCCCTTCCTATTGTGTAACCACACCATAGAATGAGATACTTGTCTATGGCTCAAATGAATTTTGCAAATAGCTTCAGCATCCTTCCTATGGAAACTAGATATGATAACATCATGCCTCTAACAGTGTGATACTCGTCACACCCTTAGGTTTTTTTTGTTATTGGAAAATGTAGTGATCTGAAATTATAATGGATGTTCTAAATTAACTCTTACCTAAAAAATAAAACAGCCTTTGAGCACGCATCTCCAATTCTCTCAATTCTGTGTTTTCAAACTCTTTTCACCCACCTCTTTGCTTCATATTTCACTACAAACAACAACAACAACAGATGGATTTGAGGCAAGCTCTTTCTTAGATCAAATCTCAGTCCTCTCTCTCTCTCTGATCTCATACGCGTGCTCAGAGGATGCTAGCCCTAAGGATACTTCACCAATAGGATATTTTGGAAGAGTCTAGAATAGCGAAAATTATCTGTATCTTAACTCTTAAGAGACTATGATATTAGAAATTTTCCTAAGGGTGAAATTAACATTTCCATAAGGATTTGGATTTGAAATTCAACTTAAATTATGACGAACTCTATCTAAATAAGAACTAAGAGACAAAGGGAGTGTTTGGTAGAGTAGTTTCAGAATTGTTGTTTGTAATTTTTTGAAATACATATAAGTGAAAAAGTGTATAAAAAAGTGTGTAATATTGTTAAAAATGTGAAAATATGAGTTTGAACTTACTCACAAAATAGGTCCAAAAATATTTATTTGGTTTTGAATTTGATTGATCCAATAAGCATGGCAATGTACCGGTCTGCATTACAATAGTGTCTACCTCTATTAAAAAAAGAAAAGAAAAAGTGTATAGTCCCTACCTAGTGATCAAGAAGTACAATTCATCTTTCTCAAAAAAAGAAGTACAATTCATCTTCAACGTCTTCGCCAAGTCAAGTAATGAAGTAGCTTTTTTCACGTGTATCATTTTTTTTCCCCTGTAATGCTAAAGAAACAATTTTTTTTTTCTTATCTTAAGGTATGGAACTGATAAATTATTATAATTATTGCAATATTTTTTAACTTGACCACCACAAATATCATTCGTATTTTGCATCAAGTATTATGTAACATCTCAACAAATCATACATGCAACAATAAACAAAACATGGCCAAATAGAGAGAGAAATTGAAGTGAGAAATGTAGAAATAAAAAAAGTGAGATCAGAGAGAGAGAGGGCTGAGATTTGATCTAAGAAAGAGCTTACCTCGAATCTATCTGCTGTTGTTGTTATTTGTAGTGAAATTTGAAGCAAAGAGGTGGGTGAAAGGAGTTTGAAAATGAAGAATTGAGAGAATTGGAAAACTGAAGAAGAAGCAATCTGAGTTTAAAAACTAATGTGAGTGCGTGTACTAGGAGTGTGGTCCTATTTTGTAGATAGTATTTTAGGTGGAAGTTAAATTTTTACCAAGTTAAAAAAGCATTTTGTAGGGATATTTTGTAATAAAAAAAAAAAATCATGTCCAAACAAAAGAAACCGCTTAAATAATAATAATAATAATAATAATAACCAGCCTCTGAGCACGTGCGTGAGCGCGTGCTCAGAGACTCTTCTATTTTTTGGATAAAGATTAATAATTTGTATTTATTATAATTTGAAATTTCTACTTTTTCCAATAAAAAAAAACTAAGGGTGTAACGAATTTTTTTAAAAAAAAATTGAAAAAAAAAAGAAGATAGAAGAAACAAATACATCGTAATGAAGTAAAAAAAAGAAATGAATACGTGAGGTGAGTTTTGTAGATGAGAGAAGTTTTAAAACTAACAAAAGAGTAATCCTATTTTATAGGGAGTTAGTGAGTAGAAGTAGGAATTAAAATCAATGTAAAAGTAGAAATTTATTAGAAAAAGGAAGACATTTCAACGTAAAAGTAAGAATTTATTATTTTTATCAATTTACTATTTTAATTCCATTTTTAAGTTTTAGGTAGGGGTATTCTTGACAATAAAAAAAATAATAACTAATTTTCTTTTTTTAATTTACTATTTTAATCATATTTTTAAGTTGTTGATTAATTACTTTAAGAGTATTTTTAACAGAAAGAAAAGTCATAACTAGCTTTCTGATACCTCTTAATACATACGGATAATAATAATAAGAAAAAGAAAAAAACTAGTGAGTAATAACTGACCCGCTAGTACTTAAAAAACAGAAGTGGAAAAAGACTCCAACACTCCAAACTGAACTGACTTCCTTAACTCTCGGAGAAACAATCCAGCACGATCCCATGATTTTGCCTATGCCTCTTCAGTTGCTCTTGCCTCTGATGCATATCACTCTCTCTTTGATCTCACAGTGCTTCGATTCTCTCTCATTCCCAAAGTAACTACTAAGCAATGAGTGTGGCATCGGAGAAACCCACAGTTGCGGTGTCAAACCTTCCACAAACAATCACAGTCCTCGACCTCCGTCACTTCCTCGAATCCCAACTCGGCAATGACTCAATCTTCGCCCTCGAAATCTCCACCGAGCGCAAGCAATGGAAGCCCCGAAGCTTCGGTCGAATCCAGTTCGCCACACTCGAAGCCAAGCTCAAGGCCATGGCCGTGCCTCTTACTTTCGAATCCCACACTCTCCGACTCTCCGAGACAACCTACGACGACATCGTCGTACGCCCCGTGGAACCCAAGCACCGACTCGATAACTGTGTTTTGCACGCGGGTTTTTTCGTTCGAGAGTGTTGCATGAGTGTGTTGGAGTCTTGGGAGGGTGTTAGGGTCTGGGTTATGCCCGAGAGACAAAGGGTCGAGTTCTGGGTGTGGCAAGGTTCGGAGTGTTATAGACTCGAGATTATGTTTCATGATGTTTTGGAGACTGTTCGGTGTAGTCTTGCTGATGGGGATGCTGATGCCTTGGTCTTAAAGGTTTGATTTTTACTTTGTATTTTTTTTTTCTTAGCTTTTTCTGTATGGCTTTGTTATTTTATGATGAATGTGTTGCAGCTTTAATAGGAGAAGAAACAAGTTTTGATTGTTCCATTTTTTTTTTTTATCTCTCTTGGATTTTTTATAGGAATAAGAATGAGATAATAGGGAACAATGTATGCCAGTTATCATTCTCTAGTTTAGTTGCTGAGCTAGATAGGGGTAAATGGTTTCTGATAGTATATATATTTTTGATAGAATTATGTTATTGTGACTAGGTCCTCTATCGGATCACCCTCGTTGTCAAATGGAAAAATTGGGAGATCTTTGGATGGAGAGGCGGTAATTTCAAAAAGTTGCTAATTTTCCTCAAACATGGGTGGTTAAAAGTCTGTTTAAAGTTGAATTGAAAGGATTTGAGATTTTGATGGAGGAAGGAGGCCTCTTTTCAACCTGAGAATTTACAAAAGAGGAAGATTCCATCTTCATTCTATTTTATTGGGCAGAGATGGAGCATGGTGGCTCCAGAAACGTCTATAGGAGCTAATAACACTGGAATGATACTTGGATTTTTTTTTTTTTTTTTGGTTTGTTTGTTTGTTGATAAATGCTACCTGGGGTTCATTAGATCAAAAGGGAAGCTTTTCTGCACTATTTTTGCTTGTGACAAAGAAGCTTTAATGGCGAACTATATGAGATTGAATAATTGCATAATGTGTTGGGATGTCATGTTTTACTAGACTTGTCCAGGATTGAGGGTTGGAGATGTTATGCTTGTTCCTGGGCCTTCTTTATTCCTCCAAAGTTAAAAGGGATGGAGAAGAATGACTTTTGATTTCCTACTAAGAGTGGTGTTTTTGAGGTAAAATACTATTTTAAGGTCCTTTATAACATATCTCCCCACTTCTTTCCATGGAAAAGCATTTGGAGGAGAAAGGCCCCATAAGAGTAGCTTTCTTTCACATGGACAGCTATTAGAGGGAAGATTCTCAAGATGGATAATAATCTTCAGAAGAGAAATATTTGCAGTGTACATATCAAATAGATATATTTGCATTGTAGAGTAGTGTTGCATGTGTAAGAGAAGTGGGGAGTCCTTAGATCAACTACTCCTTCATTGTGATTTTTCTTATAATCTATGGTCTTTGGTGTTTTGTTTGTTTGGACTCCATTGGGTTATGCCGATTTATCTGTCAATGTTGTCCTTGCAATCAATAAAAGTATTGTGGTTTGTCTCAAATTTGGTTGAGTGGTAGTCTCTGATATGTATGCTGAGGGTCCGTTTGGATACAACTTATTGTTGCTGAAAACACTGTAGCAAAATAATTTTTAAATGTATGAATAGTGCCGTGAGACCTATTTTTAATATTTTTTAATGCGTGAACAGTGTATGTACAATGCGTGAACAGTGCATACACTGTTCATGAACAGTAAATATTGTCTCTCAAAGTCAACAAATGGGGGCAAAAAAAAAAAAAAAAAAAAAGGAGAAAACGCGTGAACAAAAACGCAACGCTGGATTAATTGCTATCCAAACCCACACTGAGACATTTCTTTTGTTTTGGGTTTTGTTGATGTTTTGACTTTGTCTGATTGTGTTTGCTGCTATCTTGGTGTGCAATGTAGGCTAGAAGAAGTTTTTTAATTTGGGACATTGTAGGTGAATCAGAAAGAGGTGCTATAAGTACACCTTCATTTCAATTTCCATTATTATCCTTTTATTGTGTCTTCTGAAAAATGTATTGTCTAACCTTGTTAGATTGAGAATGTATGATCAATAGAGATTGAGAGTTGATTTATGTTATGGAATAAAGGATTATTGGGTTGATTCGGTTGAATGTGAACCCAATATGGATGATTGCAGTTGCTGCCGAAATCTTGTTTCGCATTTTAGTGCTAAGAAAAATGTAGATTTTTGCATAATAATGCAGCCTATTCCTTCTGGTAATTCCCTGCCACCTTTATTTCAAAAGATTTATGAAACAAGCTTGCAAGAGAAGACATGATTGCATATTAACTAGCTAATGATACAGCCCTATATAAATGGGAATGGCAATAAATGACGTGTTTAGCCAACCTCAAAGAGTTGAATTAGATTTATTAATTTGAGATGACTTGAATTAATTTTATCAATAAATTGAAATTTATATTTATTTGAAAGTGAAGTTATAATTGAAGTTATTTCTTTCCTTTGTGATAGGAGCTTCTGGATTTTTTTTCCCTTTATTATTCTACTAAATAATGAATGCATCAGTAAATTACCTGCATGCTGTAACTGAACCTATTTTCAAGATTCTCTATTAGGTTAGCTTTATAGTTCCATAGAGGTGGAGACGATAGTGAGTTTAACTAAATTTATCTTGTTGATTAGGATTCAAGGATAGATTTTTATTAATGAATATTTAGAGCTTTTAATAAATAGAATATGTTTTGACTCTATTGCAGATAGCATCACATATGAATTAGTAAAGTCATAATGCGCTTAATAATGATTAAATTCCCTCTTAGGCCTTTAAGTTGGTAAAGTTTCTGATATGATGCATAACAATGGCAGCTGTATAATGAAGTATGTTGTACTCAACTTTGTAATATCATTTGCTTGGGGTTGTGAAAGAGGGAATAAGTGGGAGATTGGGCGTTTGTAGCATACAACTCTTGGATGAAATTATCATTTTTCAATTACTTTATCTCTTTTCTGACATTACTTACTCTTGTTGATTGGTTTCTGGCTTTAGAATACTTTGACTCAAAGTGTACTAATCTTATCTCCTCAAGTATGGACCGAAGATCTATCAGAAAATTTCTGGACCTGATATAGATTCAAAATTTAGTGCTGATCGGTACAATTTCTGTAAGGAAGATTTTGACTTTCGTTGGGTTCGAACAATAGACTTTTCTACTATCAAGTCAATTGGACAGTCAACTTCATTTTGTTGGCAAATTGAAGGATTACTGGCTTCAGATATTTTTACAAGTTTCCTCCGTTATAAAGAAGATGTGAATGATCTAATTTTAGAGGATGGAGAGGAATTCTCTTCAACATCTGAGACAGTTCCACTTGTGAAATGCAATCCTGCCTCTAACTTAGCATATGAGATCCTTTTCCAAATCAATTCCCTTGTCCATACCCAGAAAATTAGCCTTGGTGCAGGTACTGATCTGATTGAGATACTTAGCAAGAAAGATGTTGAAACTGCTCTTATGGTTCTTCAGAAGATGCACAAGCTAAGTTCCACTTGTTATGAGCCTGACTCATTTGTAAAGACTCAATTACATGTCCTAGAAAGGAACCGTAAGAGTGTTCCCCCCTCTTCCTTCAATAGGTTAAAAGATCAAAATGTAATGAGTTGTCATAGGGCCCTAATCACCCCGTCAAAGATTTATTGCTTGGGTCCTGAGCTTAAAACTTCTAATTATGTGGTGAAGCATTTTGCATCATATACTTCAGACTTTATGAGAGTTACTTTTGTTGAAGAGGATTGGAGTAAGCTTCCTGCAAATGCCATTTCCACAAGTATCCAGCGAGGTATTTTGGCCAAACCTTTTAGAACTGGAATATATCGTCGCATATTGTCTGTTCTTCGAGATGGGATTGTGATAGGAGCTAAAAGATTTCAGTTTTTAGCTTTTTCGGCTAGTCAACTGCGATCAAATTCTGTTTGGATGTTTGCTTCTAATGACAAAGTAAAAGCAGAAGATATCAGAGAATGGATGGGGTGTTTCAACAAGATTCGCAGTGTATCTAAATGTGCAGCAAGGATGGGTCAGTTTTTCAGTTCCTCTAAGCAAACTCTTGAGGTCCATGGGCAAGATGTAGAGATTATTCCTGATATCAAAGTGATCTCTGATGATACTGACTACTGCTTCTCAGATGGCATTGGAAAAATTTCTGAGTCTTTTGGTTGGGTAGTTGCTCAGAAGTGTGGATTAAATCGAACCCCTTCAGCGTTTCAAATTCGATATGGTGGATATAAAGGTGTTGTCGCTGTTGACCGTAATTCCTACCGGAAGCTATCTCTGCGTAAAAGTATGGAAAAATTTGAATCACAAAACAGGATGCTTAATGTTACTAAATGGAGTGATTCCATGCCTTGCTATTTGAATCGAGAGATTATCACCCTCTTGTCTACCTTGGGAGTAAAGGACGAAGTATTTGAGGCAATGCAAAAGGAACAACTGTGTCTGCTGGGAAAAATGTTGACCAATAGAGATGCAAGTTTAAAGGTCTTAGAGATATTGAATGGATCAGATTCTAGAAACATTCTGGTAAAAATGCTGCTTCAGGGTTATGAGCCAAATCAGGAACCTTATCTCTCAATGATGCTTCAAGCACATTATGATAACCTCTTGTCTGATTTGAAAAGTAGATGTCGAATATTTGTCCCAAAGGGTCGGATCCTGGTTGGTTGCTTGGACGAAACCGGTATTTTAAATTATGGCCAAGTGTATGTCCGCATTACCATGTCAAAAGCAGAACTGCAATCTGAGGATCAGAGTTTCTTCCGGAAGGTGGATGAGACAACATGTATAATAGTAGGGAAGGTTGTTGTGACCAAAAACCCTTGTCTTCACCCAGGAGACATCAGAGTTCTTGAGGCTATCTATGAAGTGGAATTAGAGGAGAAGGGTCTGGTGGATTGCCTTATCTTCCCTCAGAATGGACAACGGTATACATCACATCTCTAGATTAATTGTTTTTAATTTACATTTTTGGATTAGAGTCAGCAATTATTATGGCTGCACCAGATATGGTACGTTAGTGAGGTGCAAATTGCACCGTGCAATTGTTAGAACCATTGCGTGGCTCAACATTTATTTTACCACAACGATTTGACAATATCATGAAAAACTCATCTTCCTACTTTGACCATTTTAGTTTACCTTCCTAAAGTATTTAGGTCCTCAGGTTGTTATAAATCACAAGGATCAGGTTGACAGGTAGTTCTGGCATATGAACTGTAGAGTTTAAATTTGAGCATGTCCCTGTGTAGTGAAGTTAGACAGTTAACTTCATATTATGGATATGTTAATATTCACTTGGTTTTAGTGGGAACTCTGTATTCCTTTTCTCATGGAGTTCTTTGTCTATTATTTTTATTAAAGAAAGTTATTTGTTGGAAGGCTTTGCTGGGTTGAGCTGAGTTTACTACCATTTTTACTACTTCCTTCTTGTTTTCCTAGACGATGCATTTACATTTGATGTCATTAGTGATTGCGACAATATAATGCCTTTCTCACAGGGGCAATTTTACCTAGTATCCTGGTTAGCAACTACTCTTGAAACCCACTTTCCCTTGCCAGGAAAAGGAAATTTCCATTTCATTAGTGATTGTGACAATCTCTTGCTTCTCACAGGAGCAGTTTTACTTAGCATCTTGATTTGCAACTACTTATGAAACCCACTTTCCATTACCAGGAAAAGAAAATTTTCATTTCATTCTGTCTAAACACCTGCCTGCATTTAACATCTCATTCTGTTTAAGTCACTTACCTGCACTGGGCAGTCATTTCCTACAGCAATGTCTTGAGCCATGTATTATTATAACAACACATAATAGGGCATGAAGGAATGGTTAGTTCTCTTAGTTCTTAGACAGATAATAATCGTATCAAGAATTTGTGTCCACAGACCACATCCAAATGAATGCTCTGGTGGTGATCTTGATGGAGACCTCTATTTCATTAGCTGGGATAAAGATCTCATCCCCCATCAAACTGAGGCCCCAATGGACTACACAGGGAGAAGACCTCGTATAATGGATCATGATGTGACCTTAGAGGTATATTTTCTAAATTTAGTTTTACCCAATAGAGTTGAAATAGAAGTTTCATTATATTTTTGTTATTTATTATTTGCTCTTCTCATTAGTCTGGGTGAATTTGCAGGAAATCCAAAAGTTTTTTGTTGATTACATGATCAATGATACTTTGGGTGCCATCTCGACTGCACATTTGGTTCATGCTGACCGTGAGCTAGATAAAGCCCGAAGTAACAAATGTCTAGAGTTGGCAAACCTTCACTCAATGGCCGTCGACTTTGCAAAGACTGGTGCACCAGCTGAAATGCCCAGGGTTTTGAAACCAAAGGAGTTTCCAGATTTCATGGAGAGGGTAGACAAACCCATGTATACCTCCAACAACGTACTGGGCAAGCTCTACCGTGCCACTGTTGAATCAACCGTGAAAGAAAGGCCAAACTTGGTCCAGTTGGAGAAGTTTTCTAAAGAAACTTACGATAATGATCTTGAAGTGGATGGTTTTGAGGCCTTCCTTGAAATTGCAGAAAAACACAAAGACCAATATATAGAGAAAATGAGTAGCTTAATGAAATATTATGAAGCTGAGACTGAGGACGAAATGCTGACAGGTAATCTGCGGAAACGTGCTGCATATTTGCTTCGTGATAACAGGAGATATGGTGATTTTAGGGATCGGATTTTGCTCTCAATGAAGAGGCTACAAAATGAAGCCAAAGAATGGTTTGAAATGAGTTGCAAACCGCATGAACGTCAGCAGATGGCCTCAGCATGGTATCATGTTACATATCACCCTACTTATTACCGGGAAGACTTTAATTGCTTGAGCTTTCCATGGATTGAAGGTGACTATTTGTTGAACATTAAAAAATTGAATACCGGAAAAGTTCACATAAAAACAAGTCACAAGTAGCCAATTTGTGTTCAGGAAGAATTTAAGTTTATTATTTTCAATTTATCATTGATAGGAATTTCGTTTGGTTCACTTTTTACTAAGTTCTAACTAGTTAAAAAGCACTTTTCTAATCCAGTGGGGTTGGCCGAGTGGTTGGGCACTCGGTCTCAAAGTGGCTGTATTGGATTTGACTAGGAGCTCCCTAGTTCAAGTCCAAGCACCAGCACTTTGAAAAAACTCATTGGGCCCTGCTATGGGCCCACCCGTCACAAACAGTGATAGCCTCTAGTTGAAAAAAAAAGAAAAAAAGAAAAAGAAAAAGAAAACACTTTTCTAAGATATAAGTAGCGATGGGACTAGAGAAAAATCATAAATGTTAGGAAATTGACTAAGTCATTCATCAGTTTTTAGTTGACACAGGTAAAGATATATTCCTGTAGGTGTTTAAATTCAGGTTACTCAATTTGGACATCTTATTTGAATAACAGATGAAGTTGTTCACACAAAATTTAACTCTTGGTGTATTAATTTTTACAAAGCACTTGATAGGAAATTAAGTAGTTTAAGGAGATGGCAGTGGCCAAGATCCTTGTTGTTAAAGCTAAACTAGTTAGCAACTCTTGATGTTTTTAAGACATTTAGGGTTTAAATCCTTCTCTCACCAATTATAACTATCAATTTTTTTTTTTTTAAGGAGATAGTAGCGGATTTGATCATAAGTTCTAGATAATATCATTTCATGTTGTATCATTCTATAGTTTTTTTTTTTTTTTTTTTTTTTTTTTCATAATTTACATTATACATATTAGGTTTCTATAATAAAATAATAGTGTAGAATGTAGAGTAGATTTAGAGGAAGTCAATCTTTTGATGCAATGGCATATTAGTACATTGCTCCAAATAGTGTGGGGCTTTAGCTTTAGCAACCATCTATTTTAGTAATTGTTATTTCATTTACAGAATTAGCCCCTTCAATAGTTGTTTGGTCTTTAGTATTGCAGGTACTGTTGAAAATGAATGCCGGTTGCTTTGGTGAAGGAGGGGGTGTGTCACTACTCAACATGAAAACAACTGCCGACATGGTTGGTCGATTTGTTGCATGTTCTTGCACACACAGAAGCCCAATTTGAATGCATCTCGATACTTCATTAGCAGGGTATGTCTCACCTAGTGATGGATCAACTATTTCCATGGCTTTGCCTTCTTTCCATTGGTCCCAAATCTATTAACAACATATTCATATTAGGCTAAATACAATACAACAGGGCTATTATTGCATATCGTTATTTCCACATGTACTTACGTGTCCAATCAAATTTGATGAGGGACCATTATGATAATAGTTGTTGTTTCTTTTGCCAGTAATGATCTCCAATAGCAACACCCCAAAACTATATACATCGGATTTTATTGAAAATAATCCTTGCATTGCATACTCGGGTGACATATAACCGCTGTTGTAATAATGAAAAGAAAATTACTGAGCATTGCATATTATTAAACAAAAATTAAAGAAAACTATTGAGCATAGTTCATCATTAAACAAAAATTATTCAAGAAAATCCTTTGGTCAATAACATTACACATAACATTTGAACTAATAAAAGATAAAAGTAATTTTCCAAGAGCCTGGTAATTTAACTAGAAAATCTCTTGATTTTTTCAAAGGAGGCATCCAAGTTCAAATCCCCCCTCTCCCAACTAGTAAGTTATCCAAAAAATAAAATGAAAAATTATTTGAAAGAAGTCCATCATTTTTGCAAAAAGGGGCAGCAGTATGTACTCCTATCAGATATAATAATGTTAGTATAGTAATCAATTAAAAACTATAAATATATATTTCTTTTTCTTTAGCACACTTACAACGTTCCAACAACACAATTTGTATTGGCTTCAATTTGGTCCCCTCCAAAGATTCTAGCCATACCAAAATCTGAAATTTTTGGATTCAATGCAGTGTCAAGTAAAACATTGCTAGCCTTTAAATCTCTATGGATAATTCTTAATCTTGAGTCTTGATGAAGATATAAGATCCCTCGAGCAATTCCACAAATAATTTCAATTCTCTTTTCCCAATCTAACCATGACCTTTTTGTTTGATCTGAATGAAGATATTTGAACTCAGATTAGTTAGCATTCGTGATTACATATACAATCTCAATGCTAGGAATTAAGATATTTGAATTTGGAGGACCATTTTCATGGTCATGATGCTTGAAGTTTATGTGAAAAGAATACGTACCAAAAATATAAGAGTCCAAACTATTGTTTGGCAAATACTCATAAATTAACATCTTCTCTTCTCCTTGAACACAACAACCTAAAATTCTCACCAAGTTCCTGTGCTGGAGTTTAGCAATTAGCACAACTTCATTTTTGAATTGTTCTATTCCTTGTGTTGAGTTTTTTGATAGTCTTTTCACAGCTATTTCCATTCCATTTTGTAGCAAACCCTAAAATAAAAATCCATAGGTCATTTTATCATAGTACACAATTGTTGACAAAAATTTAATTCAGTTAATTATTCGGGCAAACCCAATTTCACCTAATGAAGTCGTACATGTAAAATTATTAATGCACCAAAACATTCATGATGGATTTTCCAATGCATTAACACACATGAACTAAGATTAAGCTATTTTTTTGGGTGTTGCCACTTGTATAAGGAGAATACCTTATAAACTGAGCCAAAGCCACCTTTACCAAGCAGGTTAGCAACAGAGAAATTATCTGTGGCTGCAATAATGTTTTTTAGATCAAATACTGGTAAATTTGAATCTCTTCTAGTTCCATCTTGATCCCTTCTACTTGTAGAGTCTTCTAAGTTTGGTAAACTACAGGCACCAGATTCATATGAATTTGCGCTTTGCCTATTCCCTGTTATAAAACAACTAACAAATAATTAGTTAATATGTTCATATTTGACTGATAAGAGAATGTGCAAATGGAAGGAGCCAATGCATTGGGATGTAGATAGGCTGAAAGGCATGAAATTAAAGGACAAGCATTTACGAAATTGTCCGGGTTGCTTCAATATGCCATCTATGCAATGAAAATCACTCATTCGAAAGTACAAAAAAAAAAAAGGAAAAAAGAAAAGAAAAGAAAAGAAAGCCCTTTTCATCTCTATATTAAATGCATTTTGTGGTTTCTTTGTCCAGTTGTTAACTCTATTTCGTAGAAGATTTTAAGATTACATTTTCCTTTAACTTATTCTACAAATTTGAAAATCATCTGAGTTGAGGATTTTCTTCTTCTTCTTCTTCTTCTTCTCTCTCTCTCTCTCTCTCTCTCTCTCTCTCTCTCTCTCTCTCTCTCTCTCTCTCTCTCTCTCTCTCTCCATGCGAATGGGAGAATGCACATTCTGTTTATTTTCTAATAAACATTCCTCCTCATTCCTTTGATGAAATGGAGGTAAATATTGCTTTCATCCCTATATCTCTGAGAAAGGACAAATAAAAGTTGAACGGTATATTAATAAAGTTTTATATTTCTTTACTTTCCATTCATTCTTCTATAAACTCCTAAAAAGCACTAGGGAAAAAAAAAATCATATTCTATTTCATGTTATTCCATTCTTTTAGAAACTCTCATAAATTTGTAGTTTTTTTTTAATTTTTTGTTTTAGGTTATTTTATTTTATTTTATTTTTTTTCAAATAATCTAACTTTTAACATTTTTTATATATATAGAAATAAGGTAGTTTTTAATTTTTTGTTACCCTTTAATTTTAAATATACTAAAACCTATATCTTTTAATAAATACTATGTAGATAATCTACCAAAAATAAGTAAATGCCAAATGCACTCTTGAGTCACCTTACTAGCATTTTTTTTACTAGACTTAGCGGTAAAAAATAAGTGAAAAAAAACTACTTCAATTCAAACAAAAGACTGTGGAAAGACTTGCTTACCTCTTTTCTTCTTCATTACCAACCAATACACAATGGAGACCACAAAAAGAACCATTACAGCAACAGGAACTCCCAGAATTGCCAACATCCTTGTTTTTCGAGCAGGGCCATTTTTCTTGGCATATTGAGCTAAGGTAGAAAAAAAAAATTGTATATATATATACTTATTATTCATAGTGACCTCATAAATTTGAGAAGGTAATTGAACATAAATAGTTAGTATTGGTGCAATTTTATAGGGAAACAAGAGTAAGGACTAAGGAGAATGTGAGATTCCCTAATTGAGGTCAAAATTCACTCGTTAAAAAAAAAAAAAAAAGTGCAAACCGGTTTTCAAAACATCAACCTTAGATAGAACAAGTGTTACATATATAGCAGCGGGACAAAAGTAATGAATATAACTGTAGAAATTCCTATGATGGCAGGAATTTACAAATTTTAAACAATTTCAACATGTCAAATCGTTTCTTAAAAGTTCGAAAAAATTTAAGGCAAAGAGAAGATAGAAAGATTATGATATTGTTTTTGGACGGTATAACAAAACTATGTTAAATTTTGTGCAACATGCATAAAATCTGGATTCTGCTAAATATTAGAAAGTGATAGGAAATGTGAGACAACTATTATATCATGTTAGAATAAGAAATTGTATGTTTGGTAGATTGTAATAAGAACCGTAATGAAATAGTTATTCCAATAGTTTAGCTGTTCAGTAGTTCGGTTATCTTTGCAATAAAAAGAATTGTCATTCTTTGTGAATGTCTATTCTTTAAAATGAGAAATAAGTATTCTCTCCTAAAATAGTTGTAATAGTTATTCTTTAGTAAATATAATAATTTTTAAAATTAATATATTTTCAAATAAACAAACTTTCCATATATACCTAACAATTATGAAAATAAAAATATCAAAAAATAGCTAATTTCTCTCTCAATTTAAAAAATATTATTTATTATGAAATATAATTGTATGAGTAAGATGTTTCCTAAAATACAACTTAACCAAGTTTTCTTCCTAATAATAAAGATTACCATTAATTTTGTTTCGTAATCCTCATTCAGTGTACCAAATGCGCAATTAATGTGATTTCACCTAAGCAGTCTACCATTTTCTTCTATCAGTTTTTTTTTTGGTTACATGTCTATAGTACCTTTTTACTATAGTTAACCTAAGCACACAAGCAATTAATGTGGTAGCAATAATTAAAAAGACATTGGCAAGTATTACTTAAAGTATTACCCAGTACAATCGAATCCACGCGTATGTATAAATCTTGTCCTTCATCAGAAAATGTTCTTATGTCGACCAAGTTCCCGTGCCATGTCAAGCATCCAATCCCTTCCTCACTCTCATCTGCACTTGTGTAAGCTGTACAAGAACAATTCCTTAAGCACTCCTGCTCACACTCTTTCAAACTTAAACTCATGTCTACATGTGCTACTGAAGTATCAGGCACCTTCACACGTGCCAACTTGACGAACCCTTCTCCGCTCTTACATGTGGACACCCCTTGGTTCCTTACACACCCACTTGACCCATCTCTAATGCGCCAATCAAGAGGTGACTTAGGTTCGAACCCGGGTAAGCACGTGCAATCGAACTTGCCCCCATTGTATGGGTCACAGTAACTATTTGGACCACACTTTAAATATATATCGCATGACTCTTTTGGGTAACATAACCTGACCCATTTACCATTGCCCCAAGTGTACTTCCCAAATGTTCCTGATTCACCTAAGACAAATATAATTTTAGAGTAATCATCGGGCTCAGTTATACTATACATAATGGTAATTTCATCTTGATTATTCACAAAACTAACATTCACGGGGGAAATATATAATTTAGATTTCATTTCTGGTACACCAGTCAATCCTTGGCTGCTCCAAGTTCCACCCCGCCACAATGGAGTCCGACCCTTGTATAACAACAACTGGGGGTATCCAATTGGATCAATTTTAAATGAGTACTTACCTGTTTTCGGGTCATCTTTGGACTTCCAAGATGTTAAGTATCTGCTCAACCCAGTCTGCCGGTCCAGTCCAACTTTCATAAAAGGAAGAATAGTATTGGTGGGATAATCAAAGCTTTGCCATAAGACCCTTTGGCTGTGTTGTTGAACCAAAACAAGATTTCCAACATCTAAGAGCTGAGCCTTAGAGATAGAATAGTTTGTTGATGAGATTGAAGCGGACCAAATAGGAAGGGTTTGATTTTGGGTGTGGAGGACAAGTTTTCCTTGACTGTTGATGGACAGGATTCCGGAGCTATCATTAAGTGGATTGTCTCTGTTTGCAACCCACACAACGGTTTGTTCAGTAATTTGGTAATACCAAATTCCAACATAGCGGCGGTTGGAATTGCCAGGGCTGAAAAATCCAAGGGCAAAGGTTTTTTGGTTTGACAATAGAGTTTGACCATCTTTGATGGGCTGGTCTGGTGTTATGGTATCAAGGGAAACGCAAATTGAGAAAAGAAGGAAGAGAAGTAATAGTAATACTGATTTCAATAACGATTTAGCAGGATTCATGGTTTTTCCAATGAAGATTGTAGGACATCTGAATGCATGTGTGTTACTTAATTCATATTAATACCTCAAGCCGAAGCTCACTATTCACATATTCTGGAATATATCCGCGTTTTTAGCGTGTTGACCTTCAAGTACTTGCGACCTTTCTTATTTGCTTTATTGAGCTTTTTAGAATGAGATATGGTGCATGAAAACCAAACTGCCGACAGGGGTGGGACCATGTACAGTCCAGGGGTTCAAAAGAAACCCCTGAGCTAGCAAAAAATAAAATATAATAATATTTATTATTGACCCCTAATATAAAATTTTAACACCATATATGATCCTAAATTTTGTTTAAGTTTAGCTGAAATAAGCTTTGAATATGATTTTTTTAGTAATATCTTGGCCCTCTAAAAAAAATAGTAAACTTAATAATAAAAGTAGAAATTTATTAATCTTAAACTTAAAAAAAATATATTTCAACAAAAAAAATATTTTTTAAGGTAATAGATTTTAAAATTTTTGAAATAAACTAATAGATGACATTAGTCAATGCAGTGACGATTAAAGTTTAATTAACATCAATAATTAGCATGTTTATTGTATTTAGAAACAATAGATAATTTCCAAGATTTAATTTTAGTAATAAAAATTAGTATGTTCATTGTATTAAGAAACAATATGTCAAATGAACTTATAATTTATCTTTCATTTTCTTATGACTACTATAAGAAAATTTGTAACAAGATTCATCTATTACCTAAGATTCATCTTCTTACTGATTCCCCTAGAAAAAATCCTAAAACTACCACTAATTGTAAACATTTCATTACTTACGTACTTCTACTAACTTTCTCAACAAAAAAAAAAAAAAAAAAAATGTTAAACTTGTTGCATGCAAGTTTTTTTAACATAATTTTACACACCCAAAAAGCAACTAGCTTTTTAGGGTTTGTGTAAAATTGGGCCAAAAAAAAAAAAAATTGTATGTAATAAACAATATTGCTAAAAAACAATTCGGTTAATTTGTGCTTTTAGGAAATTTATTAAAGAACTATTTATAAAAAATTTGATACTACTTTTATGGAAAATATAAAAAACTATAATTTTTTTTATTACTTTTTTTCCTTTCTTATATATAAAAAATTTCTAAAACAAGTGCCTTAAGATATTAGGAAAAAAAAAAAAAAAAAAAATATATATATATATATATATATATATATATAAAAGAAGAAGACGAAAAGAAGAAGAAGAAGAAGAGAACAAGAAAAGGTAGAAGAAATAAGAAAGAAGAAGGCACTTCCACTAAGTGCAACTTATGTGAACCAAACCACATTTTCATATTTAAGGTTCACAAGTGTGAAACAAACACCTTTTAATATTCAATAATTAAAAAAATTATTTGAAATTGATTGTTTATCATCTACAAAATTTAATATATATATATATATATATATATATATATTTGTCAAGAGTTTTATAATTTAACTAGATAACACATTCTAGTGTTTCTAACGGAGATATCTAAAATTCAAATCTCATCTCTCCTAATTACCAAATTATTAAAAAAAAACTGTATATGATTTATTTACTGAATTATGGATTTATTCTTAAGTAACCTAGTTATTAAGTAAGTACCAAATCTTAAAGAAGTAAATACGAAAGCAATAAACACAATATTCAAGATCTGTTATCACTGCGCACTCTTTGCGCGATAGTCACTCCATAAGTATAAGTGTTTGTGGGGTATGAGGTGTGAGGGGTAAAGGCTGAGGTTCAAGTCTCCAAGAAAGAGTTTCGCACATATATACACTTAAATTATGCTTAGAGTAGAATTTCTATCTTGTATTAAAAAGAAAAGATTTGTTAACAATTTAAGTTGAAAACCAAAAATGAACATCTTTGACGAAAAAACCACTCTGAAACCTAGTCGTGTAAATACAAAGTTTTTATGTAATAATGTAAAGGAAAACACAATTTTTGGAAAGAAGGGAGAGAATAGATAATGTATTCAAATATAGCCTTAAATTGTAGACTACCATAAACGGAAGACTCGTGTGTTGAGGAAGTGATGAAAACCTAAGCTTATTAATGTTTTTAACTTATTTTTGCTACTATTTGTGAGCTCTTATAACGCTTTTTGGTACTTTTCATGAGTCTCACTATACCATTAAGTTTGTTTTTAACTTTTTTTCTATTGTACTTTCAATAAAAAGTTTTCAGTATCAGTTAAATAAGTTGTTTTCAAATAGAAATATTATTGCAACTCTCACATAATTAGTTTTATTTTTATTTTTATTTTTTTATTATTTATTTTTTATGACGTGCCCACGGAATAAGATTACTGCCCACAGAATAAGATTACTGCCTTTGAATTAACCAAATGAGCACTACGTTATATGGATTGTTGCACGTCCCACACGGCTAACAAAACTGGCGTGAATGAAATTTTGACGAGAGTTGACATAGAAATTGACTTTGCTTCCTTCTGTCAATGGTTACGTGAAACGTAATCATGTCAGGGAAGACGACGGACGCTCGAATAATATTATAATAATGCCTGAGTCCTATACCTAACGGGTTATATTAAAACCACAACATTTGTCACACCCTCTCTCTCTCTCTCTCTCTCTCTCTCTAGGATATTGTTTGTCATTTTTACATAAACTTGTCATTTTCTTTTTTTACCACTTAGTTTGTTACACTATTTTCTTTCTTTACCATTTATAGTTTGCTATGTTATAGATTAATCTTGCAGTCAATATTGTTTCCTTATTAAAATTTGTCTATTGTATGCACTAGCAATAGAATAAAAAAAATAAAATATAAGTTCATTTGACATTTTTTTCTTAATATAATGAGCATATTAATTTTTTTGCTAAGCTAATTTTAATTATTACTGCTTAAAATATTTTTATCTATTAGTTTAGGAGAACTATATGTTTATACTGAACTATCAATGTAAGATTTACATTGTAGAAAATTATATTGTACAAGTTTGTTTAGAATCAATTTAAAGTTTACATTATAAATAATTATACTATACACATTTGCAAAAAATATACAATATTGTACACATTTGTTTTAAAACAACGTAAATCTTATATTGATAGTACAATATAAATTATGAATTTTCCATTAGTTTATTTCAAATTTGTTAAGATCTAAGTCCTCCCCAAATTTTAGATAAAATTGGTTTGTTGTTGGACTTTTTTTTTTTTTTTTTTTTTTCGTGTGTTTAAAAAGACCAAAATATTGTTAAAATGATTATATTTAAACTCATTTCAAGTGGGTTTAAAAAAAATTTAGAGACAAGATGTTCAAAAAAAATTTCAAGGTCAAATAAAATAAAATATTATATATAAAAATGGCTAGCTCAGGTGGTTCTTTTGAACCCCTGAACTGCACATGGCGCCGCCCATGGGCATATAAAATTGCGGCCTCAGTATCTTTGAAACTCAGCACCAGCCAGGAAAGTTGTTATTTTTAGGATTTTCTACCGGGTGGAAGTCTTTTAAAATCTAAACCTTTCTATATAGGTTGCAATCTTTTTTGACTATCGTGAGGTTTTTATGATGAATTTGTGTAAGAACACCGAAGCTTGCATTACCTTGCACTATGCACAAATTATTGACAATCATAAAGGTCGCGTGATTAGTGACCTTTATTTAATATTTATGACCATGAGAGTAAAGTCTATGGATGAATCATGAATGAGAGTAAAATCTCAAGAGAAACACGTCGTTTATTATACTAATAAAACATCAAACAAGTGCTTTAGATAACTATAATATATATACCGTCTATTAAGACTAAAAGTGACACGGTTTGAAACACAAAACGGATCCTCAAGAGATAACTTATAGAGACAACATTGTTCACATTACAGGGAACACTTGCTTGAGTGGAAACGACACTATTTGGCGTAACTGAGGTTTTCGATACGACAGCGTTGTGTTGTGTGCACACAAACGCACGCATAAATCGGCAAAATTCAATTCAAGCATCACGAACCATAGACCAAGTCAAATGTGAGTTGAAGGCAGGGACGGCAGGTGGGGGCCAAGGCCGGGTCCAAAATCTTAGGTCCACTTTTTCTCAATAAACCTAGTTAACCCCATCTAGCAACTATTCAACTCAAAAATTTAATAAAAATAATAAAAACCTTTATAATGGTGATTGTATTTTAGGGAAAAAAAAAAAAAAAACTATTTTACCACCAAAAAACCAAAAAATCATGTATTATTGGAAACGCTAAAGTTAAAGTTTTGTAAATATAGTAAACTGATATAAATATTAGTTGATTGTAGCAAGTTGTTAAAAATAAATACAATATTTTATTAAGATTATATCTCTTACTTAAATTAAGAAACTCAAATTCTTTCTCTTCCTTTATTATTTTAATGAGTTGTTTATATTATTTTAAATGAAGTGATAAAAAAAAAGGACATTTGATATTGGGTGTATTGTAAAGTGAGATGGTAAAATAAATATAGTAACTTCTTAAGGTGCTAAAAGTTAAAATTTTTAGCCATAATTGCACTTTTAGTCCATACATTTTGACATTTTTCCATTTTAGTCCCTACATTTTATTTTTACCACTTTTAGTCCCTAAACCAATTAACGCAGGACATTTTAGTCCTTGAAGCACCATTCCGTCACCAAACTAACGGGAAAACTGACGGATCAATAAAATAATAATAAAAATTCACTGTAGCACTAACACATCAGCATATAAATTTAAAAAATTAATTTATTAATTTTTACTAAATAAAAAAAAATAAAAACAGAATTAAAAATCAAAATTCACATGAATTATGATTTAAAGATTAAGAAAAAAAAAAACTTGTAGTAACTTTCTCAATTTTTCTTAAATTTTCTTGTCAACCAAACACAAATCATCAATAAACACTAAACTCAGACACAATGCTAAACTCATTTTTCATTTTCCTAGATCTCTCTCTCCCTCTCCCTCTCGGGCCAAACTCCTCTCTTGGCTTTCTCTTATTTCTTTTTCTCCGATGGTCCTCTCCATCGAGTGCCTTAATGGTACTTCCACCGCTGGCAAGTGGACTAGCTATTTTCTCCAGACCGAAGACATAGTCGAGGAGCTTCAAATTGAAAACTTGGGTCGGTCCAAATCGGCGTTCAAGAAAGGAAAATGTGGAGTCCAGAAGACTTTGCACGAGTCGTTGAAGAAGAAAGAGACTTTGATTCTAGTCCGAGTTCGAAAAGGCGTGGACGGGTTCGCCGAGTTGCAAGCTTGCATTGTGCCTAATGACTCGGCCCTTTCGCCCTTAGGTCCATCTCTGAACCCGGCCCTTTCGCCCTTTGGGTTCTCCCTCATCCAATGAAGAGCAGAGCAAGGGGTAGATCTTCAAGATTTTAATAATGGATGCCATGGATTCTTGATCCAGAGAAAATGATGGGAGACGTTTGAGTTTTTGGATTTGATGATTTTGTTTGGGTTTGAGAATTTTGGGGGTTTTGGTTTGTTTTTCCTGTGGGTATCTGACTCGATTTTTTTTTTTTGTATTAGTTTCCCAAGAAGATTTATGGGTTTGAAGGTTAAGGTTTACTTTGTTGGAGATCGGTTTGGTTGTTGGGTTTATGGGTTTGGTTGTTTTATTGGAGATTTGGGTTTGATTCTTTGTTGGAGATTGATTTTGCAGGAGATCTATATTTTTGTGATTGTTAATTTTGTTCTCATTTGAAGATTGTTGTGTGTTTTGCATGTTTGGTTGCTAAGAAAATGCAAGAAGAGAAACAAAAATATTGATTTTTTAAATTTCTAGACAAGGTTTGCTGGGAAGAAAATGAAGAACATGATTAACGAGAAGAACACATGTTTTTATTCTGGGCAAGGTTTGAACATGATTTTTTAATTTTTTTTATTTAGTTAAAATTAATAAATTAATTTTTTAATTTATATGTTGATGTGTCAGTGCTACAGTAAATTTTTATTATTATTTTATTGATCCGTCAGTTTTCCTGTTAGTTTGGTGATAGAATAGTGCTTCAAGGACTTAAATGTCCCGTGTTAATTGGTTTAGGGACTAAAAGTGCATTTACTCCAAATTTTTAGCAACACCACCGTGAATGCTCTAACTTAACAGCAACAAAAACCCTAGCCAACCTAGTCTTTTTTTTTTTTTTAAACATTATTTTGTTTTGTTTGTTTGTTTGTGTTTTTTTTTTTTTTTCTTCTTCTTTATACTCCAGTCCCCGCTAGCTTAAAATCTTAAGTCTGTCCCTGGTTGAAGGAAGTTGATAACGTCATGTTATTTGTTCTTCAAATGTAATCTAATCTGTACATCAGTAAATAGATACAGAAGCTCCCAAGAATATTACAACATGCTAGCAAATTACACTCCGAATCTCATTCAATCCTTCTACAGTTGATTCAGCCACACTATCTCTCAATCTCAAATTACACTCGGAGTCTCATTACCAACGACAATAGAGCTTTTCTTGGAAAACAACTTTCCTACCTTACAGAAATGGCAACAAAATTTTGTATCATGTTGATGGCATTATGGCCCCTCCACCTAAAACTATTCCTTCATCCTCATACTCTTCAGCCATGCATGATTTCAAATCCTGACTTTGCTCATTTTTTTGTACTTATCAACTGTTGCTAAATGTTTAAGTATCTACTATCACAGATCCAATTGTATCCAACATTAATTGTTGGACTAAACACTTCTCGTGGGGTTTGGCAAACTTTGGAATAGATGCTTTCTTCTTAATCTTGTGCAAGGATAATGTAGACTCGTTACCAGCTTGCCACTCCGAAGAAAGGCAATCTCTCCATCTAAATAGGTGATTTTGAGATTCTATCCTATTTTCTTGCTGGTCTAGTGGTCTCATCTGAATATATAGGATACTCTTTTGACCTCTATAACTACTCAGTCGAAATCAGATTCTCTCGATGAATTCCATGGCCATCTCACTACAAAAAAAGGGGCTATCCCAGCATTTTCAAAACCGCTGGGATAGCCCCAAAAAGCGCTGGGATAGGGTCAAAATTCCTATCCCGGCGGTTTTTTCCCCGGCGCTTCAAATCGCTGCGCAGTGAATGTGGGTATAGGGTTGCCGGACCTATACCGATGCTTTTCAAAAGCGCTAGTATAGGCCTTTAAATTATATTGATTCAAGACCTATACTAGCGCTTTTGAAAGTGCTAGAATAGGTACTACCTATGCCAGTGCTTTCAAAAGCACTAGTATAGGTCATGAATATAATTTAAAAGATCTATACCAGCGCTCAGCACCTATTCCAACGCTCTCAAAAGCGCTGGTATAGGTCTTGAATGAATAAAATTTAAAAGACCTATATCAGCACTTCTGAAAGCGCTGGCATAGGCAGTACCTATGCCAAACCCTATTCCAGTGGTCTTAAAAGCGCCGGGATAGGTCATTTTTTAAATAAATTTTTTTAGCACCTGTAATGTACCTACAATACATATTTTCCAATACCTATTTTATAGCAACTGTAATGAACCACAATTCATATTTTCCAATAGCAAATACAATACCACATTAAACCAAGAAACAAAATATATTTAATTACACCATATCAAAAATTACATTCCAAATGTCTAATGTTATACACAAAATAATACATCCCAAGTGTCTAGAATGTTATGAGGCGCCCCTACACTACGATTTCACCATTGCACATTGAGTTTCAAATGATAATAAACCAAAACACGAAACTCAAACAATATGATCCATAAAAACAAAGAACTACACTCATTGTTTTGATAATTCACACACCAGCAACAGTAAAGCTACAACAAAACACATTGTTTGCAATTATTTACCATTAAAACAAAAGTTTAAAGTACTTGACCTGATAAAATAAAACAAAAAATACCATACAATAACTTGCAGATCACTTATAACAAAACAAAACTACATTGACTTACTAAACAAAATTACAAAAAACCATATAACTGTAAATTTCTTTTGGTCTTCATATAATAACTTTGGAATATTGTTTGTCATACATTACAACAAAAAAAGGCATTGAATGAGGTAAGTAAAACAATGAAATAGATAAATAGTACCTAAAAGATGCACCAAAGACAATAAATTACTTTATAATTGTGTGCTATCTGATCTCTTCAGCAGTTCCATCTCCTCCTCATTGGAAACTTTAGGATCAATATAGCACAACTGGAAGTATGAAACAAAAATAGAATATCATGCCCACCATCAAATTGTAGTAAGACCAAGTACCAAAGTTTACCATAGACATATAACCCCTCTATTCATGAAAATTTTCAATACATAACAATTAAGATAAAAAAATTCACTATCAAAAAGAGAGTATTAGAACTTATCGTAAGTTCCTAGGTATAGATATTTGTTACCACAAACTCTTCCAATTCTTGCTACCCAACGCCCATTATGATGATGCCTATCAAAATTCAACAATAATTCCAAGATGAACATATTATTTGAGAAAAACAAATTTCATAAATCAAAGGTAATCAAGCATGTCCAGTTCTCTAAATTTAGAGAACTGGACATGCTTGATTACCTTTGTCTTACACTTGACCTTTGGTGCCTCATGAGGGTAAATAGGAGAAACATTAAAAGAGAACAAAAATGTACCACCTCTGTAACACAAAAACAATACATTTTAATATTCAAAACTTATACCAAGTATTATCATTAAAATCTCATGATAGGATACTTCATCACCCTTAGAAAAACGCTGAGGATTTTTATTGAGAGTACTTACAGATAATATCCGTCATCAGGCCGAATGGTAACCTCAAAGTTCATCAAGTCATCCTTGCCATTGGGAAAAGATATGACACAAGATTTTGGTAGGTTCAATTCACTGATATCTACACAATGAAAAACACAGAAACTTTATTAAAAAAAAATAAAAATCAAAAATCAAAAATCAAACATCAAAAATCAAACATCAAAAATCAAAAATCAAAAATCAAAAATAAAAAATAAAAATAAAAAATAAAAAACCCTACCACTTAGCAGTGAATCAAAAATATAGTTTTATGTTTGAGTTTATGAGTCAAATACCAAGTTAAGCCAGGGAGATTCCAAAAAACTTTTCTAACAAAGTCTTAAAATAAAAAATAAGTTGGGCATGTTGGTCCAAGATCTCAGGAAACATCAACCAAATTTTAATGGAATGAAATACCTCATAGCAAATGCTCAGGTACCTTGAGGGAAACACTTAACCTATGATATTATAGTGATTAAAATAAAAAATAAAAAAGGACTCATAACCTTTGTGAAGACGTAATTCCCCTGCACTTTGCTTCTTGCCAGGTGTCTTTCCATTAGCATTTTCTGCGAGTTCCCTTTGCTTTTCCTTCACTTTAAATAGCTTAATCATTTTTCCTACAGCATAATATGCTAAAGATTCCACCAATCAAATGACAGTCACAACAATCATGAATAGATAAACTTCAATATCCTATTTATACTGAAAAATAAAAATAAATAAAAGATAGCGACAACAACAAAATCCTACCTAAGAAGGTAAAATGTGCACTCCCAAAAGTTCACTTAACTCAGTGGCACGTCTAGTTTCAGGGACGCCACCTCCTATTCAAATCAAATAATAGTATTGTTCATTTTATTGCTGTATTGTATACATTACTCTTGAGAGGTAAAGACAATAACCAATAATATAACATTTTCTTGCACAAAAATCATGTTGATAATTATGGAGCACAATGTTTTAGGCATATCTATTTTTGGTCTCAAATAATTCAAAGAAATATCAACAGAATAACGGACTAAAGAGTTTTTTACAATAAAAAAGAAACAAGCCTCAAATGTTCTAAGGTTCAATATACAGCATTGCATGTTTGTCAATATCAACCTCACAAACCATAACTAATAACCCCATAATCACATATATCTTTACAATAAGCCTATCATCCTCTTAGTAGCTCCTAAAATTTCTATTGATGAACCACAAACTGAATCACTTAAACGACTTACCATTTGTTAAGAACAGAAAGGGCACCTTTAACGCACTTGTAGCAGAAATCAACCGAGTCAGATACATCAACAGAATAAAAAGAAACAATATTCATTAAGACTGGCAACCATAATAGCATAATTACCATTCCCAAAACTAGAAACTAAAACATTCTTTGTATAACCATCCTTCTTTACTCTTTCACAGTTCTCATTTCACAACAATTTCAGCGTAGTTAAGATGAATTTCCCAAATTTTCCACCAAAAAAAAAAAAAAAAAACACACACACACACAAAACACTAACACATGTGTCATGAATTCTATTTCCCCTCCTTTTCTACTTAATTTTCCCAGCAACCAAACAAAGTTAGTTCTATAGAAAATTCACAATTCACTTAAACACACGCATAGAGTCAAAAAGGTTTAAAATGGAGGATGAAATGTTTGAGAAAGTGTAACAATAAGTTAAGAAAATTAATAAGAAAAAAAATAGTTAAAAGAGGGAAAGATAGAGTTGGAAGTAAGTAGATGATTTGCATAGATAAATACAATACAATGCAGTAATGCACCAACTGACAAAAACGTGATTTTCAAAATAATAAAGTTGGGATTACCTGAATGTCCCTGGCCCAATCTATAGGATCATTGACAACAATATAGAAATAAGTGGATAAGATTAGGTGATGTAGAGGTACCACACCCCTCAAGTAGCCTATTTGAGAGGGGCAGCTAAGTGGGTATGTCACCTCACCCCCCACCCCACTTGTCTAAATACCCCCACTCCCTTTGGAAAATTCAAGTACAAAAATTCCCAAAAATTCCCTTCTCTTTTTTTAAGGCATTTCTCCCTCTCTCTTTCCCCTTTACAAAACCCCTCTAAAACTGAAACTCCAACCCCTCTTCCTCCATTTTTCCACTATCAAGAACCCGTAGGTAAGCTTCCAATGTCCTTTGTAAATGTGAGATGGTGTAATTTCTTTCGTGTTAAAAAAAATCTAAAATTTAAATTGAAGGAGTCCCTAGTAGCCTAAAAGAAGGTTGGGTTCTCCTTTAAAGAGTTTTCTATAACGAAAGAAGAAATATTGTTATCCATGTTTGCATTACAGCCCAAAAGAACTATTCCAATCACAATATAAGCTTTTTATAGTTGTTTATGAGGCTATACAACGATGGGATACTTGGTTGGCTTTGATACCATTAGTTACAACTCAAGAAAAGTACTGGCCAAATTTGCACTTATACCCATAAAAGAACTAGTCAATTTGCATTGATTGAGCCCTTATAGTTATTTATAAAGTCAAGATCAACCTAATATGTGCTTGAGTTGGAACTCATCGCACACTCAACTAATTTAATATCAATCTTTGATAGATGTTGTTAGCGGTTTTCCTTGAGTTGTTACCTTATTAGTGATAATATCCACTATCAAATTTATTTTAAAAAATTAGAAAAAAAAAATTATCAAATTATTTTAGCTTAGCGAACTTGCTGTGAGAGGGAGGAGGCTACAGGATTCCACTATATGGTATAATAATTTTCCCTAATTAAGTAAGAGCTATACCTACGTTGGAATCAATTAAATGTCAAAGTGGTTCTCTGAGGCTAATGGTACTAAACTACTAGCCATGGGATTGGGTCTAGCGGTGTGATGAAAAATAGGACTTGGGCCTACACTGCTTTTTTTTTTTTTTTTTAACTCCAAATTCAAAGGTGATAATTGATGGTAATTGCATGGTGCGTGCAATAGCCCTAACCATATTGATCCAAACCCTAAATCAAAACCTACCTAAGCAGTTTTACCATAGTTTTTATAGAGTTAGAGGACAAGGGCCGAAATTTAAGTCCTAAGTTAAAATAAAATCTTGTATAAAAAAAAAGTAAAAAACTTAACAAAACTAGTATTTCAAAATTTGAAATCAAGTAAAAAATTGAAACTTGGAAATATATCTGTGCTACTTCTCAAGTGATTTCAAAGGAGGTAGACTTGCTTGCTGCTGTAAGCAACAACAATATAGGCTCCAGTTCTTCTAGAGCTTTTGGAAAGAATGAAAAAGAATTCTATCAGTTAATGAGGGCATAGAGTGACAACCCTTGAAATGCTAGGTGCAATGGCAAAGCACAATTAAAACACAGGTTTGTTTCCATTTTTGAATATAATCTAATTAAATAATGAGGCATAGTTAGAATTGAAGAGAAGAAAAGGTTTTCACATGACAAATAGAAGTAATGAATTTCAAAGAGGAACCCCAAATGTGAAAAAAAAAGAAAAAAAAGAACGAGAATCTGGCAATTAAGGTTGTAACAAACCATTACTTATCCAATATATATACACACACATTAAGGTTGTAAGCTGTAACCTAAAGTGCCAACATAACATAGCAATTCAAGGTTCTTGAACACATGATGGAATGACTTTTACCACAAATTTCTTAGTCATCTGGCTTACATATGAGGTCATATTTACAAAACATGATCATTTTAAAACAATTAGGAAATGGACAAGCTCTTAACATCTAAGTTACCTGTAAAGTTGCTAAATGACCCCACCAAAACCACTAAATCATAAAAAAAGAGAAAACCCATGTGAAATAAACCAATGCAAGCTAGGAATCTTAGATCTTAGCTAAAATCCTTCATCAAATTAGCAAGAAGGAAAAAAATAAAAAACCAAAACCAGAAATTAAAAAAAAAACTAAACTTTAACCAAACCAAAACTAAAACCCACACAATCAACCAACAGTTACACAAAAATATACACATAACCCAAACCAAACTTCAACCGAAATCAAAACTAAAAAACCAGAAATTTAACAACAAATATATACACAAATATTGCTACAAAATAGAAATGAGAGCTAGAGAGACTTACCTTGCTTTGGGTAGGGTTTGTGGTTTTGGGTAGTATTTTTGTGTTTGAAATTTTGGAAAAGAAATGGTGGGTTTTGAGTAAAGAAGAAGAGAGGAGGAGGGGAAGTGGGTTAAGGAAGAGGGAGAGGGAGAGAGAGAGAGGGAGAGAAAATGTGGGTGAGAGGAAAACCTCTGAAGTAAAGAAGTGGGAGATCAGAAATGAGAGGCCAAAGTGGTGGGAAGGTGAAAAAAATAAGTGGGAAGTTTGAAAATTTTTAACTGGTACGAGGGACCTATCCCCGCGCTTTCGGAGACCTATCCTAGCAATTTTGGAAACGCTGGAATAGGTGGACCCTATTCCAGCGCTTCCAAAAGCGTTGGGACAGGTCTATCCCCATAAGGGAATGAGTGATCCTATCCCCGCGCTTTTGGAAGCGTTGGAATAGGGTCCACCTATTCCAACGCTTTCAAAAGCGCTAGGATAGGTCTTTCCATTCCCTTATGGAGAGAGGCCTGTCCCAGCGCTTTTGGAAGCGCTGGAATAGGTGGACCCTATTCCAGCGCTTTCAAAAGCACTGGGACAGGTCTATCCCCATACGGGAATGAGTGATCCTATCTCGGCGCTTTTGGAAGCGCTGGGATAGGTCTCCAAAAGCGCTGGGATAGGTCTTTCCATTAGCATTTTCTTGATTAATAGTAATATAAATAGTAATATAAATAGTAATATTTAATATTTTCTTGATTAATAAGATTGAATATAATACTTCAAATTAATAAAATATAATTTCACAGTACAAATTAATAAAATAAATTATATTAATTAATAAAAATATTTTTTAATAATTCAATTTAACAAAATTTAATTTAATTTAATACTTCAAACTAATTTAATACTTCAAATTAACAAAATATAATTCCTCACTAAAAATTAGTAAAATATAATGTAATAGCTAAAAAAAAAATGTAAGATAAGACTCGAAGACCAACAATATTAAAATATAATTTAATATTTTAATTGTATTGGGTATATAAAATCCATTTACCCATTAAAACCCATTTAACTAAGTACTTCTAATTCAAACCCAACCCAGCCCAATTATTATGGGTAAACCCCAACCCACCCAATTACCCAATTATTAAAATTACCAAAATGCCCCTAAAATGTAAATGACCAAAGTACTCTAAAATCTTCAAAAATGACCAAAATACCCCAAAACCTCAAAATTACCAAAATAACCACGAAACCTACAAAATAACCAAAATACCCCACCCCAGAAAATGACCAAAATACACCTGAAACCTAAAAATTACCAAAATACTCCCAAAACCCATAAAATGACCAAAATAACCCCAAAAACAAAGAATTACCAAAATACCCCCGAAACTAAAAAAATGACCAAAATACCCCCGAAACATAAAAAAATGATCAAAATACTTTTGAAACCAAAAAATGACCAAATACCTCCAAAACCCTAAAAATGTCCAAAATACCCCCGAAACCTAAAAATTTACCAAAATACCTCCAAAACCTAAAAAATGGCCAAAATAACCTCGAAGCCTAAAAATTAACCAAAATAACCCCGAAACCTAAAAATGACCAAAATACCTCTGAAAACCTTAAAAATTGCCAAAATAACCCCGAAGTCTGAAAATTGACCAAAATAACCACAAAACCTAAAAATGATCGAAATACCCCCGAAATCTTAAAAATGGCCAAAATAACCCCGAAGCCTTAAAATTTACCAAAATAACCTAAAAATCTAAAAATGATCGAAATATCCCCAAAACCTAAAAAATGATCGAAGTACCCCGAAAGCCTAGAAATTAACTGAAATACCCCCTGAAACCTAAAAAATGGCCAAAGTACCCCCAAAACCTATATATGACCAAAATAACCCCTAAATCTTAAAATCACTAAAATATCCTCGAAACCTAAAAAAGGACCAAAATACCCTGAAACCTATAAAATGATGAAAATGCCCCTTAAACCTGTAAGTCGATAAAAATACACCCTAAACCTAAAAAATTACCAAAATCCCCCCTAAAACTAAGAAATGACCAAAATACCCCCTAAACCCATATTTTGGTAATTTTAAAGGTTTTTAGTGTATTTTGTTCATCTTATAGAATTAGTGGTATATTGGTCATTTTAGATATTTTGAGGGGTATTTTAGTCGTTTTATAGGTTTAGAGGTATTTTGGTCGTTTTAGGGGTTTCAGGATATTTTTGGTAATTTTAGAGGTTTCAAGTTGTTTGTGGCCATTTTTGAGGTTTTTGGTTTATTTGGGTCATTTCAAAGGTTTAGGGGTATTTTCCTCACTCTATAGGTTTGGGGGTATTTTGATCATTTTTAGGTTTCAGGGGTATTCTGAAAATTTTTTAGGTTTAGGGGGGTATTTTGGTCATTTTTAGGTTTTAGGATTATTTTCATCAAGTTTTAGGCTTTGAGGTTATTTTGGCCATTTTTAGGTTCTGGGGGGGGGTATTTTGGTCATTTTTAGGTTTCAAGGTTGTTTCGATTAATTTTTAGGCTTCGGGGTTATTTTGGCCATTTTTTAGGTTTCGATGGTATTTTAGTCATTTTTTAGGTTTCGGGGGGTATTTGGGTAATTTTTTTGGATTTCAAGGGAATTTTCGTAATTTTTAGGTTTCGGGGGTATTTTGGTCATTTTATGGACTTCAGGGGTATTTCGGTCATTTTAGGTTTTGGGGGGTATTTTGGTCATTTTATTAGGTTTCGAGGGTATTTTGGTCATTTTTTGAACTCTGGGGGTATTTTGGTCATTTTATTGGGTTTTGGAGTTATTTTGGTCATTTTTTTTGGTTTAAGGGGGTATTTTGGTCTTTTTTTTTTGGGTTTCAGGGGTATTTTGGTCATTTTTTGGATGTCAGCGGTATTCTGGTAATTTTTAGGTTTTGGTGGTATTTTGGTCATTTTATTAGTTTTAGGGTATTTCGATCGTTTTTTGTGTTTTGGGGGTATTTTGGTAATTTTTAGGTTTCGAGGGTATTTTGGTCATTTTTTGGACTTTGGGGGTATTTTGGTCATGTTTTTGGGGTTTTGGGGTATGTTGGTAATTTTTAGGTTTTGGGGGTATTTTGGTCATTTTTTTGGTTTCAGGGGGTATTTCAGTCATTTTTTATGTTTCGGGGGGATTTTGGTAATTTTTAGGTTTTGGGGGTATTTTGGTCATTTTTTTTCTATTCGGGCGATATTTTGGTCATTTGATAATTAACAAATCCCTATAGGTGATTTTTATAGGTTTCAGGGGTATTTTGGTCATTGTTTAAGTTTCGGAGGTATTTTGGTCATTTTTTGGGTTTTTGGGGTATTTTAGTCATTTTTAGGTTTCGAGGGTATTTTGGTCATTTTTTCAATTTCAGAGGTAGTTTGGTGATTTTTTTGGGTTTTGGGGGTATTTTAGTCATTTTTAGGTTTCGAAGGTATTTTGTTCATTTTTTGGGTTTTGGGGATATTTTGGTAATTTTTAGGTTTTTGGGGTATTTTGGTCATTTTTTGGGCTTTGGAGCTATTTTTGTAATTTTTAGGTTTCGAGGGTATTTTGGTCATTTTTTGGATTTCAGGGGTATTTTGATCATTTTATGGTTTTGGGGGTATTTTGGTCATTTCTTAGGTTTGGGGATATTTTGGTCATTTTTTTAGTTTTAGAGGTATTTTGGTCATTTTCTAGAAATTTAGATTTTATGTTGTTTATTTAAATTTTAGATGGGTTTTATTGGGTTTATTGATTAAGACCCATATAATTAAATAACCAAAAATACACTATAGATGACCTATCATAGCGCTTTAGGCGACATATCTCGGCACTTTTGGAGTGCTAGGATAGGTTGACCCTATTCCAGCGCTTACAAAAACGCTGGGATAGGTCTCTCTCCATAAGAGAATGAAGGGACCCGTCCTAGCGCTTTTGAAAGTGTTGGAATAGGTTACCCTATTCCAGCGCTTTCAAAAGCGCTGGGATAGGTTCCTCAATTCTCTATTGGAGAAAGACCTATCCCAACGCTTTTTGGAGCGCTGGAATAGGTTGAAATAGGTGGACCCTATTCCAGCGCTTTTGGGCTTCCTATACCAGCGTTTTTGAAAAACGCCGCTATAGGCCTCCTATTGCAGCGCTTTGTAAAGCGTCGGTTTTGAGCCGCTGTAATAAGATTTCCTATACCAACGTTTTCAAAAAGCGCTGGTACAGGCTTATCTATTATAGTGGTTTGTAAAAATGCTGGGACAAGACGATTTTTTTTGTAGTGAGATTTTCTTACCCATGAATTATGACTTGACTAATAGGCTGCATGCATGCATCAAATGATTTGGGTCTTCCACCAACCAATTTTGCTGCTCAATCCTCACCCTCCACTGACTCATCCTCCACCAACTAGGGGCGTAATTTGATAAAGTACCAATTTTCCAAAAACTTAAATAGTTAGGAAATAGTAATTAAAGGTAATCACTTAACTATAATTTTAATACTCCCACTTATATATGAGCCAAACTCCCCCTTAATTAGTAGGGATCAACATGTAAGATTTTTAACATTTAAATGGGAGGCAGTTGAGTAAAGTTAGAGATCAAACTAAGGATCTCCTGCTTTGATACTATGATAAATTATTGACTGTCCTAAAAACTTAAAATATTAAGAAATAGTAAATTTCATCACTTTACCATAATTGTAACATAACTCTTGTTGATGCCAATTTTTTGCGAAAATCTACAAGCCCGTTGCAAGCCATGCTCATTTCTTGTTGTGCTCGATTCATGTTTCTTTATCTTATTTTATTTTCTTTTGCATGGTCCAAACTCATGCGCCTTAATAGGGATTTGAGGGAGTGGAGGACTTTTTTCATGTGCCTAGATCACAGGTTGTGCCAAATGGGTTAGGGCCACTTTGTAGCACCTAGAGCTCATGCAGAAAGATCACGTGCCCAAAATTTTTACCCAAATGAAGACCTATAGCTCTTGTTGTATGTGGTTGAAGACATTGTCATTTTAGGATTTTGGAGCAACCTGGCTTCTTTATTGGCTTTTGTTGCATGTAGCTAGCAAGGACAGCTTCCTAAGAGGCTAAGATTGGCTAGGGAATAATTAATAGCCAATTGCATTTTTCTTAGGAGAGATGCTACGTCTACAACAATTTTACAACAAATCATAGGTGGTTAGTTGTTATTGGTTCAAATTTAAAACTAATACTAAGATTATTTTTTTGCCCCAATAATAACAACTAGTAACAACCTGTCACTTAGGATTTGTTGTAAAAATGTTGTAGACATATCATTTCTCTTTCCTTAATAATGACGAAAGCAAGACTTCATTTTACATAAACAAAGAAAATTTAACCATAGCCATTAGTTTGACATTATTAGGGATCATGGCTTCAACCATTATGCTTAGACGAGTCCTTATGAGCATCCTAAGTTTGATATAAAACCCCAAATCATATCAAACATAACAAGCCATGTTTTACACTTGAAACCCTATCTTTAGAGCAAAAACTCATACAACAGCAGCATAGGAACTACATTCTAAAGTCTTAGGCTGAAAATAGTGGCACAAACGAGTCTTCCCTCTCTCCCTCACCTCCTTTCTTAACTTCTCATTTCTATTGTATATGAATTTTTTTTTAGATCTAGTGTATTATGCATATTTTCCGCAAGAAAGCAAAAGCTAAATGAGGAGAACATTAGTTAAATGGATGGTCTCTTCAATCACTATATAGTGAGTTGGAAGGAGAGAACTCTAAACTAGTTTAGAGCTAAATGAACTTTTTACATTGGTTAATGAAATTCTAGGAGGCCATCCACTCCTTTTCTCAACAAAGAGGTTTGGGTTGCAATATTGAATTCTTAATTAATTATGCCAAACCATGACATATTGATAATCATTTTTATTTTATTTTTTAAATTTGGTGATTATAAAAATGAGGAAGGGATTTAAACCTTAGTTTTTCTTATAAAAAATTGTAGAAAAAAATATTGTATTATAAAGATCTTAGCGTCATATTTATAATAGTTTTTCTACGATAATAACCATAACTTTTGCAATAACTGATGAAATAGTTCACTTTTAAAAATTAAAAAAAAAAAAAAAATTGGTAAATAATCGGAAGGAGATTTTTTTTTTTTTTTTTTTTTTGGGAGAAACATGGGGAGGAGAAGTTGGCATAAAACACCAAAAGATATTATTATTTACAACCACTGGGTTACGCTTTAATGAGTAATAATACTATAAGAGGCTTTTACTTATTGACTTAGATTACGTTTAACGTCCAGATGAATTAGTGTAACTGGACACTAGCTAGACTCAATTCTTATACTTACTTTTTAAGTTTTTACTTTTTAGTATAAATTTTCAATTTATTGTTGCCTGACAAGGCCGGACTCACTAAGCCCAACTGGTTAACTAGGTTATAGGTACACGTAATTAGGGACCTAACCATGATTGAAAGCCCGTGACGAGTTGACAACAACTTGCCTTTGTTTTTTATTTTTGGGTAAAATATCATTTTCGTTCTTAAATTATCACAAAAGTTCGTTTTTTCGTCCCTAAACTTTCAAAAGTTCTATTTTCGTCCTTAAACTATCACAAAAGTTCGTTTTTCGTCCTTAAACTTTCAAAAGTTTTATTTTCGTCCCTAAACTTCCAAAAGTTTTGACGGAGTGCTGACGTGGCTTGACAGAGTGCAGATGTGGGAGGGACGAAAATCAATACGTTTGGAAAAGTTTAGGGACAAAAATAGAACTTTTGAAAGTTTAAGGACGAAAAACGAACTTTTGTGATAGTTTAGGGACGAAAATAGAACTTTTGAAAGTCTAGGGACGAAAAACGAACTTTTGTGATAGTTTAGGGACGAAAATGATATTTTACCCTTTAATTTTTCATTTATTGAATAATTTTTTTTTTTTTTTTAATAATGTTAGATATACAAATTAATTTACAAAAAAATTTACAAACCGCTGATGTGATGAGTAATTATTTGTAGATGAAAAAGTAATATTAATAGTGGGTATAAATGAAAACCAATAAAAAGTTAGTCACATCAACATTTGTAAAAATGTTTTAAAATAATTTCTAGCTGCAGTATTATTTTTTTTTTTCTTTTTTTTTTTAAATTTTATAAGTATAAGTGTATAACTGATTTAATGTTTATAAATGGTATCGTGAAATGTGACAATAAAGTTTATAGTTAATACTGTAGAATTTACACTATTATGTTTAATAAATTATAATTATAGACGCTTAGCAAAAATTATCATTACAGACAAACCCATTTATACCTCCAACAATGTATTGGGGAAGCTCAACCGTGCCACTGTTGAGTCAACAGTGCAAGAAAGGCCGAACTTGGTCCAGTTGGAGAAGTTTTCTAAAGAATCTTACAATAATGATCTTGAAGTGGATGGTTTTAAGGCCTTCCTTGAAATTGCAGAAAAACGCATAGACCAGTATATAGAGAAAATGAGTAGCTTAAAGAAATATTATGAAGCTGAGACTGAGGATGAAATGCTGACAAGTAATCTGCGGAATCGAGCTGCATATTCGCTGCGTGATAACAGGTGATATGGTGATTTTAGGGATTGGATTTTGCTCTTAATGAAGAGGCTACAAAAGGAAGCCAAAGAATGGTTTGAACTGAGCTGCAAAACGCATGAACGTTAGCAGATGGCCTCAGCATGGTATCATGTTACTTATTGCCGGGAAGACTTTAATTGCTTGAGCTTTCCATGGGTCGTAGGTGACTATTTGTTGAACATTAAAAAATTGAATAGCAGAAAAGTTCGCATAAAAACAAGTCACAAGTAGCCAATTTGTGTTCAGGAAGAATTTAAAGTTTATTATTTCAGTTTATCATTGACAGGAAGATCGTTTGGTTCACTTTTTATTAAGTTCTAACTAGTTAAAAAGCACTTTTCTAAGATATTAGTACCGATGGGACTAGAGAAAAATCATAAATGTTAGGGAATTGACCAAGTCGTTCATCAAGTTTCTAGTTGACGGGTAAAAAAATATTCCTATAGGTGTTTTGATCCCCAAATTTGGCAATAGGGTGGCGCATGATATTGCAAGTTCTGTGTTTGTAAAATTCAAGTTTTAGAAAAAGGGTGGTGGCCTTGGAAACCTATTGGATTAGAAGATTGTTGAGGACACTTTTGCACATCTATGGGCCTCGAAGACAAGATTCAAAACTGACCTTCCCCTCATTTAGCAGTTTTATAGAGCTTAGTCAGGAAAACTAGAATCAATACATCCTTTTCAAGATGAACATTGCTCAATGACGATGCATATTAGTTTCCAATAGTCAAAACTGACCTTCCCCTCATTTAGCAGCTTTCTAAGTGACTCAAACATCATTATAAGACCAAGAGGGACCCCGACTCTAGCCCTTGGCCGAAGTGGATCAAAATGAACCAAATTTTGTGGGGGAGAGGGAGGTGGATTTTGAACATAGGTAGATGGTGGAGCTGCAGCTAAAGTCCTAAAATATTATGGGTTGCCAAGGTGGTGGAGCTGTAAAGACCGGCAATTGTTGGATCTGACTTGTGTTGGAGATTTGTGATTGTTGGGTTATAGGGAGTAGGCAAGGGAAAATTATTAGATGCAGATCCGATAAACCAACCCAACCTAAACAAAAAAAAGGGTATGAGTTATAGGAATAACAATATTTTTAGTCCAATAAATTTATGATTCGAACCCGGTTTGGATCAAACTCATATTTGTACCCAGTTTGACGCGTTGATCAAACATTTATTGTAAAATTTTGACTATATAATCTGGACATCTTATTTGGAAAACAGACGAAGTTATCCACACAAAATTTAACTCTTGGTGTATTAATTTTTAGAAAGCACTGGATTGGAAATTAAGTAGTTAATTAAAGGAGATGGTAGTGGCCAAGAACCTTGCTGTTAAAGCTAAACTAGTTAGCAACTCTTGATGTTTTCAAGACATTCAGGGTTCAAATCCTCTTCTCACCTATTGTAACTATCAATTTGTTTTGTTTTGTTTTTTTTTTTAAGAAGTAGTAGTGATTTCATCATAAGTTCTAGATAATATCATTTCACGTTGTATCACTCAATAGAATCTTCTTTTTGTCATAAATTACATTATAAATATTAGGTTTCTATAATAAAATGATAGTGTACAATGTAGATTAGATTTAGAGGAAGTCAATCTTATGATGCAATGGCCTATTAGTACATTGCTCCAAATAGTGTGGGGCTTTAGCTTTAGCGACCATCTATTTTAGTAATTGTTATTTCATTTATAGAATTAGCTCCTTCAATAGTTGTTTGGTCTTTAGTATTGCTGGTACTCTTGAAAATGAACGCAGGTTGCTTTGGTGAAGGAAGGGGTGTGTCATTACTCAACATGAAAACAACTGCTGACATGATTGGTCGATCTGTTGCATGTTCTTGCACACACAAAAGCCCAATCTGAATGCATCTCGATACTTCATTAGAAGGGTATGTCTCACCTAGTGATGGATCAACTATTTCCATGGCTTTGCCTTCTTTCCATTGGTCCCAAATCTATTAACAACATATTCATATTAGGCTAAATACAATACAACAGAGCTATTATTGCATATCATTATTTCCACATGTACTTACGTGTCCAATCAAATTTGAGGAAGGACCATTATGATAATAGTTGGTGTTTCTTTCGCCAGTAATGATCTCCAATAGCAACACCCCAAAACTAAATACATCGGATTTTATTGAAAATAATCCTTGCATTGCATACTCGGGTGACATATAACCGCTGTTGTAATACAATGAAAAGAAAACAATTGAGCATTGCATATTATTAAAAAAAATTAAAGAAAATTATTGAGTATAGTTCATGATTAAACAAAAATTATTCAAGAAAATCCTTTGTTCAGTAACATTACACATAACATTTGAACTAATAAAAGATAAAAGTAATTTTCTAAAAACCTGGTAATTTAACTAGAATCTCTTGATTTTTTCAAAGGAGGCATCCATGGTCAAATCCCCCCTCTTCCAACTATTAAGTTATCAAAAAAAATAAAATGAAAGAAGTCCATCATTTTTGTGAAAAGGGGCAGCCAATTGTACTCCTATGAGATATAATAATATTAGTATAGTAATCAGTTGAAAACTATAAATATATATTTTTTCTTTAGCCCACTTACAACGTTCCAACAACACAATTTGTATTGGCTTCAATTTGGTCCCCTCTAAAGATTCTAGCCATTCCAAAATCTGAAATTTTTGGATTCAATGCAGTATCAAGTAAAACATTGCTAGCCTTTAAATCTCTATGGATAATTCTTAATCTTGAGTCTTGATGAAGATATAAGATTCCTCGAGCAATTCCACAAATAATCTCAATTCTCTTTCCCCAATCTAACCATGACCTTTTTGTTCCATCTGAATGAAGATATTTGAACATAGATTAGTCTGCATTCATGATTACATATACAATCTTAATGCTAGGAATTATGATGTTTGGATTTGGAGGACCATTTTCGTGGTCATGATGCTTGAAGTTTATGTGAAAAGAATACGTACCAAAAATATAAGAGTCCAAACTATTGTTTGGCAAATACTCATAAATTAACATCTTCTCTTCTCCTTGAACACAACAACCTAAAATTCTAACCAAGTTCCTGTGTTGGAGTTTAGCAATTAGCACAACTTCATTTTTGAACTGTTCTATTCCTTGTCTAGAGTTTTTTGATAGTCTTTTCACAGCTATTTCCATTCCATTTTGTAACAAACCCTGAAATAAAAATCCATAGGTCATTTTATCATAGTACGGAATTGTTGACAGAAATTTAATCTAGTTAATTATTCGGGTAAACCCAATTTCACCTAATGAAGTCGTACATGTAAAATTATTAATGCACCTAAACATTCATGATGGATTTTCCGATGCATTAACACACATGAACTAAGCTTAATCTACTTTTTTGGGTGTTGCCACTTGTATAAGGAGAATACCTTATAAACTGAGCCAAAGCCACCTTTACCAAGCAGGTTAGCAACCGAGAAATTATCTGTGGCTGCAATAATGTTTTTTAGATCAAATACTGGCAAATTTGAATCTCTTCTAGTTCCATCAAGGTCCCTTCTACTTGTAGAGTCTTCTAAGTTTGGTAAACTACAGGCACCAGATTCATATGAATCTGTGCTTTGCCTCTTCCCTGTTATAAAACAACTAACAAATAATTAGTTACTACGTTCATATTTGATTGATAAGAAATTGTGCAAATGGAAGGAGCCAATGCATTTGGATATAGATAGGCTGAGAGGCAAGAAATTAAAGGACATCTGTGCAATGAAAATCACTCATTCGAAAGTACCAAAAAAAAAAAAAAAAAAAAAAAGGAAAAAAAAAAGGAAAAAGAAAAGAAAAGAAAGCCGTTTTCATCTCTATATTAAATGCATTTTGTAGTTTCTGTCTTGTTTGTTAACTCTATTTTGTAGTAGATTTTAAGAATACATTTTGCTTTACTTCTACAAATTTGAAAATCGTTTGAGTTGAGGATTTTTTTTTTCTTTTATCTTTCTATCTCTCTCTCTTCATGTCTCCCATGCGAATGAGAGAATGCACATTCCTTTTATTTTCTAATAAACATTCCGCCTCATTCCTTTGATTAAATGGAGGCAAATATTGCTTTCATCGATATCTTTGAGAAAGGACAAATAAAAGTTAAATGGTATATTAATAAAATTTTATTATTTTTTACTTTCCATTCATTCTTTTATAAACTCCTAAAAGCACTAGAGAAAAAAAATCATATTCTATTTCATGTTATTCCATTCTTTTAGAAACTCTCATACATTTGTAGATTTTTTTTTTTTTTTTTTGTTGAGTAATCTAACTTTTAACTTTTATTTTAGAAATAAGGTAGTTTTTAATTTTTTGTTACCCTTTAATTTTAAATTTACCAAAACCTATATCATTTAAAAAAGGCTATGCAGATAATTTACCAAAAATAAGTAAAAGCCAAATGCACTCTTGAGTCACCTTACTAGCATTTTTTTCACTAGACTTAGCGATAAAAAATATGTGAAAAGAAACTACTTCCCAAAGAAAAAAACTGAGTAAAGACTTGCTTACCTCTTTTCTTCTTCATTACCAACCAATACACAATTGAGACCACAAAAAGAACCATTACAGCAACAGGAACTCCCAGAATTGCCAACATCCTTGTTTTTCGAGCAATACCATTTTTCTTGGCATATTGAGCTAAGGTAGAAAAATACATATATTTATTTATTATTCATACTGACTTCATAAAATTGTGAAGATAATTGTACATAAATACGTTAGTATTGATGCAATTTTATAGGGAAACAAGAGTGTAAGGACTAAGGAGGAAATAATGTGAATAAGGAGAATGAGCTCGTTAAAAAAAAAAAAAAAAAAAGTGCAAACCGGTTTTCACAACATCACAGATGGAACAAGTGTTACCTATGTAGCAGCGGGACAAAAGTAATGAATATAATTGTAGAAATTCTTATGATGTCAGGAATTTACAAAATTTAAACAATGTCTTCAACTTGTCAAACCATTTTTTAAAAGTTTGTGAAGATTATGATATTGGGAGTCAATACCGTTTCGTACCAGGCGGTATAGCCGGTATTTTTCGTACCGGCCTTTCTGTTGAATTTCGATCATTTCGGTTGAAAAATGCGTTTCGGCCCGGAATGTTATTCCTCTGCAAAAAAAAAAAAAAAAAAAAAAAAAAAAAAAAGAAAAAAAAAGAAAAAGAAAAAGAAAAAAGAGAGAGAGAGAGAGAGAGAGAAAGATAGATAGGAGGCACGATAGTGGCAGTATAGCTCAAGCACAGGGTGGCCGGAGCAACCGGTGCAACGTTTGAGTGAGGATAAGCAACTTGTGAGAGAGAAACTGATCTGTGAGGGAAAGATAGAAATAGATCTTAGTGTGATTATGGGGTTAGTTTTAAATCTTTTGATGAGAAAAGTGTGCGTGAGAGACGAGAGAGAAAATGAGAGAAGCAGATTTGTGAGGGTGTACTGAAGGACAACGTGGGCTACTATGTTAGTGGACGAGAATTAAAGAGAAATGAGATAGTAATAAAAAGTAAATAAATAAACAAAAAGATAAAGTAGACTAGCTGAGACGGTGGAAGAAAAATAAAAGAGAAGAAATGAATTGGAAAAAGAGATTGGGCTTTTATTTTTTGAACACAAAGGGATTGGGCTTTTATTTTTTTATTAAAAAAATGGATTGGGAGTGAGTTATTGAAGATGTTTATGGTATTGACCAACACCACAACAGTATATATTGACTCACAAAAAATTATTAGGTACTCTCGAAGTACCATAAATACGTATTCTTATCTCTCACATAAATGATGAGTCTTATCATGAATTTAATTAGTGAGACCCACCATTCATGAGGGTACACATTTATAGTACTCCGGGAGTACACAATAATTTCCCCTGACCCAATAATTATTTAAAGACTATCAAATTTATTTGTTTTAAATGCTAATAATAATAATAATTATTATTACTCCATCCATCCCACTTTTTTTGTCATCTATTCCATTTTGAGATGTACCAAAATATTGTCCTGTTTCTAAAAATAAAAGTCATTAATTTACTAATATTCATATTATACCCCTATTAATTTACTAATTCAATTTTTTGATAAATTATTTTAAGGGTAGTTTTGTAAACTTATACATTTTTAAATGGTAGACAGGACAATAAATGATGTTTCCTTAAAAAATTTAACTTTTTAAACAGGACAAAAAAAGTGGGACGGAGGGAGTATTATATTAGCGGTAATCTCGAAACGGTACACCGGTATTAACCGATACCGAAATATATTGTTCTCATAACTAAACTGAAATAGTCTCCGATATAATATTGACTCTCTTCACTTTTTGGACAGTTTTAACAAAACTATGTATAAATTCTTTGCAACATGCATAAAATCTAGATTCTCTATATGTGCTAAATATTAGAAAGTGTTAGGAAATGTGAGACAGCTATTATATCATATCAGAATAAAAAATGGTACGTTTGGTAGACAGTAATAAATATTGTATTATAATAGTTATTCTAATGGTTTAGTTATTCGGTAGTTTGGTTATCTTTTTAATATAAGGAATAGTCCTTCTTTGAGAATACCTTTTCTTTAAAATGAGAAATAAGTATTCTCTTCTAAAATAGTTGTAATAGTTAGTTCTTAGTAGGTATAATAACTTTTAAAATTAATATATTTCCAAATAAAAAAACTTTCCATATATACCTAACAATTATGAAAATAAAAAATATCAAAAAATAACTAATTTCTCTCTCAAATTTAAAAAATATTATTTATTATGAAATATAATTGTATGAGTAAGATGTTTCCTAAAATACAACTTAACCAAGTTTTATTCCTAGTAATAAAGATTACGATTACTTTCGTTTCGTAATCCTCATTCAGTGTATCAAATGTGCAATTAATGTGATTTCACCTAAGCACCCTACCATTTTCTTCTATCAGTTTTTTTTTTTTTTTTGGGTTACATGTCTATAGTACCTTTTTACTATAGTTAACCTAAGCACACAAGCAATTAATGTGGTAACAATAATTAAAAAGACATTGGCAAGTATTACTTAAAGTATTACCTAGTACAATCGAATCCATGCGTATGTATAAATCTTGTCCTTCATTAGAAAATGTTCTTATGTCGACCAAGTCCCCGTGCCATGTCAAGCATCCAATCCCTTCCTCACTCTCATCTGCACTTGTGTAAGCCGTACAAGAACAATTCCTTAAGCACTCCTGCGCACACTCTTTCAAACTTAAACTCATGTCTACATGTGCTATTGAAGTATCGGGCAACTTCACACGTGCCAACTTGATGAACCCTTCTCCGCTCTTACAAGTGGACACCCCTTGGTTTCTTACACACCCACTTGACCCATCTCTAATGCTCCAATCAAGAGGTGACTTGGGTTTGAACCCGGGTAAGCACGTGCAGTCGAACTCCTCCCCCTTATATGGGTCACAATAACTATTTGGACCACACCTTAAATATATATCGCATGACTCTTTTGGGTTGAACCAAAACCTGACCCATTTACCATCACCCCAAGTGTACCTCCCAAATGTTCCTGATTCACCTAAGACAAACATAATTTTAGAGTAAACATCGGGCTTAGTTATACTATACATAATGGTGATTCCATCTTGATTATTCACAAAACTAACATTCACGTCAGAATTATATAATTTAGATTTCATTTCTGGTACACCGGTCAATCCTTGGCCACTCCAAGATCCAGCCCGCCACAATGGAGTTTGACCCTTGTATAACAACAACTGGGGGTACCCAATTGGATCAATTTTATATGAGTACTTACCTGTTTTCGGGTCATCTTTAGACTCCCAAGATGTTAAGTATCGGCTCAACCCAGTTTGCCGGTCCAGCCCAACTTTCATAAAAGGAAGAATAGTATTGGTGGGATAATCAAAGCTTTGCCATAAGACCCTTTGGCTGTGTTGTTGAACCAAAACAAGATTTCCAACATCTAAGAGCCGAGCCATCGAGATAGAATAGTTTGTTGATGAGACTGAAGCAATATTCGTGGACCAAATAGGAAGGGTTTGATTTTGGATGTGGAGGACAAGGTTTCCCTGACTGTTGATGGATAGGATTCCCGAGCTATCATTGAGGGGATTGTCTCTATTTGCAACCCACACAACGGTTTGTTCGGTAATTTGGTAGTACCAAATTCCAACATAGCGGCGGTTGGAATTGCCAGGGCTGAAAAATCCAAGTGCAAAGGTTTTTTGGTTTGAGACTAGAGTTTGACCATCCTTGATGGGCTGGTCTGGTGTTATGGTATCAAGGGAAACGCAAATTGGGAAAAGAAGAGAGAGAGGTAGTAGTAATACTGATTTCAATAAGGATTTAGCAGGATTCATGGTTTTTCCAATGAAGATTGTAGGACATGAGAGTACGAAATATGAGCATCTAAATGCATGCGTGTGAGTTCATTTTAATACCTGAAGCCGAAGCTCACTATTCATGACATGTAATTCCATCCTCACTTGTTATTAGCGTGTTGACCTTCAAGTACTTGCATCATTGCTTATTTGCTTTAATTTATTGAGCTTTATAGTATGAAACAGATTGAGATGTGGTGCATGAATACCAAACTGCCGACAGGGGCGACACCATGTACAGTCAGGGGTTCAAAAGAAACTCAAGAGCTAGCAAAAACTAAAAATTTATATTTAATATTTATATTTATATTTGTTTTACTTGACCCCTAATTTAAAATTTTCAAAACCATGACTATGACCTTAGATCAAGACACTGTTCAAAAAATTGATTTTTTGAACATATGAGAATTGAACCCCAGATCTCTTATACAATTATTAGAAATTTTATCAGTTCAGCTAACTGGAACCCATTACTGAAATAAGTTTTGAATATGATCTTCTTATAATATCTTGTTCCTAAAAAAAAAAAAAAAAAAAAAAGTAAGCCAACAACAAAAATAGAAATTTGTAAATCTTAAACCTAAAAAAAGAAAAAAAAATACTCATTTAGATTTTAAAAGATTTGAAATAAACAGATAGATGAAATTATTATAAGCCATACTAATTAAAGTTTACTTAACAACAATAATTACCATGTTTATTGTATTTAGAAATAATAGTTTATTTTCAAGATTTAATCTTAGAAAAAATAATTAGAATATTTATTATATTAAGAAGCAATATGTCAAATGAACTTATAGTTTATCTTTTAGTCTCTTACTACTGCTATGGAAAAATTTGTAAAAAGATTCTTCTTTTACCTAAGATTCATCTTCTTACTAACTCCCCTAGAAAAAATCTTGAAACTACCACTAACTGCAGACATTTCATTACGTACTTCTACTAATTTGCTCAACCAAAAAAAGGTTACACTTGTTGCACACAAGTTTTTTTTACACAATTTTACACACCCCAAAAGGCAACTTGCTTTTTAGGGTTTATGTAAAATTCTGTAAAAAAATATTTTGTGTAATAAACAATATTGCTAAAAAAAAGATCCGGTTAATGGGTACCTTTAGGCATTTATTAATGAGTTATTTAAGAAAAGTTTTAATACTACTTTTATGGAAAATAAAAAAAAATGTCAAAAATTATATAGACCAAACCACATTTTCATATTTAAGGTTCACAAGTATGAACCAAACACTTTTTAATATTCAAGAATTTAAAAAAAAATTGAAATTGAATGTTTATTGTCTACAAACCTAATAAAATATATATATATATATATATATATATATTCATCAAAAGTTTTATAGATCAACTAGTTAGCACATTCTGGTGTTTTCAACGGAGATATTTAGAATTCAAATCTACACTCCCCTAATTACCGAATTATTAAAAAAAACCTATATAAGATTTATTAAGTGAAATTATTACGGATTTATTGGTAGGTCACCTAGTTATTAAGTAAGTACCAAATCTTAAAGCAATAAATAAGAATGCAATAAACACAGTATTCAAGATTTGGTAACAAATTAAGTTGAAAACCAAAAATGAACATCTTTGATGAAAAAACCACTTTGGAGATCTAGTTGTGTAAATAATTTAGGTGAAAACACAATTTTGGTTCCTATATTTTGGGATCACGATCAATTTGATCCTTACTTTTTCACAGTAGTCAATTTGGTTTTTGTTATTTTATTTATTTATTTTTTATTATTATTATTATTATTTTAACTTAGAGTCAATTTAGTCCCTATCATTAACTCACTAAAGGAAAATGCCTATGTGGCTAACAGTGTGCTATGTTTGCATATACGTGGCAAAAAAATTATTAAAAAAATACATAAGAAAATGCAAGAATACACAAGAAAATTAAAGAAATTGAGATTTTTTTATTAAAAAAGTAATTTTCTTTATTTTTTTTAAATTAATTTTTCCAAATTAGTTTTTGTTCTAACATGACTTTTTCTGTTGTTATTGAAATGCTTATGTGGCCTTTTAAATGTTAATTGTTTGATAATATATATATATTTTTTGCCATGTGTATGCTAACAAAGTACACCGTTAGCCACGTAAGCATTTTTCGCTAGTGCGTTAACGATAAGGACCAAATTTACCCCAAGTTGAAAATAACAAGGACCAAATTGATTGTTACGAAACTATAGGGCCAAATTGATGGTGATCCCAAAATGTAGAGACTAAAATGATTAATTTACTAAGGAAAAACAGTTATAATAATCTACTTACAAAGTTTTTTTATGTGATAATGTAAAGAGAAACACAATTTCTGAAAAGAGGGGAGAGAATAGATAATATATTCACATATAACCTTAATTTGTTGATTATTGTGATTGGAAGACTAAAGATTACTACACCTCTCACAGCATTAGTGTTTTTTTTTTTTTTTTGGGTGACATGCCCACAGAATAAGATTACTGCCTTGAATTAACCAAATGGGCACTACGTTATATAGATTATTGCACGTCCCACACGGTTAACAAAGCTAGCATGAATGAGATTTTGACTAAAGTAGACATAGACTATGACTTTAGTTCCATCGGTCAATGAAAATGTAGTCAGGTAAGTTAAGCGGCTCGGATAATAATATCTAAGTCCTAAACTCAAAGAGTTATTTTAGAACTACAATATTTATCATACACTTTGTCACAACTATATATATATATATATATATATATATAGAGATGGGTTCAAGTTACACCTGGTGTAACTCTAAAGAGTTACACCTTTTTTAAACCATTGGATTTAAGTAGATCCAACGGTCAAAAAAAGACCCTCATTAATGCTAATATTCTAATTGATCTCATTTATTATCCCTTATTTAATACATTTCATACCTATCTCTAAACCAAAAAAAAAAGTCTACGTCTCTCTCTCCTCCATAATTTTCTCTGCTCTCTCTTTCTCTCCATCGCTTTTCTCCAACTCAATTCCATTGCCTTTCTCTTAATTCTGATCTCACCACCATGCTCCTTGCCTCATCAACATGAACACTCCAGATCTTGTCTCATGATCATGAAGGTTGTTTTTCAACAAGAACCCACTACAAACAAGTATTAGTTGCTTTAAAGAGAATTACTATTAATTAAAAAATTTATCAAAAATATTGTTCCCCACGTCTGTAAAGACCTGTGAGCTTGAAACTTTCTCACTTATTTTTAAAATTTTTAATTAATTAAGTATTAATGAATTGGCTATCAAGTATTGGATAATATTAGTAGTAGAATATAAATAGTTGAAGCACTAAGCAAAAGCCGTATCTGTTTCAATTTGCTTAACCAAACAAAACCCACGAGCTTCATTCAGTTCTGATCAGAAAAAGAAAATCCTCTTTCTTTTTCGGTTCATCTTCCCGAGGTTTTCTCTCTTGCTTTTCTTTCTGCAGCCGCCATAAAAGGTTTATTCAACAAGTCTGGTTGTTAAATCTAAACCTTAATTTCTAGATTGCAGTCTTTTTTATGGTAAAAAGGTTGCAGTCTTTATTGACTACCATGAGATTTTGATAATGAATTTGTGTAAGAACACCGAAGCTTGCATTATCTTGCACTAAGCACAAATTGTTGACAGAGAGCTATACGTGATTGGTGACCTTTATTAATGACCTTGAGAGTAAAGTCTATGGATGAATCATGAATGAGAGTAAAATCTCAAGAAAGAAGAGGAAAAGAAGATTGAGAAACACGTGGATTATTATAATAAAACGTATGAATTAAGAAACCAGTGCTTTTAATTACTAATACTATATCTATTAAGACTAAAAGCGATACCATTTTGAAACACAAACTGATCCTCAAAGAGATAAGATAGACAACATTGTTCATATTACAGGTAACATTTGCTTGAGTGGAAATGACACTGTTTGGCGTTAAGTGAGGTTCTTGATACGACAGCGTTTTGTTGTGTGCACACCAACGCATAAATCAGGAAAATTCAATTCAAGCATCACAAGAGGACAAGCCATAAACCAAGCCAAATGTCAGTTGAAGGAGGTTGATAACATCACGTTATTTGTTTTCAAATGTAATCTTATCTAGCGAAGCTCCCAAGAATATTACAGCAAGCAAATTACAGTCAGAATCTCATTACACAATCAATCCAATTATGGTATCAGAGCATACAAACTCACCTCCAGCCATGACAAAATTTTTACTCCTCTTCTACTTTTGATTCAGCCACACTATCTCTCAATCCTCCCCAACCCTGTACCCCATCTAGGGCGGCCCAAGATGGTTTGAGGCCTCCAAGGCGATAATATTAAAGGAGTCTTTTTACATCTAAATATCACTTAAAATAAAATTTTTAGTTTATTGTTAGTATTTTTTTTAAATCTATTATTAATTATTTCTTATTGATGTAGAATAGACTGCCATGACTTTTTTTTGGCTCTCAAGTGAGCTTGAAATTGCGCAAAGTAAAAAGGTACTAGTAGAAATCATTTGGGCGACAAAGTTGGCATTAATATAAGATTTGCATTGTAGAGAATTAAATTGTACACGTTTGTTTTGAATTAATGAAAGGTTTACATTGTAAATAATTATAGTATACACATTTGCAAAAAATATACAATATTGAACACATTAAATCTTAAATTGATAGTATAATGTAAACTATGAATTTTCGATTAGATTATTTCAAATTTGTTAAGATCTAAACCACATCCTTCCCAGATTTTAGATAAAATTTGTTAAGACCAAAATATTGTTATGATGATTGTATTTAAACATATTTCAGGTGGGTCTAAAAAAATTTTATTCAAGGTGTTCAAATTTTAATTTTAGAAGAGTCATATAAAAAAATATATTATATATATATATATATATATAATTTGCCAACTCAGTGGGTTCACTGAACCCCTTGAACCCTAAATGGCGCCGCCCATGGCCGCCTCAGTAATTCAGTATATTTGAAACTCAGCACGAGCCAGGAAAGTTGCTATTTTTAGGATTTTCTACGGGGTGGAAGTTTTTAAAATATAAACCTTTATTTCTAGGTTGCAATCTTTATTGACTATCATATCATGAGGTTTTTGTGATGAATTTGTGTAAGAACACCGAAGATTGAGAAACACGGGGTTTATTATACTAATAAAACGTTAGAAACGCGTGGTTTAAATAGCTATAACATACTATCTATTAAGACTAAAAGCGACACGGTTTGAAACACAAAACTGATCCTCAAGAGATAACATATAGACAACATTGTCCACGTCACAGGCAACACTTGCTTCAGTGGAAACGACACTATTTGGCGTAACTCAGGTTTTCTATGCGACAGCGTTTTGTTGTGTGCACACAAACACGCATAAATCAGCAAAATTCAATAATTTGAGCATCACAAGGGACAAGATTGAGATTAGGTGCAACACCTAGGGTACTGCATCAACTGCACTGGATTCAAATCCGGACAAAGAGGACAAACCATAGACCAAGTCAAATGTTAATTGAAGGTAGGAATGGACCCAGGTGGGGGGCCAAGGCCCCCAGGTCTAATTTTTTTTTTGGGTAGTTGAGTTCCCTTCTAAAATCTTAGACTTTTCCTTCTCCTTAATAATCTTAACTAACCTCACTTAAATAGCAACTATTCAACCCAAAAATTTAGCAAAAACAATAAAAACATTCATAATGGTGATTGTATTTTAGCACCAAAAAAAAAAAAAAAAAAAACTATTTTACTAACAAAGAACCAAAAAATCATGTGTTATTGGAGAAGCTAAATCTAAATTTTTTGATTACAGTAAACTGGTATAAATACCAGTTGACTGTAGCAAGTTGTTAAAAATAAAATAAAATATTATATTAAGATTATATCTCTTCCTTCAATTGAAAAACTCAAATTCTTTCTCTTTCTTTATTATTTTAATGAGTTGTTTATGTTATTTTAAATGAAGTAATAAAAAAAATAGAACGATATTGGGTATATTGTAAAATGATATAGTAAAATAGATAAAATAACTTTTCAAGATGCTAAAAGTTAAAATTTTTAGCACCACCACTGTAAATGTTCTAACTTTAACAAAAAAAAAAAAAAAATCCTAGCCAGCCTAGTTAAAAAAAAAAAAAAAACATTATTTTGTTTTTGTTTTTGTCTTTATTGATAAATGATTGTATCTTAACGTATTTAAAAATAATGATTTTGTGTATTTATAATTTTATAAAACGATATGGATCCCTATTTGGAGTTTTTGTTTTTTCTTTATACTCCGGCACCCACTAGCTTAAAATCCTGGATCGGTCCCTGGTTGAAGGAAGTTGATAACATCATGTTATTTGTTCTTCAAATGTAATCTAATTTATACATTAGTAAATAGATACAGAAGCTCCCAAGAATATTACAGCATGCAAGCAAATCACACTCCAAATCTCATTCAATCCTTTTACAGTTGATTTAGGCTCAGCCACACTAAATCTCAATCTCAAATTATACTCAGAACCTCATTACCAACGACAATAGAGCCTTTCTTGTAAAACATCATTCCTACCTTACATAAATGGCAACAAAATATTGTATAATGTTGATGGCATCATGGCCCCTCCTCCTAAAACTATTCCTTCATCCTCATACTCTTCAGCCATGCATGATTTCAAATCCTGACTATGCTTGTTTTTTTTGGACTTATCAATTGTTGCTAAATGTTTAGGTATCTACTATCGCAGATCCAATTGTATCCAACATTGTTGGACTAGTACTTCTCTCGGGGTTTGGCAAACTTTGGAATTGATGCTTTCTTCTTAATCTTGTGGAAGGATTATGCAGACTCGTTATCAGCTTGCCACTTTGAAGAAAGGCAACCTCTCCATCTAAATAGGTTATTCTGAGATTCCATCCTATTTTCTTGCTGGTCTAGTGGTCTTCCATATGAAAATATAGGATACTCTTGTGACCTCCATAGCTACTCAGTTGGAATCAGATTCTCTTGATGAATTCCATGACCATCTTCTTACCCATGAATTATGACTTGACCAACAGGCTGCATGCGTGCATCAAATGATTTGAGTCTTCCACCGGTCAATTTTGCTGCTCAATCCTCACCCTCCACCAACTCATCCTCTTCCAATTGTGGTTGTAATTTGATAAATTACCAATTATCCAAAAAACTTAAATCGTTAGGAAACAATAATTAAAGGTAATCACTTAATCATAATTCTAATACGCCCCTTCATATATGGGCCAAACTCCTACTTAATTAGTGGGGTCCAACATGGGAGATTTTTAACATTTTTGAACGGTTTTAGACCCCTTAAAACAACCAGATTGGTTAGCCTAATTAATTAGCCAAGTTGTTACTTAGTCAAATTATGCAATTCTAGGTTAAAACAATCTAACAATCATATCAAGAATATAAAGCAGTGGAAAAATAAAAGACACAATGATATGATCACCCAGGAAACCACACGGTAAAAACCTGGGGAGGATTTGACCTAGCTATCCTCAAGGTAAACCTGAATCCACTATGAAAGAATTAAAGTTCATACAAAAGGACTTACAAGCTCCCCGCTTGACTTCCTAATGCTACCCACCAGTAGAACTTACTGACACGACCACGTGCAAGCTCCGAATTCACGGACTCCTTCTTTCTTGGATTCTCCAATCAGCTACAAGCACCCACGCTTGATATTCTTTAAGCTTCAATGGCAGCAACCGAGTTGATCATCAAGATGTTGAAGTAATCTTTATCTTGAAAACCCTAAGCTCTGTGTAAAAGAAAGCTCCTCTAGATCTCACAAGAGATTTACACAAAACAGCAATGTATGAGCAACAATACAACTGGAGCAACTCTAAAAACGTGGCTAGGGTTTTTCTTTATATACCTAGGGTAAAAACAGAAAACCCAAAACGTTTAATGAGTTAGGGTTGAGCTGGAATATTCTGCAGAAAAACATTCTGCCCGAGATTCGATCGATCGAGCCAGGCCGAAATGCACCAATGCATCTGCAGCCACTCGATTCCAACTTTACATGAAAGACCCAACTTTGAGCAAGTCTAAACAAGACTAAATAACCTGTTTTGATCATGGTTTGCCAACAATACAAATTAGAGTTCTAAATACATAAAATCCTAAATCTTTAGAACCTAACAATTTTAAATGGGAAGCAGTTTGTTAGGATATATGTGATTCACTTGTTAGGAACATATGTCACTATTTTATGTAATTGGCTAATCCTTTGACAAAACACACTTTACTTATAGTTGGGTAGATCTAGGATGTGTTTAATACTTTAAGAAACATGTTGTTCAAGTCTAGTATTAAAGACATGAATATTGGACCAAGAAACAAGTGAAGAAAAGCTGTTTAATAAAGCTGAACAGATAGCTCGACACCTCTCGACAACTAGGCTATCTATCGAGATTTTCAACTTTTTCTTATCGTAATCTTGATAGCTTCTCGGCAGCTGGTGGATCGATCGAGAAAGCTCCTGTCTCCTCAACAGCTTCTCGATAACTGTATTTGTTGAAGTTTAAATCTCGACACCTCCTCGACGCTTGTCAATTGATCGAGGTTACGGGAATTCAGATTTCGAAATCTGATGTTCGGCCCATGATGACATGTATGTGTAGGGTTTTCTTTTCTCACAACTCTAGACCTATATAAGACTTATTTTAGAGGTCTTCATACAAGAGAATACAAAGGACAACATATGTAAAAGGTGACTGATGCCTTATTCTCTCTGAAAGAAGCTACTGTGTCTTTGCACCTTAGGGTTTTGTAACCAAGTGCTTCTTGATCTTCATTGTTGATGAAGTGAAGAACTTTACAGCCAACAATCTTCTTCTAGTTGGTGATTAAGTCACGTACTGGAATCTGCGCAATTGGTTAGTCACGTACTAGGATTCATGCATCAAAAGGGTGGCGTTCATATATTGAAGAGTTCAGAAGTTCTGAAGTGGTAGAGGGCTTCTGCTGTAAGTTCATCTACGAGGATTGTAGAGTCTAGGGACAAAGGTTTTGTACTAGATTTGAAACTTCTCTTTACTATAGTGGATTGCTTGTCGGGAAGGTTTCCCCCCAGGTTTTTTTATTGTGAAACTAGTTTGTTTCATTAGTTTTCTTGGGTCATCATATCTTGTCTTATTTACTTTTTTGCTGCATTCATTATTGACATGATATTGATGTTTGTTTGTTTTAACAAGTTTTATTCATAATAAATTTAATTAACAACTTGGATTTAAAACTTGTTAATTATATCAACCGGAGTCTAAATTTCCCAACACAGTTGAGTGAAGTTAGAGATCAAACCAAGGATCTCCTGCTTTGATACCATGATAAATTACTGATTATCCTAAAAACTTAAGCTATTAAAAAATGGTAAATTTCATCACTTAACTATAATTGTAACATAACTCTTGTTGGTGCCAATTTTCGCAAAAATCTACAAGCCCGCTGCATGCCAAGCTCAATTTCTTCTTGTGCCTAATTCATGTTTCTTTGTCTTATTTTATTCTCTTTTGCATGGTCCAAACTCATGCACCTTAATAGGGATTTGAGGGAATGGTTTGGTTGGGGTGGGTTGACTTTTTAGGACTTTTCTCATGTACCTAGATCACAGGTTGTGCCAAATGGGTTAGGGCCACTTTGCAGCACCTAGAGCTCATGCAAAAAGGTCACATACCCAAAATTTTTACCCAAATGAAGACCAGTAGTTCTTGTTGTATGTTGTCAAAGACATTGTCATTTTAGGATTTTGGAGCAAGTGTAGCTGGCTTCTTTGTTGGCTTTTGTTGCATATTGCTAGCAAGGGCAGCTTCCCAAGAGGCTAAGATTGGCTAGGCAAGAACAGCCAATTACATTTTTCTTAATAATGATAAAAGCAAGACTTCATTTTACATAAACAAAGCAAATTTAACCATAACCGTTAGTTTGACATTATTAGGGATAATGACCTCAACCATTATGCTTAGACCAATCCTTATGAGAATCCTAAGTTTGATATAAAACCCCAAATCAAATCAAACATAACAAGCCACGTTTTACACTTGAAACCCTAACTTTAGAGCAAAAGCTCATACAACAGCAGCATAGGAACCACATTCTAAAGTCTTAGGGTGAAAATAGTTACACAAATGAGTCTTCCCTCTCTCCCTCATCACCTCTCTCAACTTTTCCTTTCTACTGTATATGAAAAACTTTTTTAGATCTAGTTTATTATGCATATTTTCCACAAGAAAGCAAATGTTAAATGAGGAGAACATCAGTTATGTATAACCCAAATTTGGGCTTGGAGAGAGAAATTGAAAGGCTGAACAAGTAGGCTCAGCCATGGGTTTGGGTTGGTGTGAGAGAGAAAGAGTGAGAGCCATCGCTAGGGACAATGACAACGCCCGGTGAGAGTTATAGAAAGAGAATGCATATGGGTTTTGATGAGTTCTGATTGTGTGTGACACTACCTATTCACTAATTTTTAATATGCTAATGTGGCGTGCTAGGATTAAAGGGTGCAAAACAACAATTTCACATCCAGTTTGAATTTAAACTCAATTAAGAAAGGAGTGCCTAAATACTTGTAATATGGAATTTATATGGCTTAAGAGCATGTAAAAGCCTGTTATTACTCTTCTTTTTTCTTTTTTCTTTTTTCCTAGGTACAAGTTTGGAATTAAATGAATACTTGCAAATTCATTTCTCAAAGTGTTTAGCCATTTAATTACATAAATGATGGCATGATTGTCAAAGTTATAACTCCAAACTAGTGTACAACTATCTTTTCTAACTCACTACTTGATGATTTACAAGACCATCCATATATATCATTTAAAAAAGTTGTATGATTAAAACTATAAATGGGTGGTCTCTTCAATCACTATACAGTTAGTTGGAAGAAGAAAACTCCAAACTAGTTTAGAGCTAAATTGACTTTTTACATATTGATAATCATTTTTATTTTATTTTATAAATTTGGTGATTATAAAAATGAGGAAAGGATTTCAACCTTAGTTTTTCTTATAAAAAAGTGCAGACAATAATATTGTATTACAAAGATCTTAACGTCATATTTATAATAGTTTTTCTACAATCATAACCATAACTTTTGCAATAATTGACGAAGTCGTTCACATTTTTTTTTTTTTTTTGAGAAACATGGGAAGGAGAAGTTGACATAAAACACCAAAAGATATCATTATTTATCACCACTGGGTTACGCTTTAATGTGTAATAATGACTATAAGAGGTTTTTACTTTTTGGACTTAGATTAAGTTCAATGTCTAGATGAATTCAGTGTAATTGGACACTAAACTTAATTCTTGTAGTTACTTTTTAAGTTTTTAGTATAAATTTTTAATTTATTGTCACCCCTAGCTGTGACTGAGGACGAAATGCTGACAGATAATCTGCAGAAACGTGCTGCATATTTGCTTCGTGATAACAGGAGATATGGTGATTTTAGGGATCTGATTTAGCTCTCAATGAAGAGGCTACAAAATGAAGCCAAAGAATGGTTTGAAATGAACTGCAAACCGCATGAACGTCAGCATATGGCCTCAGCATGGTATCATGTTACTTATCACCCTACTTATTACCGGGAAGACTTTAATTGCTTGAGCTTTCTATGGATTGAAGGTGACTATTTGTTGAACATTAAAAAATTGAATAGCGGAAAAGTTCACATAAAAACAAATCACAAGTAGCCAATTTGTGTTCAGGAAGAATTTAAGTTTATTATTTTCAGTTTATCATTGACAGGAATTTCGTTTGGTTCACTTTTTATTAAGTTCTAATTAGTTAAAAAGCACTTTTCTAAGATAGAAGTAGCAATGGGACTAGAGAAAAATCATAAATGTTAGGGAATTGACTAAGTCATTCATCAAGTTTTTAGTTGACACGGGTAAAAAAATTATACATGTAGGTGTTTTGATCCCCAATTTTGGCAATAGGGTGGGGCATTATACTGCAGGTTCTGTGGTGGTAATATTCAAGTTTTTAGAAAAAAGGGTAGTGGCCAATTGGCCATGGAAACCTATTGGATTAGAAGATTATCGAGGACACTTTTGCACATCTATGGGCCATGAAAACACTTATCTTTGATTAAAAAAAAAAAAGACAAATACCAAAACCTATTACTCTAGCCATAAAATTGAGCAAGTCAGCCCACAACCCATAAATGTTGCCCATGTGCTTGGCAAATTCAATATGTGAAGTAGGCTAAAATTGGGCCCACAAAGTCAGCCTAAAACCATTATTATAGTCCATAAAAATCATAAAGCTAGCCTAAGAAATCGGCCAACACGAGCCCACCAAAAAAAGATCTAGTGAGATAACTAAAGGCCCACGGCTGGGCTTAAATTCAGGTTACTCAATTTGTCATCGTTTGTGGTATGGACCAAGCCCACGTGTGTGATAGAGAAGACGAGCAAAAGGTAAAACAAAGGAGATGTGGATATAAAAGAAAAAAGGAACATTCACGCCAATTTGGGCTTAACACAAAAAAAAAAAAAAAAAAAAAAAAAAAAAAATCTCTCAAATGGACTTGGGAGTTGGGACATGTGAGACTCATGAGCCCTTGAAGTGCAAAGTGTAACGCACAAAAATTCATGAAGAAAGTCTAATACCTAATAAATGGACAGTCTTACCTAACACATAACCCTTTCTTCTCTTGTAAATGAGATCAATCACCATTAAGGGAGTTTTCCCTCTGGTGAAGCAGTTTTATAGAGCTTAGTCAGGAAAACTAGAATCAATGCATCCTTTTCAAGATGAACATTGCTCAATGACGATGAATATTAGTTTCCAATGGTCAAAACTGACCTTCCCCTCATTTAGCAGCTTTCTAAGAGACTCAAACATCATTATATGACCAGGAGGGACCCCAACTCTAGCCCTTGGCCGAGGTGGATCAAAATGAACCAAATTTTGCTGGGGAGGGAGGTGGGTTCTGAACATAGGTAGATAGTGGAGCCGCAGCTAAAGTCCTAAAATATTATGGGTTACCAAGGTGGTGTAGCTGTAAAGACAGGCAATTGTTGGATCTAACTTATGTTGGAAATTTGTGATTCATGGGTTACAGGGAGCAGGCATGGGAAAATCATTAGATGCAGATCCGTTAACCCCTCCCAGCCTAATCATAAAAAAGGTATATGAGTTATAGGAATTGTTTTAGTCCAATAAATTTATGATTCAAACCCGCTTGGATCAATCTCATATTTGTACCCAGTTTGACGCGCTGATCAAACAATTATTATAAAAATTTGACTATATAATTTGGACATCTTATTTGGAAGATAGATGAAGTTATCCACACAAAATTTAACTCTTCGTGTATTAATTTTTAGAAAGCACTTGATAGGAAATTAAGTAGTTAAAAGGAGATGGTAGTGGCCAAGAACCTTGTTAAAGCTATACTAGTTAGCAACTCTTGATGTTTTCATCACATTCAGGGTTCAAATCCTCCCCTCACCTATTGTAACTATCAATTTGTTTTTATTTTTATTTATTTTTTTAGAGAAGATAGTAGTGATTTCATCATAAGTTCTAGATAATATCATTTCATGTTGTATCATCATATAGCATCTTCTTTTTTGTCATAATTTACATTATACATATTAGGTTTCTATAATAAAATAATAGTGTATAATGTAGAGTAGATTCAGAGGAAGTCAATCTTATGATGCAATGGCATATTAGTACATTGCTCCAAAGAGTGTGGGGCTTTAGCTTTAGCGACCATCTATTTTAGTAATTGTTATTTCATTTATAGAATTAGCTCCTTCAATAGTTGTTTGGTCTTTAGTATTGCAGGTACTCTTGAAAATGAATGCAGGTTGCTTTGGTGAAGGAAGATGTGTGTCATTACTCAACATGAAAACAACTGCCAACATGGTTGGTTGATTTGTTGCATGTTCTTGCACACATAAAAGCCCAATTTGAATGCATCTCGATACTTCATTATTAGGGTATGTCTCACCTAGTGATGGATCGATTATTTCCATGGCTTTGCCTTCTTTCCATTGGTCCCAAATCTATTAACAACATATTCATATTAGGCTAAATACAATACAACAGGGCTATTATTGCATATCATTGTTTCCACATGTACTTACGTGTCCAATCAAATTTGAGGAAGGACCATTATGATAATAGTTGGTGTTTCTTTTGCCAGTAATGATCTCCAATAGCAACACCCCGAAACTAAATACATCGGATTTTATTGAAAATAATCCTTGCATTGCATACTTGGGTGAAATATAACCGCTGTTATAATACAATGAAACGAAAACTATTGAGCATTGCATATTATTAGACAAAAATTAAAGAAAACTATTGAGCATAGTTCAAGATTAAACAAAAATTATTTAAAAAAATCATTTGTTCAATAACATTACTCATAATATTTGAACTAATAAAAGATCAAAGTAATTTTCCAAGAGCCTTGTAATTTAACTGGAACCTCTTGATTTTTTCAAAGGAGGCATCCAAGTTCAAATCCCCCCTCTCCCAACTATTAAGTCATCAAAAAAATAAATTGAAAAATATTTTGAAAGAAGTCTATCATTTTTGCAAAAAGGGGTAGCAATTTGTACTCCTATGAGATATAATAATATTAGTATAGTAATTAGATGAAAACTATAAATATATATTTTTTCTTTAGCCCACTTACAATGTTCCAACAACAAAATTTGTATTGGCTTCAATTTGGTCACCGCTAAAGATTTTAGCCATACCAAAATCTGAAATTTTTGGATTCAATGCAGTGTCAAGTAAAACATTGCTAGCCTTTAAATCTCTATGTATAATTCTCAATCTTGAGTCTTGATGAAGATATAAGACCCCTCGAGCAATTCCACAAATAATCTCAATTATCTTTCCCCATTCTAACCATGACCTTTTTGTTTCATCTAAAATAAGATATTTGAACTTAGATTAGTCTGCATTCAGGACTACATATACAATCCCAATGCTAGGAATTAAGATGTTTGAATTTGGAGGACCATTTTCGTGGTCATGATGCTTGAAGTTTATGTGAAAAGAATACGTACCAAAAATATAAGAGTCCAAACTATTGTTTGGCAAATACTCATAAATTAACATCTTCTCTTCTCCTTGAACACAACAACCTAAAATTCTCACCAAGTTCCTGTGTTAGAGTTTAGCAATTAGCGTGACTTCATTTTTGAACTGTTCTATTCCTTGTCTTGAGTTTTTTGATAGTCTTTTGACAGCTATTTCCATTCCATTTTGTAGCAAACCCTGAAATAAAAATCCATAGCTCATTTTATCATAGTACACAATTCTTGACAGAAATATAATTCAGTTAATTATTCGGGCAAACCCAATTTCACTTAATGAAGTCGTACATGAAAAATTATTAATGCACCTAAATATTTATGATGGATTTTCTGATGCATTAACACACATGAACTAAGATTAAGCTATTTTCTTGGGTGTTGCCACTTGTATAAGGAGAATACCTTATAAACTGAGCCAAAGCCACCTTTGCCAAGCATGTTAGCAACAGAGAAATTATCTGTGGCTGCAATAATGTTTTTTAGATCAGATACTGGCAAATTTGAATCTCTTCTAGTTCCATCAAGGTCCCTTCTACTTGTAGAGTCTTCTAAGTTTGGTAAACTACAGGCACCAGATTCATATGAATCTGTGCTTTGCCTCTTCCCTGTTATAAAACAACTAACAAATAATTAGTTAATACGTTCATATTTGATAGATAAGAGAATGTGCAAATGGAAGGAGTCAATGCATTGGGATATAGTTTGGCTGAGAGGCAATAGATTAAAGGACAAGCATTTACGAAATTGTCTGGGTTGCTTCAATATACCAGCATGCAATGAAAATCACTTATTCGAAAGTACCCAAAAAAAAAAAAAAAAAAAAAAAAGAAAAAAGAAAAGAAAGCCCTTTTCATCTCTTTATTAAATGCATTTTGTAGTTTCTTTGTCTTGTTTGTTAACTCTATTTTGTAGTAGATTTTAGGAATAGATTTTCCTTTAAGACTTTGTTTGTTTCAGTGTAAAATATTTTCCGGGTGTAAAATATTTTTGGAAAAGGAAAATATTTTCTAGTGTTTGGTTGCATTTTAAAAATTATATTGGAAAAAATTTTTTTAGTGTTTGGTAATATTCTGAAAATGATATTTTCCTACAAAATTTTCATACTTTCTCAGCCATTTTCTCAGCTTCCAAACAAATTTTATATCAGAAAATCCACCACTATCCACACACCAGCACCCACAGAAAATCTACCACTATCCACCCAAAACCCACCACCACACAACACAGAAACCACCAAAACCACCACTCACACCACCACAACAACAACAATAAAAAAAATCAAAGATCAAAGAGATCAAGCAGATCGGCGAGAGAGTGATCGGCGATCAAGCAGATCGGCGATGATCCAGGTAAGGGTTTGTCGAGCTAGAGCGACGATGCGGTGTCGGGGTTGGAGATCTGGATTGTGACGATCAGAGGATCGCCGGGACGGTACATGTTCTTGTCCGGTTGGATTTTGAGAGTGGGAACCCATTGACGGAACTCAGACTCAGCGGTGGTGGTGTTTGGTGGATTTCTGTTCAAAAAGGAGAGGGAGATTGAGAAAGAGAGAGATCGACGGCACGATCTCGCCGCTGCGTCTGGGGTTGAGGCACGATAGCTCACTCTCCCTACTCTCTCTTCTTTCTCTCTTTGCGCGTCTGGTCCTTCTTTCTCTCTCTCTTTCTCTCTTTCCAGAAGTGATTTGAAGGTAAAATAAAACGGAAATACTTTTACGCCCGTGAGCCTTATTTTTCGGTCAACGCAGAAAACCATTTCAGTTTGACCCAATTTTCGGTAACTACCAAACACACAGTTTTACAGAAAAGCATTTCCGGAAGTGGTTTGAAGCCAAAACAAACGCACCCTAACTTCTACAAATTTGAAAATTGTTTGAGTTGAGGATTTTTTTTTCCTTCTTCTTTTTTCTTTTATCTCTCTCTCTCTCTCTCTCTCTCCCCCCCCCCCCCCCCCCCCCCCCAAATGCGAATGAAAAGAATGCACATTCTGTTTATTTTCTAATAAATATTCGTCCTCATTCCTTTGATGAAATGGAGGTAAATATTGCTTTCATCCCTATCTTTGAGAAAGGAAAAACAAAAGGTAAATGGTATATTAATAAAGTTTTATATTTCTTTACTTTCCATTCATTCTTTTATAAACTCCAAAAAGCACAAGGGAAAAAAATCATATTCTATTTCATGTTATTCCATTCTTTTAGAAACTCTCTTACATTTGTAGTTTTTTGCCTTTTTTTTTTTAGGATTTTTTTCTTCAAATAATCTATCTTTTAACTTTTTTTAGAAAAATGCAGTTTTTTTTTTTTTTTTTTTTTTTAATTTTTTGTTAGCCTTTAATTTAAAAGTTAACAAAACCTATATCTTTTTCTAAATACTATGCAGATAATCTACCAAAAATAAGTAAAAGCCAAATGCACTCTTGAGTCACCTTTCTAGCATTTTTTTCACTAGCCTTAGCGACAAACAAAAAAGTGAACGAAACTACTTCAATTCGAACAAAAGACCGAGGAAAGACTTGCTTACCTCTTTTTTTCTTCATTACCAACTGATACACAATGGAGACCACAAAAAGAACCATTACAGCAACAGAAAGTCAGAAACTCCCAGAATTGCCAACATCCTTGTTTTTCGAGAAAGACCATTTTTCTTGGCATATTGAGCTAAGGTAGAAAAATATATATATTTATTTATTATTCATAGTGACCTCATAAATTTGAGAATGTAATTGAACATAAATAGTGAGTATTGATGCAATTTTATAGGGAAACAAGAGTAAGGACTAAGGAGGAAACAATGTGCTAAAGGAGAATGTGCTCGTTAAAAAAGAAAATGCGCAAATTGGTTTTCACAACATCAACCTCAGATGGAACAAGTGTTACATATATAGTAGCAGGACAAAAGTAATGAATATAATTGTAGAAATTCTTATGATGCCAAGAATTTACAAAATTTAAACAATTTTAACTTGTCAAACCGTTTCTTAAAAGTTTGGAAAAATGTAAGGCAAAGAGAAGACAGAAATGCGAAGATTATGATATTGTTTTTGGAAGGTTTAACAAAACTATGTATATATTCTTTGCAATATGCATAAAATCTGGATTCTCTCTATATGTGCTAAATATTAGAAAGTGTTAGGAAATTTGAGACAGCTATTATATCAATTAGGATAAAAAATGGTACGTTTGGTAGATTATAATGAGCACTGTAATGTAATAGTTTTTATTTTTTATTTTTTATTTATTTATGAGAGTAATGTAATAGTTATTCTAATGGTTTAGCTATTCGGTAGTTTGGTTATCTTTTTAATATAAGGAATAGTAATTCTTTGTGAATGCCTATTCTTTAAAATGAAAAATAAGTACTCTCCTCTAAAATAGTTGTAATAGTAATTCCTTAGTAGGTATAATAATTTTTAAAATTAATATATTTCCAAATAAACAAAATTTTCCATATATACCTAACAATTATGAAAATATAAAAATATAAAAAAAAATAACTGATTTCTCTCTCAAATTTTTTTTAAAAAATATTATTTATTATGAACTATAATTCTATAAGTAAGATGTTTCTTAAAATACAATTTAAGCAAGTTTTATTCCTAGTAATAAAGATTACCACTATTTTCGTTTTGTAATCCTCATTCAGTGTACCAAGTGTGCAATTAATGTGATTTCATCTAAGCACCCTACCATTTTCTTCTATCGGGTTTTTTTTTTTGGTTACATGTCAGTAGTACCTTTTTACTATAGTTAACCTAAGCACAGAAGCAATTAATTTGGTAGCAATAATTAAAAAGACATTGGCATGTATTACTTAAAGTATTACCTAGTACAACTGAATCCTCGCGTAGGTATAAATCTTGTCCATCTTTGGAATATGTTCTTGTGTCCACCAACTCCCCGTGCCATGACAAGCACCCAATCCCTTCTTCACTCTCATCTGGACTTGTATAAGCCATGCAAGAACAATTCCTCAAGCACTCTTGCTCACAATCTTTCAAACTTAAGCTCATATTTGCGCGTGCTATCGAAGTATCAGGCACCTTCACACGTGCCAACTTCACGAATCCTTCTCCGCTCTTACATGTGGACACCCCTTGGTTCCTTACACACCCACCTGACCCGTCTCCAAAGCGCCAATCAAGAGGTGACTTGGTTTGAACCCGGGTAAGCATATGCACTCAAACTTATCTGCATTGTATGGGTCACAGACTCACAGTAACTATTTGGACCACACTCTAAATACTTGTCACATGACTCTTTTGGGTTGAACCAAAACCTAACCCATTTACCATCGACCCAAGTGTACCTCCCAAATGTTCTTGATTCACCTAAGACAAAAATAATTTTAGAGTAAACATCGGGCTCAGTTATACTATACATGATCGTGATCTCATCTTGATTATTTACAAAACTAACATTCAAGGGCCAATTATATAATTTAGATTTCATTTCTGGTGCACCAGTCAATCCTTGGCCGCTCCAAGATCTGGCCCGCCACAATGGAGTCTGACCCTTGTGTAAAAACAACTGGGGGTACCTAATTGGATCAATTTTAAATGAGTACTTGCCCATTTTTGGGTCATTTTTAGACTTCCAAGATGTTAAATACCGGCTCAACCTAGTTTGCTAGTCCAGCCCAACTTTCATAAAAGGAAGAATAGTATTGGTGGGATAATCAAAGCTTTGCCATAAGACCCTTTGGCTGTGTTGTTGAACCAAAACAAGATTTCCAACATCTAAGAGCTGAGCCAAAGAGATAGAATAGTTTGTCGATGAGACTGAAACAATATTCGTGGACCAAATACGAAGAGTTTGATTTTTGGTGTGGAGGACAAGGTTTCCCTGACTGTTGATGGATAGAATTCCCGAGCTATCATTGAGTGGATTGTCTCTATTTGCAACCCACACAACGGTTTGTTTGGTAATTTGGTAATACCAAATTCCAAGGTAGCGGCGGTTGGAATTGCCAGGGCTGAAAAATCCAAGTGCAAAGGTTTTTTGGTTTGAGACTAGAGTTTGACCATCCTTGATGGGCTGGTCTGGTGTTAGGGTATCAAGGGAAATGCAAATTGGGAAAAGAAGGGACAGAAGTAATATTAATACTGATTTCAATAAGGATTTAGCAGGACTCATGGTTTTTCCAATGAAGATTGTTGGACATGAGAGTACGAAAGCAGAGCATCTAAATGCATGCATGTGACTCCATTTTAATACCTCAAGCCGAAGCTCACTATTCATGACATTTGTTTTTAGTATGAAACAGATTGAGATATGGTGCTTGAATACCAAACTGCCGCAGGGCCGACACGTTGTACAGTTAGGGGTTCAAAAGAAACCCCAGAGCTAGCAAAAACTAAAAATTTATATTTAATATTTTAATTTATATTTGTTTTACTTGACTTCTAATTTAAAATTTTGAACACCATGACCATGACCTTAGACCAAGATACTAATAAATTTTTCGTGCAGGTAGAAATTGAATATCAAATTTCTTATTAAATTATTAGACATTTTACCAGTTGAGCTAACTAGAACCCACTACTGAAATAAGTTTTGAATATGATCTTCTTAATAATATCTTGGTCCTTTAAAAAAAATTAATAAGCCCAACAACAAAAATAGATATTTGTAAATCTTAAACCTAAAAAATAAAAAAAAATAAAAAAAATACTCATTTAAACTTTAAAAGATTTGAAATAAACAGATAGATGAAATTATTATAAGCCGTAATAATTAAAGTTTACTTAACAACAATAATTAATATGCTTATTTTATTTAGAAATAATAGATTATTTTCAAGATTTAATTTTAGAAAAAATAATTAGTATATTCATTGTATTAAGAAGATTCTTATAGTTTATCTTTTAGTTTCTTACTACTGCTATGGAAAAATTTGTAACAATATTCTTCTTTTACCTAAGATTCATCTTCTTACTGACTCCCCTAGAAAGAATCCTGAAACTGCCACTAACTGTAGACATTTCATTATGTATTTCTACTAATTTTCTCAGAAGAAGAAAAAAAAGAAAAAAAAAAGAAGAAGAAAAAAGTTAAACTTGTTGCACACAAGTTTTTTTACACAATTTTACACACCCCAAAAGGAAAATTTCTTTTAGGGTTTGTGTAAAATTCTATTAAAATTTTTTTTTTTTGTGTATAATAAAAAATATTGCTAAAAAAGATCCAGTTAATGAATACCTTTAGGCAATTATTAATGAGCTATTTTTGAAAAGTTTTGATACTAATTTTATGGGAGAAAAAAATTGTTAAAAATTGTGTAGACCAAACCACATTTCATATTTAAGGTTCACAAGAATGAACCAAACACTTTTTAATATTCAAGAATTAAAAAAAAAATTGAAATTGAATGTTTATCGTCTTCAAATCTAATAAAAATATATATTCACCAATAAGAGTTTTATAGTTCAACTAGTTAGTACATTCTGGTGTTTCCAATAAAGATATCTAGAAGTCAAATCTACACTCCCCTAATTAATTACCAAATTATTAAAAAAACCTATATAAGTTTATTAACTGAAATTATTATGGATTTATTGGTAAGTCACCTAGTTATTAAGTACCAAATCTTAAAGCAGTAAATAAGAATGCAATAAACACAATATTCAAGATTTGGTAACAAATTAAGTTGAAAACCAAAAATGAACATCATTGATGAAAAAACCACTCTGAAGACCTAGTCATGTAAATGATTTAGGCGAAAACAGAATTTTAGTTCATACATTTTGGGATCACGGTCAATTTGGTCTCTACATTTTCATACCAATCAATTTGGTTCATGTTATTTTCAGCTTAAAGTCCATTTAGGTACTGTTTAGAATTTGCTTATTTGTTTGAAACTAAAATCTTTTTGTTAAAAATACTGTAGATAAAGGTAAAAATTAGTTGAAATAGTATAGTGAGACCCATGAATAGTACCAAAAAGTGTAGTAGGACTCATGAATAGTAGCAAAAATAAGTTGAATACTAAAATAAGTTGGCAAAAATAGTTTTTGCCAAATGGACACTTAGTCCTTACCATTAACTTACTAATGGAAAATGCCTATGTGGCTAACGGTGTGCCATGTTAGCATAAATGTGGCAAAAAAAAAAAAAAAAAATCAGAAAATGCAAGAATACACAAGAAAATTAAAGAAATTGAGAAATTTTTTTTATTAAAAAAATAATTAAAAAAAAAAATAGTTTTTGGTTTGACGTGGCTTTTTTTGTTGTTATTGAAATGTTTATGTGGCCTTTTAAATGTTAATTATTTGATTTTATATATTTTTTTTGCATGTGTATGCTAAAAAAGTACACCGTTAATCATGTAAGCATTTTCTATTAATGCATTAACGATAGAAACTAAATTTACTCTAAATTAAAAATAACAGGGATCAAATTAACTATTATGAAAATATAATGACCAAATTAACAATGATCTCAAAATATAGAGACCAAAATGTTTTTTTGGCCAATAATTTACTAAGGAAAAACAGTTACAGTGATCTACTTACAAAGTTTTTTTTTGTGATAATATAAAGGGAAACCCAATTTCTGAAAAGAAGGGAGAGAATAGATAATATAATCAAATATAGCCTTAAATTGTAGACTACCGTGATTGGAAGACTAAAGATTACTGCACCTCTCACAGGATTAGGTTTTTTTTTTTTTTTTTCTGACGTGCCCACAGAATAATTTAGATTACGGCCTTGAATTAACCAAATGGGCACTACGTTATATAGATTATTGCACGTCCCACACGGTTAATGAAGCTAGCGTGAATGAGATTTTGGCTGAAGTAGACATAGATTTTGATTTTACTTCCATCCGGCAATGAAAATGTAGTCATGTTAGTTAAGACGATCGAATAATTATATCTGAGTCCTAATTAAATTCAATGAGTTATTCTAAAACCACAACATTTTTCATATACTTTTTCAAAATTATATATATGACAGATGGACTATAATTAATTGTTTATCATTTTCATATAAACTCATCATTTTCTTTTTTTACCACTTATAATTTGCTACTTTAGAGTTATGGCACATAAAATTGTGGTCTCAGGATTTTTGAATCTCAGCACCAGCCAGGAAAGCTGTTCAAAAGTTTATTCTACAAGTCTGGTTGTTAAATCGAGGATTTCCACCAGATGGAATTTTCTAAAATCTAAACCTTTCTACGGGGTGGAAGTTTTTAAAATCTATCAAAACCTTAATTTCTAGGTTGGAATATTTTTTATGGTAAAAAGGTTTATTCCTGAGGATCTTCCACCGGATGGAATTTTCTAAAATCTAAACCTTTCTACGGGGTGGAAGTTTTTAAAATCTATCTAACCCTTAATTTCTAGGTTGAAATCTTTTTTATGGTAAAAAGGTTGCAATCTTTATTGACTATCATGAGATTTTGATAATGAATTTGTGTAAGAAGATTTGCAATCTTAACACCGAAGCTTGCATTGTCTTGCAGTAAGCACAAATTGTTGACAGAGAGCTACACGTGATTGGTGACCTTGAGATTAAAGTCTATGGATGAATCATGAATGAGAGTAAAATCTCAAGAAAGAAGAGGAAAAGAAGATTGAGAAACACATGGATTATTATAATAAAATGTAAGAACTAAGAAATAAGTGCTTTAAATAACTAATACTGTATATATATATATATCTAAAACCTGGTTCAAAATACTAATATTACTATTTTTATGTGTGTTCTTATAAGTATTATTGTTAATAATAAAATAAAAAAAACTGAAGCATAACATTTATTGTTGTTACTCTCCTGTTGAGCCACCTCATCTATCATGTCATTATTCTTTTTCATATTTATTTTTTAGAATATTAAATATAAAAATGTATTTTTTTACAAATTCATCTTAGATTGTTTTAATTATGCATATTCAAGGACTTTAATTTTGATGTTATAAACAAATAATTCAAAACAAAAGTATTGTCTATACATATTCATCTTGGGCAGTTTAACTTTACATATAATTTTTGCCAATTTACCTTCCTTCATTTTGGCTTTTCTTATTCCCAAACTTTTACTATAAATTTGTCATTCTCTTCCATTCTATGCATAGTTTTTCCATTAAAAAAGGTTCTCTCTCTCTCTCTCTCTCATTTTTTCATTTTTTGTTGGAATTTTTTTTTTATTATTTCTTTTACATCTCTACCTTAGATTGATGAATATTTGTGTTTTCTAAAACTTTACTTTTGGTTTATTATAACTAAAAATGAAAAGATAAAAGGCTAGCCACTATACCTCCTATTATCTAACTCATCCCGTCATAACCCATAAATTTAATGATTTTTTAATGAATGAAAATTGTTTGTTCGTTTAGACCCCTTAAAGCAAATTGTTTAACCTAATATATTAACCAAGTGATTGCTTAAATTAATAATTCAGATCTAGGTTAAATACAAATAAATCATATCATGCAAAACAGGGGAAAATAAATAACACCGCGATATGATGACCTAGGAAAACCAATGAAACGAACTGTTTCAAGACAAAAACCTAGGGAGGATTTGACCCAGCTATCCTCAAGGTAAAGTAAATCCACTATAAGAGAATTGAAGTTTTTACAATTAGATTTAGTCCTAAATCTATTACTATCTCATATAATAAATTGCTGACATGACCATGTGCAAACTCCGAATCCATGGACTTCATTTCTTCTTGGATTTGTTGCATTAATGATCTTGATATAACAACTATGTTCTACTAAGTTTTGATTGTAGTTCTTGGCCCGGTAGGTTCTTATGTAGTTAAAAGGTACAAAACCTCTTAGATCTCACAAAGAGTAACACACAAGTCCTCTCCAAAAGTCTTCAAAACGTGGGTAGGGTTTCCCTGTTATATGTGGAGAAGTTTAAATGAAATCCTAAACATTTTTGTGGGCTTGGGTCTGTTTAAAAATTTTGCAGAAAATCTAGACCTGAGATTTTCGATCGGTCGAGTCTAATTCTCTATTGGTTGAGAAAGGTAGAACTTCACTTCCTTTTTTTCTACAGCCAGCTGGACTTGAAACTTGAAACCTATACTTTAAGACATTGCCTAACACTTAGACTAGACATGTTTTGTTCTTGGTTTGCTAACACAACAAAAATATGATTCTAAACATTTAAACCTAAATCTTTAGAACCTAACAAAAAAGACAGAAACCTAAACTATGGATATTTTGTAATATATATCTTCAACTACAAAATTTTGCACTGAACGTCTTAATTTAGGATTAATTGTAATGTCTATGCATTTTATCCAAATGTTTGATTGCATTAATTTTTATAGTAAGAATGCACATCGTAAGTGTTTGTTAATTTAGATGCTGATTACACATTGTCATTTTCCCCCCCTTCCCTTTTTTCAAACCAGTCTTAATTATCACCTGGATCATTGTAGGACAAATTGTTTTTGTTTTTATTTTTCACTTGAAACCAATTTGAAATTCTTTTTATATATTCATTCTTTTGTTTTCTATCTCAAAAACAGATATGAAATTCTTTTAGATATGAAATTCTTTTTATAAATTCATTCTTTTGTTTTCTATCTCAAAAATAGATCTGAAATTCTTTTTATGAATTTTTTTTTCTATTTCAAAAACATATCTGAAATTCTTTTCATAAAATTCATTCTTTTATTTTCTATCTCAAAAACAGATCTGAAATTCTTTTTATGGAATTCATTTTTTTTTTCTATCTCAAAAACATATTTGACATTATTTTTATAAAACTCATTCTTTCTTGCATCATAAAACCAAATCTGTATTTTCTATTAAAAATATAATTCATAGCTTTTCATCATAAAATCAGATCTAGGATTTTCTATCATGAAGTCATGGTATTCTCATAAAAAAAATAAATAAAACGTTTTTCTTTTTTTGCAAAGAGCAAGGTGTAGATCTAGGATTTTTGAATGACATTTAATCATAGATCTAGGAAAATTAACACAACATATTGCATTTCATAATTTGTTGCATGTCATTAGTCAATATATAAGTGTTCTTTGATGCAATTTTTTTATTTTTTTATTTTTTTATCATTTTATTTACAACACTAAGTGTTGGTTTGAATACAAATGATTTCTCCTGTGTTTGCGTTTTTTGTTTTTTTTTTTTTTGTTTTTTTTTTACCAACGCCTCTTGCACTGTTCATGTCATGAATAATGCAAACAGGCAAATGAACAGTAACCCACGCGTGAACAATAATTTTTTTTATTGTTTTCAGTTTTCAACAAAATAAGCAATATCCAAATGGATACTAAATACTTTTAATGAATATTTTTTGTTGTTGATATAATTTGGAGAAAAATCATATTATAATATGTTATATTTTGTATTGTTGTCAGATTTTAGTTTATGTAGAAAATAACAAGATATAGTCTAGACAAGATATAGTCTAGACTATATATTGACGAAAATGATCTATGTGCAGTATCCTTTCACTTTTTCTAAATATTTTTTTTAACAAATTAGCAGAAAATTATTATGTCTTTGTTATATAATGTTGTTTGATATTTGAGTAATTTTTTTAAGTGTTTATAAATATCATTATCTCATTAGTGTATTCTTTGAGATTTTAAAGAAAACAAATTCAATTTTGTGTTTAAAATTATTTATTTATCTATTTATTTTACAAATGTTGGATTAGATGTTAGATTAGACTATAACCCGCACTTTTGCCTAGAAACAACGGCATATTTCTATTGCGTTACTTCAAAGTCATATTACAAACTTTGAATTTGATTATGCATTTGATATTTGGCTTGATTACGTCACATTTGATATGTTTTACATATTCAGGAGAAGGAGTTTTAATTTGATATGAGTTTTATTTTTCCCTTTCTTTTTTATTTTGAATTGTAGTTTTGTTGATTTTTATTAATTTTGTAGGTACATTTCTCAATGTTTGTTATTGTACGGTGGAAAAAATTGGGTTTGAGAAAGTTTATTTAAAACTAAAAGAATAATTTCAAAATTTTATATACCTTTTAATGATACACAAAATGTTATAAATAATTTTTATTAAAAAATTAATAATTTTTACCATTTGAATTCTTGAAAAAAATTGTATTGTTTTCATTTTGGTACAACATAAATTATATATATTACATTTGTGATTGTCACTATAATAAAAGAAAATATGATTATGAAATACATTACTATTTATTAAATTAGGCCAAATTAAAAAAAAAAAATTAATAAGACCACCCTAAAAATATTATCACACATAATGCGCGGTTTGGCCACTAGTTAAGACTAAAAGCGACACCATTTTGAAACACAAACTGATCCTCAAAGATATAAGATAGACAACATTGTTCATATTACAAGGAACATTTTCTTGAGTGGAAACGACAGCGTTGGGCGTAAGTGAGGTTTTTAATACAACAACGTTTTGTTGTGTGCGCACAAACGCATAAATCAGCAAAATTCAATTCAAGCATCATAAGAGGGCAAGCCATAAACCAAGTCAAATGTCAGTTGAAGGAGGTTTATAACATCATGTTATTTGTTTTCAAATGTAATCTTATCTGTACATCAGTAAATAGATACAGAAGCTCCCAAGAATATTACAACAAGCAAATTACCCTCAGAATCTCATTACACATTCAATCCAATTATGGTATCAGAGCATACAAACTCACCTCTAGCCATGACAAAATTTGTATTCTTCCTCTTCTACTTTTGATTCAGCCACACTATCTCTCAATCCTCCCTAACCCTTATTGACATCGTGGAAGCCTGAAGAAAGCACACACGATACTCTCTTTGATGAACATAAACTAAACTGTTAATTTCTGGGTAGTAAATCTTGAATATGCGAGGGGTTCCTTGAATCCACAAGGTGATAAAATTGGAATCCATTAGAGAAGAAAATTGAAAAAATGTTTGTGTTTATTAATAATAGTTTAAAAATTGAATTGCCTTTGAAGGCTACAATGTGTTTAAATAATAAAAAGAAAACCTAGGGTGGCTAGAAACCCTAAGGCAGCTAACAAACCCTAAGACAGCTACGAAAGCATATAAAACTCTAATTTGACTAAAAAAAACATTAAAAACACCTAAAACAAGGAAATAAATCACCTAAACCTAAAATAACAAAAATTACATAAAAATACTAAAGTTAAATAATTACAAAAATTAAATATTAAACTGTGTCCTACATCAGACCCCTTCACCTAAAGCAAACTCGTCCTCGAGTTGATGGTTGAAATCTGAAATCTTCAGCTCCAAATAAACAAATACTTTGAATGCTTTAATGACTTGATTTGGTTTCGAAACTTGAATTCTTCATAAAGTGTAGCATAAAACTCAGCCCTAGTGAGGACTGGGTTGTTGATGACATCACCACCATCATTGTTGTGGTGGTCACCATCTCACCGGTTAGCCATCAGAGAAGGGTATGTCAAGGCTCTGATACAAACTGATGTCGTGGAAGTCTGAAGAAAGCACGCACGATGCTCTCTTTGATGAACAGAAACTAAGCTGTTAGTTTTTGGGTAGTAAACCTTTAATCCATGAGGGGTTCCTTAAATCCATTAGATGATAAAATTGGAATCCACCAGAGAAGAAAATTGACAAAACGTCTATGTTTATTGATAATAGTTTGAAAACTGAATTGCCCTTGGAGGCTACAATACGTTTAAATAGTAAAAAGAAAACCTAAGGTGTCTAGCAAACCCTAAGACAGCTACGTAAGTTTATAAAACTCTAATTTGACTAAAAAAACATTAATAACACCTAAAACAAGGAAATAAATCACCTAAACCTAAAATAACAAAAATTATGTAAAAACACTAAAGTTAAATAATTACAAAATTAAATATTAAACCGTGTCCTATATCACTTACCCCATCCAGGGCAACCCAAGATGGTTTGAGGCCTAAGACGATAATTTTAAAAGAGCCTTTTTAAATCTAAATATCACTTAAAATAAAATTTAGTATATTTTTAATATATATATATATATATATATATATATATTAAAAATCTATTATTAATTCTTTCTTATTGATGTAGAACAGACCGCCATGACTTTTCTAGGCTTTCAAGCGAGCTTGAAATTGCTCGAGGCAAAAAGGCACTAGTAGAAATCATTTGGGCGACGAAGTCGAAATCACATGAAATTTGGCAGGCTGAAGGGAAACGATCTTTTGAGCAATAGTCGTCACCTTGCCACGAGATACCCCCTGATTTTGGCAAATTCTTCCATTTAGCCCTTGAAAACTGTGATTTTGCCGTCTATAGTAATTTTTGTTTCTTTAATAACTTTTTGCTCAAAAGTCAGAATAAAAGCAAGCTTGTTTTGGGACGACCCTTAAGGTCAGTAGCTTATGATTTTGCATTTACTCAATTTTATCATTTTTGGTAATATTCGGTATTTTTACCCATAATCTTGTAATCATGGACAAAGCTGTAGTTTGACCTTGGGGGGCAATGGCCGCCCTTAAGATTTTGGATATATATATAATAGGCTGGAATTAAAAGTTTGGCCCAAGAAAAAATTAAACCTACCCCCCTCTCCAAAGAGTCCAAATATTCTGTCTCACTTTTCCTGCTCCACTATATACTCCACCAATAAATACTTGCCACGTGTTTACCTAATTAATTAAATACTACTATTAATTAATAACTGTAGTATTAGTAAGTCAATAATGATAGTATTTAATTAATTAGATGAATACGTGACAAGTATTTATTGGTGGAGTATAGAGTGGAGCAGGAAAAGTAGGACAGAAGATTTGGACTCCTCTCCAAAATATTGGCCCTTTAATTCAAGAAAATGCTTAAACAACACAAATCAGCCCCAAAATCTTGCCCCTTGAACCCAAAAATGCCCCAAACAACACCACATATTAGCCCAAATAAAATCCATTTCAGCCCAAACAATATTAAAAATTTTAACAAAATAAGTAAGCCCATTTTTAGCCTGTGATAACAAAATAAAAAAGAAAAACCATTTAATAATGTAACTTATCCCGTAATTCATAAGATGAACTGAAGAGAGAGGCTCGAAGAGAATCTATAAGCTGGTGCCTCACCACCATCACTAGTAGCCACGTATTTACAATTCACCCATTCACCACAAGTATTTCTTCTCTCTTCATTTGTGGAGATCTAACTGGTTATTGATTAAGACATGAGAGGTGAGAAGACGGTTTGAAAGGAAAAGGTTAGATCTCCATCATCATTGCAAGTATTTCTTCTCTTTCCATACTGATTTTATGTGTTTTGACTTCTGTATCTCTTTGTCTCAGAAACTGTCTTTTGTGTGTGACTGTATTCAAGGTTTTCAGATCCGGACCGTTCATTGAACCGTAAAAGAGAGAGGTTTAAGGTTTTTGAGGTCGGACCGAGGTCGAACTGGGGTCGAACCGTGATGACGTCATAATTAATTTAATAATTATTTTAAATATATATAAAAGCATTAAATTAATTAAAAAAAAAATGAACTAAAATAGTCCAAAACAAATATAGATAGCAATGTTATGAATACCGTTTCGGAACCCGTTTCGGTTTGTCCATTGGAATGGAATATTTCGGTACCGGCCAATTTCGGGTACCGTTTCGGAAACCATTTCGGAATTACTGCTAAAATATATATTTATATATTATTATTGCTCTAGTGTAAAATAATGAATTTAATATAGCTTTCTATTAAAATAAAGTGGGGTTATTATTTTAAAAAAACATTTATTTTATGGTTTTTTTAAAATAAAACTCACATTTTGGGTAATTGTACACAAGTGAGCTTCCAAGAAGCTTCCTACTATCTACTTTTTCCCATTTCCCAACCCACCCACGTGACTAGTACACTATAACAGTATATCCTACTGATGCAGATTGCTAGTCTTTCAGCTCTCTTCATCATTTCACATCTGAGCTCCTTTCTCCACTCATTCTCATCTTCTTCATCTCCTTTTATTTTTCACAAGTCACGCCATTTTTGCTTCATCAGTTCATCTTGCTCTTCAATTTTATTTTCAACTTTTCTGTCACAGTTGAGAGGGTCAGATAGTGAGAGATGATAGAGAGACTAGGAGCTACAGGACGCCGATCAAGTTCAGGAAGGGAAAATAAGAAGCCAAAATCATACCGGCCGGAAAATGAATTTCGGCCGAAATTGGCCGGAATTGACCGGAACACCCGGAACGGGCCGAAATGGGGCGAAATTTAATCCGAGGTGGAATGAAGGGTATTACCATTCCGGTTTACACACCGGAATGAGATATTCCGGCCGGAACGGAATCCATAACAATGATAGATAGTATTTTTTATAACATAACTTTCATAATACAAATAAAAATGATTAAATTCTAAAAAACAATAGTTATTGAGTTTCTAAATTATTATTATTATTTTTTTTGGTAAACTTCTAAATTATTTTTAAGTCATGACAAAGTACACTTTAATATCTAATAATTTTTATTTTATGAAACCAATTAAATAATTAAGAAACAAATAAGTTTATTTCTCATGGCCAAGCCCATTGGACTGTCGATCTTTTTTTTTTCCCAAGCCCATTTAAATAGCCAATGTTCACCACTATATGTACTAAAGCATTATACGTGGAGAGCATTATATGTACTAAAGCATATTCAATACTAATTCAGCAACCAAAAAAAAAAAAAGCATATTCAATACCAAAGGAAGTGCTTGACAGCAAGCAAGCACCATATGTACTAAAGCATTATACGTGGAGACTGGAGAGCTTTTCTTTTATTCAAAGTTTAAAAACTTTCAATATTTCCAATGCCCAACAGCTAGTGTCAGTAGACACGTGGAGAGCTTAGGAAGCTTTCTATATTTCCAATGCACAGTTAGTGTCAGTCAGAATAGTCACAACAAAAACAAAGAAAGAGGAAGTGAGAAACTAGACCACATACAACAAAGTTCAGCAAAAAAAAGAGAGAGGGAGACGGACAGAGAAGAAGAAGAAAAAAAAAGAAAGAAGAAGAAGAAGCAGAAACCAGACCACATACAACAAAGTTCAGCAAAAAAAAGAGTGAGGGAGACAGACAGAGAAGAAGAAGAAAAAAAAGAAAGAAGAAGAAGAAGCAACAGTTGCTTCATGGCGCTACTCCTGCTTCGTCATCGTCTTCTTCCTTTTCTGTTTTTTTTTTTTTTTAAGGTTCAGATTCAAAACCGTGAGAAGCGGTCTGATCACGGTTCTCAAAACCGTGAGGTCCGACCGCGGTTCTTACGGGCCCCTGTTTTTTCCCATAGAACGGTTCTTGAGGCTAAAAGAACCGTAAAATTGAACGGTTCGAGGTTTTTCCGGTCGGACCGTACGGTCCGGTCCGGGTTTCAAAACCATGACTGTATTTTCTACTGAGATATGTTGTAAATTATTTGGTGTCAAGATTGTGTGACCTATTATAGTTTATATTATATAGAGATGGTTACTAAAGTTAGTAAAGTTAGTGATGATTTGGTAATAAAAAAGTAGTGGGAAGTTAGTAGAAGTAGTTGATTGGTTAACACTGTTGGTAGTGTGGTAACAATTGGCGTGGGGTAGTAGGCAAGTGTAGCTGAATAATTATGCAAATTGCTCACATTCTTATATTTTCTTAGTAATTATAATTACTTGTCCATGAGATTCAATCATTGATCACTACAACAAAATGTATTTTCAGTGACGAAAAAATTCGTCACTAAAAGTCCAGTTTTTCGTCACTAAGGACCTTTAGTGACGAAATTGGACTTTTAGTGACGAAACTCATTTCATCACTGTAGCCCCGTCACTAAAAGTCCTGGTGACGAAAAATTTCGTCACTAAAAGTCCGATTTGATTTATTTTTTTTTTAAACTTTTAGTGACGAATACGTTTCGTCACTAAATGTTTTCCTCACTAAAAACACTATTCAGTGCCGAAAATATTTCGTCACTAAAAACACTTTAGTTTACTAAATCATATTTAATAATTTCGTCACTAAAACTATGTTTGGGTACATATAGTGACGAAAAAATTCGTCACTAAAACTATTTTTTAGAAAATCCAGGCACATTTAGTGACGAAAATTTTCGTCACTAAAACCATTTCTTACAAAATTTTGCTATATTTAGTGACGAAATTTTCGTCACTAAAACAATTTTTTGTTGCTATATTTGTGAAGAAAAAATTCATCACTAAAACTTATTTTCTGTTTTTATTTTTTTATGGCCTTGATATTAACCTGTAACCTGTCATTACATTATTAAAACCTCACATTTGAATAACACATTTATTTCAACAACACATTTATAAAAAAATATCCATACATTCCACAAGTAAAAAATAAAACAAGTATCCAATTCAAACTCCTTCCATACAATAATTGTTTGCAATACATACAATAACTCTACCTAAACCCTATTTTCGAACTAACGAAGATGTCCTCATATATCTTCAAGTAATGCCAAAAGTAAATCTCCTAAAAGCCACCAATAAGAAATCTGCACAAATATAAAAACAATACTACATTAAAATCATAAAGTAAAAACATTAACTATGTTATAAGAAACATTTCTAACAATGTATTAAGAGTAGTCTCATTTCTAACAATGCATTAGATGTTCTAAAGAAAAAAGTGTAGATAACCTTAACTATATTTGCTTAAGCTGCTATTACAAGACAACTAAAAAAAGTAAACCAGGGAAAATAAACTTGGTGGAGTCCGCCTTGCTGGTTTACTGGCAATAAATTACCAGCTTTTAAGTAGTTAGCAAGCCATGTTCTAGATCATAAGTTTGTGTCGGACTTTAAAATTCTTTCTTGAACCAGAATATAAGAATTTATATGTTTATGGAAGAACTGTATGAGTAAACAAGAGAAGGAAACTAATAATAAATAATTTATAAAATAGAGGTATACTGTAAGATCTAAAAGAAAATTTAGCCTTACAACCTCAGACATCACAAACCAAATAGCATTAAAAGTTTACCAAAGGCACCAAAATGGAAAAAGAAAATAAGAACTTAATTCGATTGATTGATGCCCTAACTAAATACAATATCTATCCACCACATTTATGGTGTTTCATTGAGATTGTCAATGAAAAAGAAAATTGTATGCAAGTAGCAAACCAATGAATGCAAGTTAAACCAACTTCCAAACCTTAATTAACATAACTGAGTTAGAGATCAATCAAAAATTTCACCCATATTAAATAAAGCTAAATCTTATTACACAGGTGTGTATACACGTGTTTTGTAACCAAAAACATGGGTTTAACCCACGATTTCAAACATGAAATCATGGGTTTTAGTTATAAAACACATGTATACACACACGTGTGTAACCAACAGTGCTCATCAAATAAATAGCTCAAACAGGAAGCTACATGAAGTGTTACACATATGGTTTTACAAGTATTTAAATCAAAGAAAATACTATTTTTCACATCTAATCAACAATACTCATTCATATTTGCAAAAAATGAAAAACACTCCCAATATTAGTTTAAACACCTTATAACACCATGTAAGCCATCCGCTTGCTCCAACACAACATACCACCACAAATCCAATTTCCAACATCACAAGTATACAGTTTTGTAAGTTTTTGACTAGAATTTACTTACTTTGCTCAAGCTAAGTTTACAACTTTCAGAAAAAATCCAAAGTTACTGCAAACAATGTGTATTTAGTCTGCAAAAGAAAAATTAAATTTATAAGTACAAAAGTTAAAGAAAAGCTTGTAAAAGCTCATTAAATATCAGACCGTAACCAAATCTCACTATACCTTTCAATCAAGATGGAAAGCTCAAATTACACCTATTATGCATCAATTTTAAACTTTTATGTTAAGTACATATATACCCAAATCCTTAAACTTCTACCTTAAAGTGCATTGGCAGTATTTTAAGTAACATTAAAGTGCTTCTGTTTAAACTGATCAGTGCCATCATGATCCTCATCAATACTAGTGTTAAATTCTAATTCCACAAAACCATTCACTTCACCTGTAATGTCATTCATATATCTCTATAGTCAATATCCTCATTCTATGCTAATCCCAAAAGATAATATATATAACAAAGGACCCCACCCCAAAAAAAAAAAAAAACCTTCATCAACCTGGTTTTAGAGACAATGCCATCCTAATATTCCTTTCTCAGATTGAACACTCATTTTTGTCATCAAAATGGATGATAGAAAAAACTAGCAATTAGCAAGAAATATGAATAGAGTAGCACAATGTATCTAAAACATAATCTAGAGAACAATCCCCCATTAAATCAAGTAAAATAACAATCAGAGGACACAATCCCATTGTGAAATCAGAGTATCATTACCTGAGCAATAATCAACACAAGAAAATTTAGAAGATGGGTAATCTCATTTTGAGTTCATACATTACACCTAATGTATATGAAGTTGCACACTACATATATCTAACATTGGTATCAATGTGGAAACCAAACCAAGAGAGCGAGGATCCAAAACTAGAATCATCCAAACAATAAGAACCTAGAAATCAAAAAGAATTACAACAATTGACAAGTACATATATAAGAAACTTTCTTCACAACCTAATACCGTGATATGTGTACATCACTATATCACAAAGCAAACATGTGTCTGTATGCATTTACTAGTTAAATACCTTCTCTAAGTCTGACTCCTTGAAGCTGGGAATCCCCAAGTTTCCCATTGCTACCAGAAACCTTTTAATTTTTTGTGCGCGCAATACAGTTGACTGATTGTAATCACCTACCTGCAATGGAAAATGAATATTAGAATAAGAAACCTAACAACCAATTTCCAATTTATAGTATGACTTGGTTAAAGAAAAATTTAGAAAGTTTTCAACAACCACTAATTGCAAGGCGTTGAATACTAAGTAAGTATAATAATTTTTTTGATAATTAAGTTTGCATAAGGTTTGCATTCCCAAGTAACACAAAACAAAACACAGGATCCATATATAACATGACATTAAGCAGCAACCACTAACTTAAAAAATGAACGATTAAGCAAAAAAAATAAAAAAAGACATAGCTCACACCTTATACAACTAAATAATGAAAAACCCGGTTCACACCTTGTATTTACTAAATCATGAAAGACCCAGTTCACATTTTGTTACCAAATTCATGCTATACCATATGATTTAACACAAAAAGAACCCAACTTTAATTTGAAATTGAAACTAAAAACTTAAAACAAACAAATAAATAAATAATCCAAAATGTGAAACAAAGTGACTGACCTGCTTCAGTTTTCCAGTGGTCTTAATCATGCGACCTTGAATCTCCATAAAAGCCTGTATATAATAACATTAAAAGAAAAAGGGTCTATTTGGTTGCTAAGAAAAAATGAAAGAAAATATACAAAAATATTCAACGCCTTGGTTAAAGAAAAATTTACACGTTTGGGGGAGGCGAAGGGTCGCCGGCTGGGTGGAAGGCAAAAGGTCGCCGGAAGCGTCGCGAACTGAAGGATGAAGCGTCGCTAATTGAACATCGCCAGCGAGTTGAATCGTCGCCAACGATTGGCGACTTGAATCGTCGCCAACGGCGAGCTGAAGCGTCGTGATCGGCGAGCTGAAGCGTCGCGATCGGCGACCTGAGCGTCGCGATCGATGAGCTAAAGCGTCGCCATTGAGCTTTATCTCAGCTCGCTGATCGCGTCGCCGTTGAGCGCTGAGCTCGCGGATCGCGTCGCCGTTGAGCGCTCAGCTCGCAGATCATCGCCGTTGAGTTTCATCGGCTCGCCGATCGTCGCCGTTGAGCTTCATAGGCAAGCCGAAGCATCGCCGTTGAGCTTCATCGGCGACGGTTGGCTCAACAGAGCTTATCGGCAACAATGGGTTTTTTTGGTTCAGCTTGAGGTTTTTTTTTTTTTTTTTTTTGACTGAAATGCTTGGGTTGAAATGTTTTGTGGTTAGCTGGGTATTATATTGAAATTAGGCTTTTAAGTTTTTAGCGACGAATTTCAGTTTCGTCACTAAAGACCCAGGCTTTCTTAAGATTTTTAGAGACGAAATTTATATTTTGTCGCTAAATCATACTTTTAGTGACGAATTGTGATTTCGTCACTAAAAACATATAAGTGCAAAACTATTATTATTTTTAGTGACGAATATTTTTCGTCGCTAATTCTTCCTTATAGCGACGAAAGGATTTTCGTCACTAATACTATCCACAGCAATACCTACAGTGACGAAATATTTCGTCACTAAAAATTTCAACTTTTAGCGACGAAATATTTCGTCACTATAGATTAATTAAACTCGCGCCAAAGTTTCCCTCCACTGGCGCCTTATTTTTCAGATCACAATAGTGACGAATTTATTTTTCGTCACTAAATGTAATAATTTTTTTCATTATTAGTGACGAAATTCATATTTTGTCACTAAAGCTGTATTTTTAGCAACGAAAAATATTTCCTCACTAATTTTCGTCACTAAAAATACATTTTGCTGTAGTGGATGATTTTTTAGGTTTAAAAGAATGTTTAGTTCCTTTTTCATATATGATTATCAATAATTTATTTGATAATACTTGTTAGGTTCATATGTTTTGTTATCGTCAAACCATGCTAAATTATGTGTCTTTTATTGAGTTTTGATCTATCTTATAGTTGTAATTGAAGACCAAGTTGAAGACACAAAGTTTGCTCAAGAAAAGTTCAAGAAAAACACATTTTCAGCACATTTTCAGCATGTACCTCGATAGCGGCTTAATAGAAGCTGAAACATACTGTCTCCTCGATAGAGCTCGATAGATCAAGTTTCGCAGATTAGAAAAAATTAGCAACACGAAAAAGCCCATAAATTATTTGTTTGAAGCCCAAATTGAGATCCGTTTGAATTGGTATTTAAAGGACATCATAAGCCATCTATTAGAAGATTTTTTAGAGAGAGAAACACTCCGTTTATGCAGCTAGGGTTTTGTAACCAAGTTTTCTCTATTTCACCAAACCAAAGAGTTTCTATGTAGATCTGAAGATTCCATTGGTGAAGAAGCTGAAGTCATAGCAACCATTGCAGACTTGCTACTGTGAGGAAAACCTTCAAGAGGTTCTCAAAGTCATTTGGAGGTTCCAATTGTGATTGTGGGTGGAGCATTCATATATTGGAGAGTTCAAAGTTCTGAAGTGGTAGAAGGTTTCTATTGTAAGTTCATCTACTGGGATTGTAGAGTTTAGGGACAAAAGTTTTGTATTAATTTGAAACTTTTCTTTATTATAGTGGATTTCTTTTTGGGAAGGTTTCCCCCTAGGTTTTTTTATTGTGAAACTAGTTTGTTTCATTGGTTTTCCTAGGTCATTATATCTTGTCTTATTTACTATTCTGTTGTGCATGATTTTGGCATGATATTGATGTTTTTTTGTTTAACCAAGGATTATTCATGATATATCTAATTAAAAACTTAGGTTTAAAACTTGTCAATTTTATTAACCGAGGTCTAAATTTCTCAACAAGTGATATTAGAGCAGGTACACTTTGATTGGATTAATTTCTTGAGTGTGATCCTTGACCTCGTTGTCATGGATCATAGACAATCTCTTTTGATTCCTCATTTGTTTGATGGTACTAACTATGATTACTAGAAAGTTCGTATGAATGCTTTTTTGCAGGCTCTTGATGAAAAAGTATGGTTGGCTTTTGAAGTTGGTTGGAAGAAACTAAGTGACCCCTCTGCTACTTGGGATGATGGCAAGATCAAAGTTGCAAATTTCAACAATAGAGCTTTGAATGCTTTGTTTAGTAGTGTGACCAATGAGAAGTTCAAGAAATATCATCCACTAAAATTGCTAAGGAAGCATGGATCATTCTTAAGACCATCTATGAAGGTACTAAGCCAGTGAAGACTGTTAAGCTTCAAAGACTCAATAGTAGTTTTGAAGAAAAAAATGATGGAGGAGGATGAGACATTTGATGAGTTCTATGCTAAACTTAAGGATATTGTGAACTCTACCTTTAATTTTGGAGAATCAATAGTAGAACCCAAAATTGTTAAGAAAATCCTTAGATCCTTACTTGAAAGATTCCTTTAAAAGATCACTGCTATTGAGGAGGCAAAAGACATTGATAAAAGTCCTTTGACTAAGCTTGTAGGAAACCTTTAAACCTATGAGATGAGATTAGGTAAAATAGGAAAAGGTAGAAAGAGTAGGAGCATGGCTCTTAAGGACATAGAGGAAGAGAGTGATGACTCTGAAGATGAGGATGAGGATGAGGACTTAACTTTCATAGCTAAGAAGATCAGAAAGCTTTTCCAATAAAGGAAAAAGGATAAGAACAAAGCTCCTAAGAAATGTGATTCTTTTAGGAAGGGTAAGAGCGAAAAACTCTCATTCAATGCCATGAGTGTAAATGTTTTGGTCATATGAGGATAGATTGCTCAAACTACCTTATGAAGGAAAAGACCAAGAAATAAAAAGGTAAAGTGTTGGTTGCAACCTTGAGTGATATTGAGAGTGATCTTTCTGATGAGTATGAGGATGAATGTGGTAATTATATGGCTTTTGCTGCCACAACTAATAAGGTGATTATGGAGAATGTTAGTGACTATGAGGATTCTTCTGATGATGAAGTACCCGAGAAGTTGACCCTTCAGGAACCCTATGATGAACTATGCATTGAATATATAAAATTTGAATAGACTTCCCATCTCTGTAGAAAAAAGCTTAACGAGGTAAAAACTGAAAAAGCTAATCTGTTAGTCAAACTAGGAGACTAGGTTAGTTGAGATTCTTGTTGTGGAGAACACCTCATTAGATGAGAAGGTCAAGAATCTTAAGGTTGAGCTTAGTCAAGCTAGAACTCAAATAGAAAGGATGTCTAGTGCAAAGCTTGATGAGGTTTTGAGTGCTCAAAAGCCGAGTTCTGATAAGACTGGTGTAGGATATGTTGATTCCTTCGGCCCCTCCTCTTCCACGGCTTCTAGATCAAAGACTGTTTTTGTTCCTCAATTTGAGAAGGTTGATAAAGGTAACAAATCCATAACTGATATGTCTTGTTCTAATACCTTTGTTAGACCTCATTCTAGGAAATCTAGTAGTTCTAAAACTACTCATGTTTGTCACCATTGTGGTGTTCATGGACACACTTGTCCTAACTATTTTAAGTTGTATCCTCATAAGCAAGTGTCAAAAAGGTCTCAGGTTTCTTCTCAAGATCCTACTCCTTTTCCTGGTGAGTTATTAAAAGCTTCGAGCTCTTCAACTCAATTTCAGGGGAATTCTAACTCCTCTATATCCTTTGGTAGTCATACTAGGACATGTGTCTTTTCATCTTCACAACCAAAGACTCGTTCTGTGTGGGTAATGAAGGATCCTAAGACTTAATTGTCTTTCTGTTTGTCCTATGCTTTAATTCTTTCTATCTATAGTAGGACTTTCATGCTTGATTTCTTGTCTGTTTTTGGAATCATGCTTTCATGCATTGCATTTTTTTTGCATTTATTAATTTTTGCATATGTATTTTTATTTCGTTTCTTGCTTTCAGGAAAAGAAAAATTAAGAAAAGGGGGAAAAAAAAAAAACAAAAACAGGGTGTGTTTTGTGTATACTAGTACTTGTGTACCTTTGGATGGCCTTTGAAATAAAGTTTCTCTCTATATCACTTGTAACTTAGATGAGCATCTTCATGCACTACTAAGCAATGTGAGCTATATGGTTTTTTTATGTGATTTGTATGATTTGATTGATCTCTTATCTTTCATATCTAAAATCATTCTTTTTGACCGGAAGGACTAGAAAATCCTATGAGAAAGGCATAAATAACTATCTCATCACTAAAACTCATCAATCATAAAACATCTATGTGCAATTCATAAAAGCCGTGCACGGTAAGGCGTAGCACTTGCACAACAAAATAAAGATGTTCAGCTTTCATAATTGGATAATTCTTTTCTCTCTTAGTTGCCCATGCATGTTATGTCATTTTATGCTTAAAAGAAAAATATGTAGAGAATATGTAAAGCAAAAAGAATAAAAATACTTTCAAATATGGTTGCAAGCATGTTTCTAGGAGATATGGGAGTCATATGATGTACCTTGAAGGTGATGATCCCTATTAAATAGTTATAATTGTGTGTGGATGTATTTGATTCCCTTATATCATTACTCTTCATATAATGAGACACTTATGTCTCTTGCAAAAGTTTCACACACAACACGCATACTCTTTGCTACTCTTGATACAATGTACAGGTACAATGTGATTTGGCCATTAAAAGTTACTCTTGTACTACTGTGAGTTTTTTATTTTTTTTATTTTTAATTTAAACAAAAATTTGTGTCTTTTCTTTAAAAAATCTGTTGGAGTTTTAAGTTTTACATTTTTATTCCCTTTGTGTTCGTAACATCTTCTTTTCATGTTTTTTTTCTTGTTGTCAAGTACCTCTTCTATTACAACATTAGCAAAATCATCCTCATTCTTCTTCTTAAGACTTTTGCAATGCCTCCTAAAGTGGCTAGCTTTGCCACAATTCCAACACTGTACTTGTTGGCCAGATTTAGATTTACTTCTATTCCAATTGGAATTTTTGGATTTTGATTTGCCTTGATTTGAATTCCTGTCATTACCTCTACCTCTTGTCTCAAGGTTTAGGGCAAAACCAGATCCTAAGGTTTCACCTACATCTCTTCTACAAATTTCCTCAGCTAGAACTAGATCTCGTATGTCATTGTACTTTAGCTTTTCTTTTCCAACAGAATTGCTTACTGTCATTCTTATAGCCTCCCAACTGTTTGGCAAAGAAGCCAAAACGATCAGTGCACGGATCTGATCATCAAAATCAATTTCTACAGAAGATAGTTAATTTGTGATGGTGTTAAATTCATTCAGATCTTGTGCTACTGATGCATTCTCTACCATATTCAAATTGAATAGTTTCTTCATCAGATGCACTTTGTTATTTGTTGACAACTTTTCATACATACCAAATAAAGCCTTCATGAGATCTGCTATGTTCTTCTCCATCACAACATTGTGTGCAATAGACTTTGACAGAGTTAATCTGTTAACTCCTAGTACCTGCCTATGTCCACAAAGTTGCAGGGATTTCACTATTCTTAAGGAAAAAAAAAAAAAAAAAAAAAGAGTGCGACAATACAATTTTCTCTCTAAAAAACAACATAAAACTCTAATCATCTCCAAAACAATGGTTTTTATAGCTTGCGCACAAGATTAACAATGGGTTACAAAACGGGCCAAAATTTTTTCAGGGAGGCTTGTCCATGAGCGTTATAGCCTGGGCCTATCGGTCCAAGCCTCCGCTCCATGGACTAAGCCTTAGAAAAGGTCCCACTAAAAATTTTAACAATATTATTTCAGGTCAGGTCATAATTTGGATAAAAAACAATTAGGTTTCACAAAACCCAACAGATTCATGGTTTTTCCAATGAAGATGGTAGGACGTGAGAGTGCGAAAGAAGAGCATCTAAATGCATGTGTGTTACTTAATTCGTATTAATACCTCAAGCCGAAGCTCACTATTCACATATTCCCATATATCCACATTTCTTTTCCGCGTGTTGACCTTTCAAGTACTTGCGTCCTGGCTTATTTGCTTTACTGAGCTTTTTAGAATGAAACAGATTGAGATATGGTGCATGAAAACCAAACTGCCGACAGGGATACGTGTACAGTCCATGGGTTCAATAGAAACCCCTGATCGAGCTAGAAAAAAAAATTATATTTTATATTTTATATTTTTTTTTATTTGACCCCCTAATATAAAATTTTTGAACAGCATATATGATCCTAAATTTTGTTTAAGTTGAGCTGAAATAAGTTCTGAATATGATCTTTTTAATAATATCTTGGTTTTCTAAAAAAAAAAAAAGTAATAGTAAACCCAACAACAAAAGTAGAAATTTATTAATCTTAAACCTTAAAAAAAAAATTTAGATTTTAACAATTTTTTTTTGAGGGAATAGAATTTAACAAATTTGAAATAAACTAATAGATGAAATTATTCAGTGCAATGATGATTAAAGTTTAGTTAACATCAATAATTAGCATGTTTATTGTATTAATTTAGAAACAATAAATGATTTCCAAGATTTTATTTTGGTAATAATAATTAATTTTCATTGTATTAAGAAACAATATGTCAAATGAACTTATAATTTATCTTTAATTCTCTTACTACAGCTATGAGAAAATTTGTAACAAGATTCATCTATTACTTAAGGTTCATCTTCTTATTGACTCCCATAGAAAATATCCTAATCAAAACTGCCACTGATTGCAAACATTTCATTACGTACGTACTTCTACTAACTTTCTCAAAAAAAAAAAAAAAAAAAAAATGTTAAGCACACAAGTTTTTTAACATAATTTTACACACCCAAAGAGCAACTTTCTCTTTAGGGTTCGTGTAAAATTGTGCAAAAAATTAATTGTATTTAATAAACAATACTGCTAAAAAAAGATCTGGTTAATTTGTGCCTCTGGGATATTTATTAATGAATTATTTTAGAAAAATTTTGATACTACTTTTATGGGAAATGTTGAAATTAAGAATCCAAGCTCAAGAAGGATTAGCAATGGAGGAAAGCAAGCAAAGACGTGAAGGAAAGCATGCAGAGAGAAAATGAATCTTCTAGAGCTTCTGTGTGAATGATTTCATCTATTAAAATAACTGACTCTGTTCTGCTATATTATAGCAGAAAAGAGGACCAAGTCAAGCTATACAATCAGCCAATACCAAAATGACAAGTGGCCTAACTAACTAAATATAAAGCTACTAAACTAATATCTACAAGATAATATCTACAAGATATTCTATGTGACAAATATCTATAAGACTAGATATTTACAGTATATTCAACAATGTCATGCTAGTCTAAACTATCTAGTTGTACGTTGTAGCATGGGCAATAGTCATTTTAATAGGAAATATAAAAAAAACAGTAAAAAAAAAAAGATTTTTTTTTCCTTTCTCATAAGAAATTTCTAAAACAAATGCTTTAAGAGCATCGGTAAAATAATAATAATAATAATGAAATTTCTAAAACAAATGCTTTAAGAGCATCCGTAAAAAAAAATAAAATAAAATAAAATAAAATAATAATAATAATAATAATAATAAAAGAAGAAGAAGAAGACGAGGAGAACAAGAAAAGGTAGAAGAAACAAGAAAGAAGAAGGCACTTTCACTAAGTGCAATTTATGTGGACCAAACCACATTTGCATATTTAAGGTTCAAAAGTATGAACCAAACACTTTTTAATATTCAAGAATTAAAAAAATTATTTGAAATTGATTGTTTATCATCTACAAAATCTAATAAAAATATATATTTGCCAAGAGTTTTATAATTTAACTAGTTAGCACATTCTGGTGTTTCCAACGGAGGTATCTAAAATTCATATCTCCACTCCCTTAATTACCAAATTATTATAAAAAAAAAAACTATATATGATTTATTTACTGAATTTTGGATTTATTCTTAAGTCACCTAGTAATTAAGTAGGTACCAAATCTTAAATTAGTAAATACGAAAGCAATAAACACAATATTTAAGGTTTATTACCATCGCACACTCTTGGTGTGATGGTCACTCCACAAGTATAAGTGCTTGGGAGGAGGGGAGGGGGGAAGGGTCGTAGTTCAAGTTTTAAAGAGAGAGTTTCACATACATATACACTTAGATTAGGTTAGAATAGAATTTCTATCTTGTATTAAAAAAAAAAAAAAAGATTTGTTAACAAATTAAGTTTTTTTTTTTTTTTTTTTTTTTTTTTGAGAACGTGTTAACAAATTAAGTTGATAACCAAAAATGAACATCTTTGATGAAAAAACCACTCTGAAACCTAGTTGTGTAAATACAAGGTTTTTTATGTGATAATGTAAAGGGAAACACAATTTCTAAAAAGAAGGGAGAGAATAGATAATATATTCAAATATAGCCTTAAATTGTAGACTATTCATGAGTCCCTATACTTTTTAGTACTTTTTATAGGTTCTATTGTACAATTCAGCTAGTTTTTAGTTTTTTTTTTCTATCGTACTTTCAACAAAAAGTTTTCAATTTCAATTTCAATTAAATAAACAGTTCTCAAATGGAAATGTTAAAAAGTTTTCAATTTCAATTTCAATTAAATAAGCAGTTCTCAAATGAAAATACTATTGCTCCTCTCATAGAATTAGTTTTATTTTTATAAATTTTATATTTGTTACGACATCCCACAGAATAAGATTACTGCCTTGAATTAACCAAATGGGCACTCCGTTATATAGATTATTGCACGTCCCACACGGCTAACAAAGCTGGCGTGAATGAAAGAGTTGTCATAGATTTTGACTTTGCTTCCATCTGTCAATGGTTACGTGAAATGTAATCATGTCAGGTAAGACGACCGTCGGTCGAATTATAATATTTGACTTTATAATATTTGACTCCTAAACTTAACGGTTATTCTAAAACCACAACATTTATCATACCTTTTGTCAACTATATATATATATATATATGATGAGATGGGTTCAAGTTACACCTGGTGTAACTCTTATAAAGTTACACATTTTTTACACCGTAGATCTCCAAAAGATCTAATGGTTGAAAAAATATCATTAAATGCTATTACTTTCCATCTAATAACCTAATTAATACCCAATATTTTTCTCTCTCCCCTTATTTATTGTTTTCCACTTATTAAAAGGCACACCACGCACCACCATTTTCAAGAACCTGCAAAACACAAACTCATCTACAGAAGAGCACCTTGCCATTGCACGGTACACTAGAAATTTGTTAGGTTGGCACTGTATGCAAATCAAGCATTTTAGAGCAATTTCCTACCAAACTTAATTACCATATATCTATAAGAGTTTCTAAAGAGTTTTACTTTAGAAAGAATTCAAAAAAAAGTTAAGTTAAATTTTAATTTATTTTTAATGATTCCTCCCATATGTAATCAGTAATCATATAGGGAGAAAATGACCTTTCTTCTATTCAATCAGCCATTCAACTCATCTTTTCTGTCCATATAAAAAAAATTAAAAAATTAAAAAATTAAAAAATTATAACTAAAATTAAACAATTGCTCTAGCTAAGTTACTCACATTTTTTGCCTCACCTGTTTAAAATATGCGTGGATCATTTTATTCTGTGAAGATTGAAGAAAGGTCAGGAATCATTAAACAATTTTAAAAATTGAACTTGACTTTTTTTGGATTCTTTCTAAAGTAAAACTCTTTAGAAACTCTTATAGATATATGGTAATTAAGTTTGGTAGGAAAACTACTCTAAAATGCTTGATTTGCAAACAGTACCAACCTAACAAATTTCTAGTGTGTACCGTGCAATGACAAGGTGCTCTTCTGTAGATGAGTTTGTGTTTTGCAGATTCTTGAAAATGGTGGTGTGTGGTGTGCCTTTTAATAAATAGAAAGTAATAAATAAGGGGAGAGAGAAAAATATTGTGGTATTAATTAGGTTATTAGATGAAAAGTAATAGCATTTAATGATATTTTTTCAACCATTAGATTTTTTAGAAATCTACGGTGTAAAAAAGGTGTAACTTTATAAGAGTTACACCAGGTGTAACTTGAACCCATCTCATATATGATATATTGACCATAATTAATTTTCTGTCATTTTTACATAAATTCATCATTTTTTTTTTTTTTTACCACTTATAGTTTATTAGAGCATTAGTATTGGGGAATGCAAATGTCAAATGTAAGGAAAATTTGGCATTTGCAACCTCAAAGTGCTCTGCATCGGAGAATTGTAAAGCCAAGTATTGCAAATGTCTTTGCAATACTGCTACAGTGCAATTCTACCTTTAGAATTGCATTGTAGCAGTATTGTAAAAAAATATATATATATTTTATCCCTGACTCTCTCATCTTTGTCTCTCATTTCAGTCCTTTCCTCCTTTAGTCCTCTCTCCCTCACTCCCACTCTGTCTCTCCGTCTCCCACTCCCTGTTTCTCCCCATCAAACCCCATCAAACTCCACTCCCACACCCACACCTTCCCCCCGCCGCCGCCCCAATTACATCCCCAATCGCATCTCTGACCCCAACGACGATTTCGAGGCCGTGAAGACCATTGCCAAGGAGGTTGGCAATGTTGTTGATGTGGATGGGTACCTTCCGGTCATCTGTGGTCTCTCTATGATTTGTAATGGGGTTCGGTGGTGTGGGTGTAGGGTTTTGATTTGTAGGAGTGGGTTTTGGGTCGTGGTGGTGCAGTGGCGGCATGGGGCCGTGGTTGTGGCTGGGTATTGATCTTGCGTGGGCCGTGGTTATGGAGACAACGCCGGTGGAGGCGTGGAGATCAGCTTCCGATGGGTTTTGATGGGGGTTCTGAATGGATTTTTCTTTGATTTTTTGTGGGTTTCTTTGCATGGTGGTTGTGGGTGTGTTGTTGCCGTGTTGTCTCTGGTTGTGGTGGCAAAGGTGGGTTTCATGGTGGCAGATATGGGTTTCATTTGTTTGGATTTTTGCCGTGGGGTGGTGGCGTGGCCATGGGTTTCGGTTTGGGTATGTTCTTTGTGGTGGTGGTGGTAGCAGGTGGTTGTAGAGGTGATTTGGGTTTTTGTTTTTATTTGGGTTTTAATATATATTATTTTATTATGTAGATATATTATTTTAATGAGTAGAATAGAAAAATAAAATTTTGGGATGCTGGAGGTATTGTAAAATGGTATGGTATAAGTAATAAAGTGGCTTTTTGAGATGGTAAAATAGAGTAGAGTAGCATTTCCTGATGCTAATGCTCTTACACCATTTTTTCTTTTTTGTACACTATATTGTACACGTTTGTTTAGAATCAATGTAAGGTTTACATTGTAAATAATTATAGTGTACACATTTGCAAAAAAATATACAGTATAAAATACACAATATAAAAAATATACAATAGAATCAATGTAAAAACAACGTAAATCTTACATTGATAGTACAATATAAACTATGAATTTTGTACACGTTTGTTTAGAATCAATGTAAGGTTTACATTGTAAATAATTATAGTGTACACATTTGCAAAAAAATATACAGTATAAAATACACAATATAAAAAATATACAATAGAATCAATGTAAAAACAACGTAAATCTTACATTGATAGTACAATATAAACTATGAATTTTCCATTAGATCATTTCGAATTTGTTAAGATCTAAAGCATCTCCTTCCCATATTTTAGATAAAATTGGTTTGTTGTAGGGCTTTTTTTTGTATGTTTAAAAAGACCAAAATATTGTTAAGATGATTATATTTAAACTTAATTCAAGTGGGTTTAATTTTTTATTTTTTTGGAGAAACAAACACACAAACAAGAGAGAGGGAAATTGGTTCTAATACAAAGGCACACTACAGCTCCACTCAAAAGTTATGATAATTTTTAAGGGAGGGTTTAAAAAAAATTTAGTCAAGGTGTTTAAAATTTTATTTTAGGAGGGTTAAATAAAAAAAATATTATATATATAAAATTTGCCAACTCAGTGGGTTCACTGAACCCTTTGAACCGAACATGGCGCCGCCCATGGCCGCCTCAGTATCTTTGAAACTCAGCACGAGCCAGGAAAGTTGCTATTTTTAGGATTTTCTACGGGGTGGAAGTTTTTAAAATCTAAACCTTAATTTCTAGGTTGCAATCTTTATTGACTATCATATCATGAGGTTTTTATGATGAATTTGTGTAAGAACGCCGAAGATTGAGAAACACGTGGTTTATTATACTAATAAAACGTGAGAAACAAGTGCTTTAAATAACTATAATATACTATCTATTAAGACTAAAGCCGACACGGTTTGAAAGACATGATCCTCAAGAGATTACATTTAGACAACATTGTCCACATTACTGGGAACACTTGCTTGAGTGGAAACGACACTATTTGGCGCAACTGAGATTGTCTATACGACAGCGCTTTGTTGTGTGCACACAAACGTATAAATCCGCAAAATTCAATTCGAAGTATCACAAGAGGACAGTCATAGACCAAGTCAAATGTCAGTTGAAGGAGGCTGACAACATCATGTTATTTGATTCTCAAAAATAATATAATCTGTACATCAATAAATAGATACAGAAGCTCCCGAGAATATTACAGGAAGCAAAGTACACTCAGAATCTCAGTACACATTCAATCCATTAGTTTAACATTTTACCTAAACAAAGCAAATTTAGCCATAACCATTAGTTTAACATTATTGGGGATCATGGCCTCAACCATTATGCTTAGACCAGTCCTTAAGAGCATCCTAAATTTGATATAAAACCCCCAAATCAGATTAAACAAAACAAGCCACATTTTACCCTTAAAACCCTTGCTTTGGAGCAAAAACTCATACAACAGCAGCATAGGAACCACATTCTAAGGTCTTAGGGTGAAAACAGTGACACAAACAAGTTTTTCGTCTCTCCCTCACCACCTCTCAACTTCTCATTTCTATTGCATGTGAAGAAATTATTTTAGATCTAGTGTATTATGCATATTTTCCTCAAGAAAGCATAAGTTAAATGACGAGAACATCCTTTATGTATAACCCAAATCTAATAAAGCCACCACTAAGTGTAGACACAACGGAATGGGGTTGCCACCTAGTTTTTGCAATGGTCTAGGGACCATATATATAGCGTCCTCTCGATGAAGGACCATTGATCTTTCTACTAGAGATATGGGTTCGGAGTTAAGGTACGGTCTTGGGAAGGTATTAGGCACCCAAAACCACACAACCCTAAGGTTGGCTTCCTCTCATTATGTCTTATGTCTTAACCCTATTAAAGGCACATTCAACATTGCATCTATACCCACACACACGCTAGCATACATCTAACAATCAACATGGCATCAATCATCTCAAACCCTAATCACTCATCTATCATGGCATATCACAATCCAAGCATACATCTATCTCATCTCATCCAAGGCAGCAAGCATATCACAACACGGTAGCATTAACAAGGCCTTAATATCAAGCATATCCCAAACATCCAAGCATAGCATCATGGTATTAGCCAAGCATATTTATTATGTTCATAAACCATATCATGCTCATCATCCCAATCAAATGCATGTTCATGTAATTATGCATGACTTACCTCATAGCACCACTGCACCTATGCATCACAGTGGTAGAGTCAGAATTTGAGTTTTTTTTTTGGGGGGGGGGGGGGAATTAAAAACATAAGATTAGAAGCAAAATTTATCAAAGATATCTCAAGTTCAAATACCACTATTCCCATTGTAAACTATGAATTATACCAAACAATAGTTTAAAAATAGGACCCACTGAGCTTCTTTTTTTTTTGTTTTTTTTGATAAAAATATTAAGACTTTAGGGAATGAAAATAAAAAATAAAATCATTGCTAGTTTAATAAAACTTGGATATAACACTCATAACATCTTCAACCGACTAAGCTCTCAACTGACGGAATCTTGGCCATAGATGACTTTGGCTAAAACCAAGGGAATTACCTTTGAATATGAAGCTAATACATAAGATTTAGAGGGTTAAAGCATATCTTGCAAGCTAGCAGGGGTAACCTCTAACTTCACTTTACATTCAATGCTTTGAATAACTAGGGATGCCAACTTGGAAGCACCCCTGTAAAACGGCTTTGAAACAAAGTGTTTCCCAACTTCTAAAATTATGCAGCAATAGCAAAGTCTCAGGAACCAATGGATCAGTCAATAAGAGTCCCTCATATAATTGAATTCTATTTATTAATTATTGTTAAAGATCAAAGTTCCATGAGTCATAATATTTTATAAAAAATAAAACACTCTTGTGAGTCCGTTATTAAGTTATCTGCTAGTTCTTCTCAACTCGTCTCTTACTAAGGGAGGGCAAACTTATCCAAAATATGTTAAGGGGGGCAAGCTAGATGTTAGACTCCTATATCAAAGGAGTTTTGGGGGAGGTTAGGGGGGGCTCTTAACCACCTCCCCCCCCCCCCGACTCCGCCCCTGATGCATCAATGCATGTTCATGTGATTCAACCAAAATATAAACCCTAATTATCAATTCAACAACCAAAGCAAGTGAAGCAAGTCAAATCATATCAACTTTCCAATCAAAACATGATGAGACAAAACAAAATAAAATCAAACAAAACAAAACATATTTCTAAGCATGAATAACATATAAATTAATAAAGAACGACAAAAACACAGATTATAAAATAACCAAATCAAGGAGAAGCCATGAAGAGAGACTCACCTTGCTATGGAATACAAACTTGATTGATATTTAACCATCCCCTCAGTGCCTACACAATAAGATTCAATTAGATATCAAGGTAAAATAAGATTTCAATAGTTTATAGGTAATCATAACTCAAAAACAAGATTAGTTTTGAAAAGGGTTTTGAGAAATCAAATTGGGAAAATAGTTTTGGCCTTAGAACTAACTAAAGAGAGTTTTTTAATTTGTCAAAAACGTGCAAAGGTGCTGTGTATGTATTTTAGAAAAGAGAATTAGGGCTTTTGAGAAGATGGAGGCCAAGGGTTTTGATTGGAGGTATAAGATGAGTATTTATAAGTTAAAATTAGGGTTTTCATACTTTTTAACTATCTTTGGACATTTTCAAGGGTCCATGGGCTGGCCTACATCAAAACATTATGCTTTGGGCCCTTAAATGAAGTTTTAAAACCAAAAAAATCGAACTGCCTAGTTGGTCCAACTTCAAACAATCATAACTCACTTAGTTCAAGCTCAAATTAGCCAAAATATGTGTTCAAATTGAAGCCCAGGATGTATAATTTCCAATGAGCTAAACCGTACAAAACAATTCTTTGTGGATGAAAAGTTATGACCAAAACAGTGAGCAAATGTCATTTTTCAGCATTGTTTTCAAAGAGATTTGAGCACTTTTGGGTTGTGATTACTTGAAAACTATCAAAATTACTTCAATTACCTTTTGTAGACATGTCAAGCTCATCATTGGGACCAGAGACTAAAGATTATTATCCGAGTACAAAATGAGGTGTCTACACTAAGGACAGTGGGGGCAACAGGTGAAAGGCGAAGTTGGAGAAGACGGTTGTTGTCCAATCTGAAAGAAAGAGAATGTATATGAATTTTGATGAGTTGTGATTGTATGTGACACTATCTATTCACTAATTTTTAATATCCTGATTTGGCACGCTAGGATTGGAGGTTGCAAAACATAAATTTCACCTCTGGTTTGAATTTCAACTATTAGGACATATGTGATTCAATGTTAGGAACATATGTCACTATTTTATGTAATTGACTAATCCTTTGACAAAATGCACTTTACTTGTAATTGGGTAGATCTAGGATATGTTTAATGCTTCAAGAAATAAGGTTTCAAGTTCAAGTGTTAAAGCCATGCAAGTCTGTCCAAGAATCAAGTAATGAAGTGCTGGATTTTAAAGCTCGATAGTTGTTGAAGCCCCTGGCTCGACGACTAGCTTGATAGATGGCTATCTATCGAGGTTTATGAAACTCAATTTCTCAAAGATGTTTTTCATCCAATTCGTGAGTATGTGTTTAGGGTTTCTTTTCTCACAATCCTAAACATATATAAGGATTATTTTGAGGGCCATCAAAGGTTGCGCAGTTTCACAAGTGTAGAGCAAAGTCTTGTTCATGCAAATTGTGACCAGAGACAAAATTTGCCCTAGTTCATCTTTTTTCTTGAATAAGCTGCTGTGTTTGTACACCGTAGGGTTTTGTGACCAAGGAGCTTTTTTATTTTCATCGTCTGGATAAACTGAAGAACTTTGCAGCCAACAATCTTCTTCAAGTTGGTGTGTTAGTCATGTACTGGGATCCATGCAAAAAATGTGGCGTTCATATATTGAAGAGTTCAGAGGTTCTAAAGCGGTAGAAGGTTTTTGCTGTAAGTTCATCTATGGGGATTGTAGAGTCTAGGGATAAAGGTTTTGTACTAGATCTGAAATTTCTCTTTACTATAGTGAATTGCTTTTCAGGAAGGTTTCCCCCCCAGGTTTTTTACTATGAAATTAGTTTGTTTCATTGGTTTTCCTGGGTCATCATATCTTCTCTTATTTACTTTTCGGTTGTGCATGATAATTGACTTGATATTGATGTTTGTTTGTTTTAACCAGTTTTATACATAATAAATCTAATTAACAACTTAGGTTTAAAACTTGTTAATTCTATCAACCGGGGTCTAAATTTCCCAACATCAACTTAATCAAGAAAGAAGCGACAAACTACTTCTACTATGGAATTTGAATTTATACTACTATTTAAGAGACTTTTCAAGTTTGGACTCCTACTTTTAGATGTACAAAATATCTCTATCCTAAAAAGCCAACTATTCTATCCTAAATTTTAATTTTTCGAAAAAAAAAAGAAGAAGAAGAAGAAAAAACTAGTAGGTTCATCCTTTAACCACAAGAAACATGCAAATTCAAATACCTTTGAATTAGTGATTACACAGCCTCTAAACTTCCCACTAAATCAGTGATTTTTATTTTTTTTACAAGACTTACATGTTTCCTTTTTACTCTTTTCTTTTTAAAATTTAAGTTTCCCCTTACTGCCTAATATAAAACAAATAAGTAATTAAAAAATAAGTAATTAACAAATAAGTTTCCCCTTACTACCTATTCAATCTATTTTGTCCACTTAGGTCCTACTTGGTCCAATTTGTACAATTTGGTCCTATTTAATCCACTTTAGTCTTATTCGGTCCACGTTGGTTCTATTCAGTCCACTTCGGTCCTCAATCCACATTGGTCCTATTAGGTCAACTTTAGTCCTATTTAATCCATTTTTTCCACTTCAGTCCTGTTCTCTCAAATTTGTCTTATTCGGTCCTATTATGTCCACTTTCTTCCTATTCGGTCCACATTGGTCCTATTCAATCCATTTCGGTCCCATTCAATCCATACTGTCCACTTTGGTGCTATTGGGTCCGTTCCGTCCACTTCGGTCCTATTTAGTCCATTTTGTCCACTTCAGTCCTATTCGGTCCAATTTGTCTTTTCAGTCCTATTATGTCCACTTTCATCCCATTTAGTTCACATTGGACCTACTTAGTCCATACTATCCACTTTGGTCCTATTGGGTCCGTTCGGTCTTATTCGCTCCGCTTTGGTTCTATTATGTCCACTTCGGTTCTATTGGGTCACTTTGATCCTATTAAGTTCACTTCGGTCCTCTTCGGTCCATATTGGTTCTATTCAGTCCAATTTGTCTTATTCAGTCCTATTATGTCCACTTTCATCCTATTTGGCTCATATTGGTCATATTTGGTCCATTTTGGTACCATTCGGTCCATACTATCCACTTTGGTCCTATTGGGTATGTTTCATCTTATTCTGTCCACTTTGGTCCTATTTTGTCCTATTATATCCACTTCAGTCCTATTGGGTTACTTTGGTCCTATTCGGTCCACTTCGGTTTTATTAAGTTCACTTCGGTCCTATTCGGTCTACATCGGTTCTATTTGGTCCACTTCGGTCCTTGTCGGTCCACATTGGTCCTATTTGGTCCACTTTAGTTCTTTTTAGTCCATTTTTTCCCACTTCAGTCCTATTCGGTCCAATTTGTCTTATTCAGTCCTATTATGTCCACTTTGATCCTGATCAGCTCCCATTGGTCCTATTCAATCCCATTCAGTCCTATTTGGTCCTACTTGGTCCTATTCGGTCCATACTATCCACTTTGGTCCTATTGGGTTCATTCTGTCCTATTTAGTACACTTTGGTCATATTCTGTCCACGTTGGTCCTATTGGGTAATTTTGGTCCTATTCAGTTCACATCGGTCCTATTCGGTCCATACTGTACTTCTACTGTGGAATTTAGATGGCTTAAGAGCATCCACATCAGTAGATGCATAATTTATGTCCATTTTGCAAAAAAAAAACATACTTTTTTCTATTTTACACACCCACTTTTATAAAACACTCTCATCAGTTTGTCTATTCTACACATTTATTCAATAAAATATTCTTTCTTGACTTAATACCTAGCCACCATCATCGATCAAACAAAGAAAAAAGAGAGCAATGGCGATCATCAAGCCAGCCTCCATCATCAAAACCCACTAATCAAAATCATCAAAACCCACTAATCAAAATCATCAAAACCATCAAAACCCACTGATCAAAATCATCAAAACCACTGATGAAAACCATCAAAATCTCAAAACCATCAAACAAAGAAAAAAGATAGCAACGGTGATCAGAGAGTAAAGGCGATCGGCGAGGCAGTGGCAATTGGCGTGAGCAACGGTGAGTGAGGTGATCGGTGGTGGCACGGTTATGGTGAGACTCAAGAGAACATCGGAGCAGCGGACCATCAAAACCCACTGATCAAAATCCCAAAACCATTAAATAGAGAAAAAAAGATAGCAACGACGATTGGCGAAAACAAAGACGATCGGTGAGGCAGCGGTGATCGGCGTGAGCAACAGAGAGTGAGTGGAGTCAAACCAGAGAGAAAAAGAGAGAGTGAGGTGGAGAGAGAAAAAATAGTAAAATATTAAATGCAAGAGCTATAGTAACCGTGCATATATTTAATGTTACTGTAGTACTTGTGCATTTATGCACAATTTTACACCCACTGATGTGGGTGTTTATTTATTTATTTATTATCAAAATGTGTAAAATGAAGTGCTTTTTGTATTTTGCAAGACTTTATATCTACTGATGCGGATGCTTTAAGAGCTTGTAAAGCTTGTTGTGACTATTATTATTATTATTATTATTTTTTGCTAAGTGCAAGTTTCTTACTATTTAATCTTATTATGCAAAATTAAATGAATACTTGCAAATTCATTTCTCAAAGTGTTTAGCCATTTGATTATGTAAATGATGGCATGGCCATGGTTTCTAAACTTGGACCGCTCGAAGAACCGTAAAATGCAGAGGTTCAAGGTTTTTAAGATTTGACTAGGGTCCAACCGAGGTCCGATCGTGATGATATCATAATCAATTTAATAATTAATTAAAATACAAATAATAATAAATACTAGCAAAATTTACTCAAAAAATAATTAAAGAAATTTGAACAACTTTCATATAAATTTTCATGATTTTTAAAAGGCTAAAAGAAAAAAAAAAGAAAAAATTTACTCCCCAAAAAATAATAATAATAATAATAATAATAATACCATTTATAAAATTCATAAATACAACATTCATATGTAAAAGCACGATTCTAAGATAAAAATAAATTTAGCAAAGAAAATAAATTCACTAATATTTAATACGGTGAAAGCAGTTGATATAATTAAAGAAAAAAATTATTAATGAATTAAAATTACTATAAATATAATAAACGTTAACTCCAAACTAGTGTCTTCTCATATTAAAAAAAAAAAAAAAAAAAACCGCTAGTGTAGAGCTATTATTTCTAACTTACTAGTTGAAGATTTATAAGACTACCTATGTATATTTTTAAAAAAATTCATGTGACTAAAACTATAAAATAAAAATGGTCTCTTCTGTTAAGGACATATTTTATGTATATTGGCAAATCCTTTTGACAAAACGCACTCTACTTGTAATTGGGTAGTTCTAGGTGTTTTTAATACTTCAAGAAACCTTGTTTCAAGATCAAGTGTTGAAGTCATCAAGTCTGTCCAAGAAAAAGCAAGCTGAAGTGCAAGTTCATTAAATCTCGACACCTCTCGATAGCTACCTCGACACCTGGCTATCTGTCGAGATCTTCAGCTGATTCTTATCGCAATCTCGATAGCTGGTCGATCGATCGAGAAAGTTTCTGTCCCCTCGACACCTTCTCGACACCTCCTCGATAGCTGCTATCTATTGAGATTCATTAAATCTCGACACCTCTCGATACCTCTCGATCGATCGAGGTTACGGGAAATCAGAATTTTCAGCTTTTTGATTTTTGGGCCAGGCTTATGTATTTGAGTAGGGTTTCTTTTCTCACAACCCTAGACTTATATAAGGCTTATTTTAAAGGCCGTCACACAAGAGAATAAGAGAATACAAGGAGAACATATTCAAAAGGTTATTCTCTCTGAAAGAAGCTACTGCGTCTTTACGCCTTAGGGTTTTGTAACCAAGTGCTTCTTGATCTTCATTGTTGATGAAGTGAAGAACTTTGCAGCCAACATTCTTCTTCCTCAAGTTGGTGAGTGAGTCACGTATTGGGATTCGTGCAAAGGAGTTAGTCACGTACTGGGATCCGTGCATCATCAAAGGGTGGCGTTCATATATTGAAGAGTTCAGAGGTTCTGAAGCGGTAGAAGGTTTCTGCTGTGAGTTCATCTACGGGGATTGTAGAGTCTAGGGACAAAGGTTTTGTACTAGATCTGAAACTTCTCTTTACTATAGTGGATTGCTTTTCGGGAAGGTTTCCCCCCAGGTTTTTACTGTGAAACTGGTTGGTTTCATTGGTTTTCCTGGGTCATCATATCTTGTCTTATTTACTTTTCCGCTGCATTCATTATTGACATGATATTGATGTTTGTTTGTTTTAACAAGTTTATTCATAATAAATCTAATTAACAACTTGGGTTTAAAACTTGTTAATTCTATCAACCGGGGTCTAAATTTCCCAACAAGTGGTATCAGAGCGGGTACACTCTGATTGGATTAATTTCCTGAGTGTGATCCTTGACCCCTGTTGTCATGGATAGAGGACAATCTTTATTTATTCCTCCTTTATTTGATGGAACTAATTATGCGTACTGGAAAGTTCGTATGAAAGTGTTCTTGCAGGCTCTAGGTGAACAGGTATGGCAAGCTGTTGAAATTGGCTGGATTAAGCCGAAGGAAGCACCTGTGGATTGGGATGATGCAACAATTGTAGCTGCAAATTTCAATAGTAGGGCCTTGAATGCTTTGTTTTGTGGGGTGACCAATGAAGAATTCAAGAAAATTTCATCCACTGAAGTTGCCAAGGAAGCATGGACTATTCTTGAGACCACCTATGAAGGTACCAAGGCAGTAAAGACTGTGAAGCTTCAACAACTCACTAGTAGTTTTGAAGAAATAAGGATGGAGGAGGATGAGACCTTTGATGAGTTCTATACCAAACTCAAGGATATTGTGAATTCTGCTTTCAACCTTGGAGAATGTATTGCAGAATCCAAAATTGTTAGAAAAATCCTTAGGTCCTTACCTGAAAGATTCCATGCCAAGATCACTGCCATTGAAGAAGTCAAGGACATTGATCAAATTCCTTTGACTGAGCTTGTAGGGAACCTTCAAACCTATGAGATGGGATTAGGCTCAATGGGAATAGGTGGAAAGAGCAAAAACTTGGCTCTCAAGGGTATAGAGGAAGAGACTGAAGACTCTGAAGATGAAGATCAAAGTGAAGATGAGGATGAGGATCTAACCTTCATAATTGATGAGATTATCAAGCTTCTTCAGTTTAGGAAAAAGGATAAGGGCAGACCTCTTAGGAAACCTAAATCCTCTAGGAAGGGCGAGAATGAAAAACCCCTTATTCAATGCCATGAGTGCAAAGGTTTTGGTCATATGAGGATAGAGTGTCCAAACTACCTCATGAAGGAAAAGACCGAGAAGCCAAAAGAGAAAGGGTTGGTTGCTACCTGGAGTGATACTGAGGATGACTCTTCTGATGAGTTTGTGGATGAATGTCGTCAAGTTATGGCCTTTGCTGCCACAACCGATAAGGTGATTGTGGAGAGTGCTAGTGACAGTAAGGATTCTTCTGATGATGAAGTACCTAAGAAGATGACCCTTCAGGAAGCCTCTGATAAGACTGGCTTAGGATATGATGTTTCCTCCAGCCCCTCCTCATCCACAGCTTCTGGATCAAAGGTTGTCTTTGTGCCACAATTTGAGAAAGGTAATAAAGGTATGAAATCCAAAACTGATCTGGTTAATTCTAAATCCTTTATTAGACCTCATGTTTGTCACCATTGTGGTGTTGCTGGACATATTCGTCCTAATTGCTTTAGGTTGTATCCTCATAAGCAATTGTCCAAACGGTCACAGGTTTCCTCTCAAGGACCTACACCTTTGTTTGGAGAGTTATTAAAAGCTTTGAGCTTTTTAACTCAATTTCAGGAGAATCTTAATTCTTCTATGTCCTTTAGTAGACATACTAGGACACGTGCCTTTTCATCTTCACAGCCAAAGACTCGTGCTGTGTGGGTGAGAAAGGAGCCTAAGACTTAATTGTCTTTTCTGTTTGTCCTCTGCTTTAATTCTTTCTATCTAAAGTAGGACTCTCTTTGTTTGATTTCTTATCTGCTTTTGAAATCATGCTTTCATGCATCTGCATATTTCTGTCATGTTGTTTATCTGTTTTTGTTTGGGTATTTAGTTTTTATTTTGTTTTGTTTTCAAAATAAAAATAAAAAGAAAAATCATAAAAATACAAAAAACAGTGTGTGTTTGTGTACTTTGGTATTTGTGTACCTTGGATGGCCATTGAAACAAAGTTTCTAAACTTTGTATCTTTTGTAGCTTAGATGAGCATCTCTATGCACAACTAAGCAAGTGAGCTTTGTGGCTCTTGTTTGTGATGAGTAAGATTAGGTTATCTCTTAAAACTTAACACTCATATCACTCTTTTTGACGGGTAGGACTAGAAAATCCTAAGAGAAAGGCATAAATAACCATCTCACCACTGTTACCCGCCAATCATAGTATGACACCTGTATGCTTCGGCATAGCAAAAGTGCAGTGTCATAGACACCTGTATGCTTCGGCATAGCAAAAGTGCAGTGTCAAAGACATTCGTATGCTTCGGCATAGCAAAAATGCGATGTCAAATGCTTAACATCTTGGGTATTTCTTTTCTCTCTTTTTATGCCCATGCATGATATGCTTAAAAGAAAAATATGCAAAGAAAATATAAAGCAAAAAGATTAAAGATGCTTTAAATATGGTTGCAAGCGTGTTTTCTAGGAGATGTGGGAGTTATAGGATGTACCTTGAAGGTGATAGTCCCCATCAAACAGTTATGATTGTGTGTGAGTTAAAAGTTATTTACTCATATCTCAGATCGTCATAACATGTATACACATATGCAATCTTGCGATGTTTTTCACACACAACACGCAATATTCTTTGCTACTTTTGATACATGTGCAGGTACAATGTGATTTGGCCATCACAAGTGTTTACATATGCTAATGTATGCTCACTAAACTGTCATAACTTGTTTTTGAAATATAAAATTGGTTAGACTTGTTTAGTGTGTGTGTGTGTGTTTTGGGATCCATGTGTTTTTCACATGTTTTGCATCTTTCTATTATCTTGTCATCCATAGCATCTTGTTTCATTACATTCATGCATTTATATGGATTTCTTTCTAGCTTCTTGTACCCTTTGTCAATCATGACAAAAAGGGGGAGAGAAAGTGTGGAGACTTTGTGGTTTCTTTTTAAGATTCTACATGTTAGGGGGAGAAATACATTCCTTTGTAAGGGGGAGATGTGTTTCATCTTGTTAGGGGGAGTGCTTACTTCCTTCTTCTTGTACCTTGGGTCTTGTGACCAGTTTTACATACATGATACTTATTCTCTTATATATGTGGATGTATGTTTCTTTCACCTCTCTCTTCATGTGTTGTTTCTTTTCTATCTTTATACACATGTTCTTTTATTGTATGCAATCTATTTATTTCTGTTTCACACAAGATGCCTTGATGAGTTTTGTTTAAAGTGTTTCAGAAATACAGGTTGTCAAAGTCTACTTATCATAAGCTCTCTTCTTGCAAAGTTTTTCAAGAGTTTGTGTTAGGATAGATTTTATTGTATTTAACAAGTGAATATGAGTTGAGTGATTTATGACTTCTCTCATATGCTCATTTGTTTGTTGTGGTTTTGTCACGGATTGCCAAAGGGGGAGATTGTTAAGGACATATTTTATGTATATTGGCAAATCCTTTTGACAAAACGCACTCTACTTGTAATTGGGTAGTTCTAGGTGTTTTTAATACTTCAAGAAACCTTGTTTCAAGATCAAGTGTTGAAGTCATCAAGTCTATCCAAGAAAAAGCAAGCTGAAGTGCAAGTTCATTAAATCTCGACACCTCTCGATAGCTACCTCGACACCTGGCTATCTGTCGAGATCTTCAGCTGATTCTTATCGCAATCTCGATAGCTGGTCGATCGATCGAGAAAGTTTCTGTCCCCTCGACACCTTCTCGACACCTCCTCGATAGCTGCTATCTATTGAGATTCATTAAATCTCGACACCTCTCGATACCTCTCGATCGATCGAGGTTACGGGAAATCAGAATTTTCAGCTTTTTGATTTTTGGGCCAGGCTTATGTATTTGAGTAGGGTTTCTTTTCTCACAACCCTAGACTTATATAAGGCTTATTTTAAAGGCCGTCACACAAGAGAATAAGAGAATACAAGGAGAACATATTCAAAAGGTTATTCTCTCTGAAAGAAGCTACTGCGTCTTTACGCCTTAGGGTTTTGTAACCAAGTGCTTCTTGATCTTCATTGTTGATGAAGTGAAGAACTTTGCAGCCAACATTCTTCTTCCTCAAGTTGGTGAGTGAGTCACGTATTGGGATTCGTGCAAAGGAGTTAGTCACGTACTGGGATCCGTGCATCATCAAAGGGTGGCGTTCATATATTGAAGAGTTCAGAGGTTCTGAAGCGGTAGAAGGTTTCTGCTGTGAGTTCATCTACGGGGATTGTAGAGTCTAGGGACAAAGGTTTTGTACTAGATCTGAAACTTCTCTTTACTATAGTGGATTGCTTTTCGGGAAGGTTTCCCCCCAGGTTTTTACTGTGAAACTGGTTGGTTTCATTGGTTTTCCTGGGTCATCATATCTTGTCTTATTTACTTTTCCGCTGCATTCATTATTGACATGATATTGATGTTTGTTTGTTTTAACAAGTTTATTCATAATAAATCTAATTAACAACTTGGGTTTAAAACTTGTTAATTCTATCAACCGGGGTCTAAATTTCCCAACATCTTCAATCATCACATACTGGGTTAGAGAAAGAGAACTCCAAAATGGTTCAATGACTAAACTTTTTCCATTAGTTAGTGAAATTCTAAGGGGCCATTCACTCCTTTTCTTGAAAAAAGTAGTTTGGGTTACAATTTATTTATTTATTTATTTTTATATATAAAATAGAAATTCTACTATAACCTAATCTAAGTGTATATGTCTGTGAAACTTTCTTTTAGAGACTTAAACCCCAGCTCTTACCCTCCTACACCTCACAAGAACTTTGTACCTGTATAATGACCATCAAGCCAAGGGTGGTTTGGGTTACCATCTTGAATTCTTAATTATGCCAAACCATGACAGATGGACAATTATTTTTATGTTATTTTTTAAATTTGATGATTATAACAATGAGGAAGAGATTTGAACCTTAGTTTTTCTTATAAAAAAAAGAGGATACAATAATACTATATTATAAAGCTTATAACAACATATTTATAATAGTTTTTCTATGACCACAACTTTTGCAATGACTAACAAGTAGTCCCTTTTTTATTTTTATTTTTATTTTTTTAGATAGGTAAATAATGGGGATGAGAAGTTGACACTTTACATAAAACACCAAAAGATATTACTATTTATGACGACTGTGTTATGCTTTAATGAGTAATAACGACTATAAGAGGTTTTTACTTTTTGGATTTGAATTGAGTCCAATGTTCAGATAGGTTTAGTGTAACTAGACACTAGACCTAATTATTATACTTACTTTTTAAAGTTTTTAGTATGAATTTTGAATTTATAGTTGCGTAACAACACCGGACTTTTTGTGAAGTATCTTTCACTAAGCCCAACTGGTTAACAAGGTACACGTGATTGGGAACCTAACCATGATTGAAAGCCCGTGACTATTTTTGTGAGTATCTTTCACTAAGCCCAACTGGTTAACAAGGTACACGTGATTGGGAACCAAACCATGAGTTGATGAATAACTTTTTTTTTTTTTTTAATAAGAAGACTTACAGATTTAATTTTTGTGGAATGTAACATAAAAAAAGTGGTTTTGTAGAATGTAACAATAAAGCTTATAGTTAATATAATTTACATGATTTAAGTTTAACTTTTGTCATTTTAATTCTTTAAGTTTGACATTATTTCATTCTATTCCTTCCGTCCATTGACATTTGAAATGTTGTTCACTCTCTTGAAACAGTACTCTTTCCCAATTTTTAATATAGAAAAAAATGATTTAGAAATTTCTTTGTTCTGTTTAGATTCCTTTTAAACAAATTAATTTAACCTAATGAATTATCCAAATAGTTACTTAGGTTAATTATTTAGGTTTAATACATGCAAACATATTACTTAGTGTGGAAAAGTAAAGAAGATAGTAATATGATGACCCAGGAAAACCAATGAAACCAATCGTTTCAAGTTAAAAACTTGGGTAAACAAATTCACTATAATAAAATGGAAATTTACAATAGATTTTTCTCTATTTCTAAAGCTACCTCTTGTAGAACTTATTCACACGACCACGTGCAGCTCCAAATCTACGGACTCTTCTATCTTGAATTTGTTGAACACTAACACCCACATTTGTGACTTTGAGATCCCACTCAAAGGTTTAGATCATCAGCAGTAGTGATCATGTAGCAGCAATTTTAGATCTACCAATTCTAATGGTATGAGAATGATATTCAGTAGTGACTTTGAAAGGAGAATGCATAGTACCTTTTAGATCTCAAAAGAGCACCTCTAAAGTCATTGCAAAACATGCCTTAGGGTTTTCTTTAAATATTATGTGAAATAGATTTGAAATCCTTATCACTTGATGAGCTTAATAGGCTGTTGGGCTTTAATTAAATTCTGTAGAACCCGTCTTTTGATTGGTCGAACTTAATCTCTCGATCAATCGAACCTGGCATGTTTCGAATTCCTGAACCTATAGCTTCTTGAGCATTGTCTGACTTATAGCACCTTGAGCATTGTCTAATATATCTTATAGACTCTAAGATCTATATCTAAACAAGTATGTGTTCATGCTTTGCCAATTGTTCTAAACTTTTAGAACTTAACAAAATTAATTTATTCATTTACTTGAATATAAAATAGAAAAAATGGTTTTCTTTGTTTTCTCAAACCCTACAAAACTATTCTATTCTATGCTCTACTCTTAAGCCAAAAGCTAATATATTTTTTATTGGAAAATTGTTTGAAAAAAAAAAATCAAAAACCATAATTTTTTATTTATTTATTGTTTGTTTCTTTCTTCCCGCTCTCATAAACAAACCAACAAAAAATTTGGTTTCATAAGCACACAAAGCCAGTTTCATAACAAAATTTCAAGAAAAATTCCAAGTCCTAGCTCTCATAGACACATAAGTGAGGTTTTTGTGGTCTAGCCCAAAATTGTAAGTATCATACGTACATAATGCGTATCATATCAAACGAAAAAAGTATGCGATAGTGATACGTATGGTATAAATCATATCATATTGTAAAATTGTACATATTAAATGATACATAGACATAAAGGTTTAAATTAGGTTTTTTTGTGTGAAAATCTATGTTTTGATTTGAGTCTAAGATGTTGTTAAGTTTGTATTTAACACAAAATTATTGGACTACTTGATTCAACTTAATAAAATAACATGTTCATAAGTGTTTTTATTTTCCTTTGTACGTTAAGAGAATATTAAAAAAAATGGATTTTTTTTATTTTTAATTTTAATTTAGGTAATTTTTGGATTTCAGAGGTTTTAAAAAATGTTATTTAGAGTACTGTTTAATTGACTTGGCAGTTCGCACAATTAAATTGACATCAAATATTTCGATTAAATCAACTAGCACACCCCTAAAAAAAAAACTGATACACATGATAGATCATGTATGTCCTATTTAAAATGTTAAGGACATATTTTATGTAATTGGCTAATCCTTTGACAAAACGCACTTTGTATTTGGGTAGATCTAAGTTGTGTTTAATACTTGAAGAAACATGTTGTTCAAGTCTAGTATTAAAGCCATGAAGATTGAACCAAGAAACAAGTGAAGAGAAGGTGTTCAATAAAGCTGGACAGATAGCTCGACACCTGCGGACAGATAGCTCGATAGCTTCTCAACACCTCCTCGACACCTGGCTATCTATCGAGCTCTTCAGCTAATTCTTATCGCAATCTCGATAGCTTCTCGATAGCTGGTCGATCGGTCGAGAAAATTTCTGTCCCCTCGACACCTTCTCGACACCTCCTCGATAGCTGTATTTGTTGAGATTCATTAACCTCGACACCTTCTCGACACCTGCTATCTGTCGAGGTTACAAAAATTCAGATTTTTGATTTTTGGGCCAGGCTTTTGTATTTGTGTAGGGTTTCTTTTCTCACAACCCTAGACCTATATAAGGCTTATTTTAGAGATCGTCACATAAGAGAATACAAGGAGAACATATGCAAAAGGTGACCGATGCCTTATTCTCTCTGAAAGAAGCTACTGCGTCTTTTGCGCCTTAGAATTTTGTAACCAAGTGCTTCTTGATCTTCATTGTTGATGAAGTGAAGAACTTTGCAGCCAACATCTTCTTCTAGTTGGTGATTAAGTCGCGTACTGGGATCTGCGCAATTGGTTAGTCACGTATTGGGATTCGTGCATCAAAGGGTGGCGTTCATATATTGAAGAGTTCAGAGGTTCTGAAGCGGTAGAAGGTTTCTGCTGTGAGTTCATCTACGGGGATTGTAGAGTCTAGGGACAAAAGTTTTGTACTAGATCTGAAACTTCTCTTTACTATAGTGGATTGCTTTTCGGGAAGGTTTCCCCCCAGGTTTTTTACTGTGAAACTGGTTGGTTTCATTGGTTTTCCTGGGTCATCATATCTTGTCTTATTTACTTTTCCGCTGCATTCATTATTGACATGATATTGATGTTTGTTTGTTTTAACAAGTTTTATTCATAATAAATCTAATTAACAACTTGAGTTTAAAACTTGTTAATTATATCAACCGGGGTCTAAATTTCCCAACATAAAAGACAAATTTTTTTTTTTTTTTAGAGAATTTCAACCTGTGGCGTCCGCTCTTAATAATAGCTCTTCATTATCAGACCAAGACATCAACCAGCTTTTGGTGTAGGCGAGGATTGAAACCCAAATCTCTTATTCAACCATCAAAGAAAGACAGATCATTAACGTACTTCATAAACTAAAATAAGAGGTTTTTTTTTTTTTTTGAGAAAGAACTAAAATAAGAGGTTGAATGTGACATATAACTTACATTATAAGATCATTCATTAGTGTACCTATTTTAATATTTCAGCAAATATATAAAGACTAAAAAAAAAACTCATGCATCAGTCTCAATATTTTCTCTCACAATTTTAATATTGCAGAGTACACTCGCCACAACTAGCGTTGCATTGTTCCTGGCTAGACCAAAAAAAAAAAATTTTGTTTTTTTCTTTGCCTTTCTCTCTCTTTGCTCACTGACATTTATGTTTCTCTTCCCAAAACTGACACGGCTTCAACTGTGAGGTTTTTTTTTTTTTTTTTTTTTTTGAGAAAATCTTCACCTGTGAGTTTAGAACTGAAAACACTTCTATTTCCCCAAAGCCAAAGATAATCAAAACATCACACACCCATCTTTTGGCCATTACCCATTACCCAAATCCCCATTTCCCAAATCCAAGACAAAATTATTAAATATCTAGAATCAAAAGAAGCAATGTGTCGATGATTCGATCTTCGCCCAACAACAAATGGGACTTCTTCAACCTATGCAAATTGGATCTAGAATTTCTTTTGGGGTTTTTAACGTGGTTTGTTGGGTCTATATCTCTTGCGATGAGGCTCTTTATTTTATTTTGAGTTAGTTATAATTTTTCAATTTGAATTTATTTATTATTAGTGAGGTTACACAAGAAGGGATTTTTAAGAAACTAAAATTTATGATTTGAAATAGAGTAAACTGCTAGGTTTAGTGTGTGCTAGTTTTTTTTTTAAAAAATGTATCAAACATGCGTGACATATATTTAAATAGAGATGTTCTAATTTTCAGGAAAAAAGTTTCTTTGGTAGTTTTTTTATTTATTTTTATTTATTTTTTTTGTTGAATTACAATTTAAACCCTATTTTTTAATATATATTTTAAGAATAAGGATTACCTAATTTGATTAGGGGTATTTTTGACATTTTTGAAGGCATAACTAACTTTATGAATCCTCTTAATATATAGACACCAGGGATGGCAATTTTGCACTGCCCTACTTGACCCACCCCTCCCCGCTTCGTTCAGGACAGGTTTTCCCCGCCCCGCAAAGGTGGTGGGGCAGGGATGGGGTGAGATTTTAGACCCACACCACGGGGTGAGGCAAGGATGGGTTTACACTTTTTAGACCCACCCCACCCCGGTCTGTCCCATCCCCGCCCTGCCCCACGTTAATAAGGGGTAAATTGTAAATTTTTTATACCTTAAAATCCTACTATTTAAACAAATATATCATTAACTTATTTTATTTTACCCAATGTGGCTCTCTACCTCTTTTTTCTCTCTAGAAAAGTTGAAAATAAGGTACCAATTTTAACATTTTCTTTTGTCTTTATTAGAAACATATTTATATACCATTGATTATTGAATCAATGATTCCATTCAACGTCTTTCTCAACATAGTTTTAATCATTGCGTGTGGTTGTTATGAGGAACGGGTCTGAATGTTTTTGTAGTTATTTCTCTCATGAACATTAGAACAACATAATTCCTATGATGTACGGATCTATATATCTGTGTGTGTGTTAGAAAAATTAAAGCTCCAGATTATTATTATTATTATTATTATTATTATTTTTGATAATCAGGCTTCAAATTAGTTTCACTCATAAGAATAATAGATATATATATATATATATATATAAGTATGTATGTATGTATGTATGTTAGAAAAAATAAAGAAAAAAGATCTTATAAAAAATTAAAGACAGAAAAACGCATTAAGCATTATTAAAAAATAAACAAAATATTTTCTCGAAATTTAACTCACTGTGCAAATTGGTGTGCTTGGTTTTGTATCTTGAAGCATTTCTTTTGGGGATTTGAATATACAAATGATAACTTTGGGTCATTGGGTGTATTATAATTTTTTTTTTATTAGAACAGCTACTTCAAATATTCGTCTTGGAAGTTTAAAATTCACTGTTTCATTTTATTCATGTAATTTTTTTTTCTTTCCCGTTATTCTTTATTATCTTTGTTGGAGAAATATAGTTTGTCCATTACTAAGTTGCTAAATTAACATCAGGAAAAAAAAATGACTTCACATGATAATCCATTTGCACCTATTGGCAACAATCAATTTCCTTTGATAACAGATGAAGATAATGCAACCCCATCATCACCTCTATTGGATGGGCCAAAAGATGTCTAGCCTAACAATGAGATAATTGAAGAAGAAGGGAAGTACAAATCAATTGTTTGGAATCATTTTAAAAGAAAAGAGAGTTGATGAGAAAGACGAGGCTGAGTGCAATTATTGTAAGAAATTGCTAGTAAGGGGATCCAATTATGGCACTAAACATTTGCATGACCACTTGAAAATATGTCCAAGGAGAAAGTTTTAAGGCATTAGGGATATGAATCAAAAAAATTTGGTGAGGGATCAAATTAAATAAAGTAGATTCAATGGCGGTGTGAATGCTTATCATTTTGATCAAAATGTATCAAGAAACGAACTTGCTCGTATGATCATCTTGCATGAGTATCCCCTTTCAATAGTTGACCACATTGGTTTTAGAAAATATTCAAATTCTCTTCAACCATTGTTCAACATGGTTTCTAGGAACACAATCAAAAAGGACATTTTGTGCATCTATGGGGATGAAAGGGAGAAATCAGAGCATGAAATTGATAAGAATCAATGTAGAATTTTTATTACCACTGATATGTGGACTTCACAAAACAAAAAGTTAGGGTTTATGGTTGTAACAGCACACTTCATTGATGGTTTGCGGAGATTACAAAGCCAAGTTATGAGGTGCTTTTTTAAAGTATATATTCATTTTTATGTTTTAATTAAATTCTTTTCAAATGTTTATGAACTTATTATATCATTTTTAGTTCTAATTATTTAAATTTCTCATTTAAGGTTTATTTATGTACCATTTCCACATACAAAAGAAGTGCTTTTTGGTGTCCTAGATACTTTATTGGAGTGGAATATTGATAGGAAGTTATCTATTGTGACTATGGACTATTGCAATACCAATGATGCAGTTATAAAAATTATCTTAGATAAGCTTCAACGTGGTAAACTTATTATGCGTGGATCAATGTTGCATATGCACTATGCATCACATGTTCTTAATTTGATTGTTCAAGGTGGTTTGGATGTAACTGGATCATTCATTGAAAAGGTTTGAGAAAGTGTAGGATTTTGGACTACATCAACAAAGAGAAGGCAGAAGTTTAAACAGACAGCCTGATAAGCACATGTTGACTGTACCAAAGAACTAGCCCTTGATTGTAAGACTCGCTGGAACTCTACCTATCTCATGCTTTCGATTGCTACAAAGTATCAAAATGTCTTTTATTGATTGAACATATGTTAGTCATCTTATAAGTGCATTCTAATGAAGGAAGAATGGGAGATGGCAAGTAGTATATGTGAGAGATTGGTAGTGTTTCACAAGGTTACAGAGCTATTCTCCTGTACCTCATACCCTATAGCTAATTTTTTCATTCCTAAGTTTGTAAGATAAAAATGGCTTTGAATTCTTGGTTTACAAGCGCAAGTGATGTGATTAGGAGTATGGCATTTAAAATGTTCGGAAAATTTGATTGTTAATAGAATATGATTCATGGTGTTATGGCCGTGGCAACCATTTTAGACCTAAGATATAAGATTGAATTGTTAGAATATTATCTTCCAATAATTTATGGTGATGAAGTTGACAATAAAATTCAAAAGGTTATAGATATTTGCTATGAAATGATTTGTGACTATAGTTCAGGGAGAATGGGTAAGGAAGATACTCATGGCCCTTGTGTGGGAGAGGATCTGCAAGTTGATGGACTTTGAAAGATATCTTAGTCAGAAAAAAGGGGGTGGGAATATTAAATTGGAATCGGACCATTACCTTGAGGATGATTTAATGCCAAGAATTGTGGATTTTGATATTTTGGCATGGTGGAAATCTAATGGCCCAAAGTATCCCACTTTGTAACTTATTGCAAGGGATATCCTCATCATTCCAGTGTCAACTGTTGCCTCAGAGTCATCATTTAGCACAAGTGGTCAATATTTAAGTCCACATCGCAATAAACTTCATCAAAAGACTATGGAGGCATTAATGTGTGCTCAAAATTAGTTATGGGCAGAAATTAATGGTAATTAAATTTACTAGTTTAATTATGCAATGATTAATGTTGCTACATTCTTTATTATATTTTTCAATTTTTTGTTTGAATTTATTTTACCTTTTTTTAGGCTCTTCATCTATCGTAGATAGAATTGAAGATACATTCCAAAACATTCTGGATGATTATGATGATAAAGAAGAAAGTAGTGTCACAATGATGGAAGAAACTGGAGATTATCTTTGAAGAACTAGACAATTTTTATTTTGTTATGTATTAGGAGCATGGATTATTTTGTTGTGAGATTGTCTTGTTATGTATTATGAGATTTTTGTTTTTGTTGTGATATTGTCTTGTTAATCCAAGGAAGTTGATTATGTACTGTACCAGCCGGTATGGTTGGAATTTGCCATACCAGTGCTTAGGCCGGAACAGAAACACGCCTGTTTCTTTCCGTTCCAAATACCGGGACGTACTGGCTGTTTTGAGAAAAATACCAGATATCGGCCGGAAAATGAAAATCGGCCAGTAAAGTGTAAACCAACAAGAAAAAAAAAAAGATACCCAGATCCTTACTGTCGCTTCCACTTTTCCGGTAGCAGCACCACTTCGCCGATCATCGTCCATCTCCTTTTTGTCTTTGGTTCTTCATCTTCTTCTTCATCTTTCGTCTAGAGTTGCTCCACTTCTGTTTCACTTCTCTGACAAATGTTTCTTTGAACTTTCTTTGCCTTTTGCTTTTACTTTTCATCAAAGAAGAGACTTTCTGAAGGTGTGCCCTAACACTACCCACGTGAACTTGGACAGTTTAAATTTCAAATAGATTTATATATATATATATATATATATATATATTTTTTTTTTTTTTAATATTAAAAGGACACAAGTTGCAAAGGCATTTGACAGTTCAAACTTGTATTATTACTACTATTATTAGAGCACTACCATCAGGTGTGCCAAACACCAAAAACCAATTCTCATTAGGTATTTCAAATGTCAAAAATTTTGGCACACTGCTACAATATTGTCTCAAATATGAGACGGTACGGACAAAAATGCCAAAAATTTATATTCTTATTTTATTTACTTTTTCTCTCTCCTCATCACACATCTCTCTCTCTCTCTCTCTCTCTCTCTCTCCGTCTTCTCATCTCTGTCTACTCTCTCATCTCTATCTTGTCTATTCCTCTTCCACGGCACACCGATCTCACCAAAGACCACCACTCAACGCTGCTGATCATCTGTCTTCTCATCTCTGTCTTCTCTCTCATCTTTGTCTTCTCTATTCCTCTTCCACCGCACGCTGATCTCACCAAAGACCACCACTTGACGTCGCCGATCTTCATGCCATCCACCATGACACACCACACCGCAGTGCCATCAGAATGTGGTGGGTTGTGGGTTAGCTATGGCAGTGGTATTGTGGATGTGGCAGCAATTTGGTGGTTGTGGATTTTTTTTTGTGGCTGTGGTTTTTTTTTAGGTGGCATTGGGAGATGTGGGTTTGTGACAGTGGTGGCTATCGGTGTTGTTGGTGGCCATTGTTGCGACAATGGTGGTTAAGTCGTGGTTGTTGTTGTTGATGAGGAATTATTAATATATTATTTTAATATGTTGTAAATATTATTTTAATGTATAGAATTGAAGAATAAAACATGTGATGAGAGGGATATTGTAAAATGAGGTGGTAAAAATAATAAAGTAGACTTTTGGTGTGTCAAAATGACATTTTTTATAGGAGAGCTGATGAGAATGCTCTTAGATACAAGTGATCTGCCATCTACAACTACAACTACAAACTTGTATTATTACTACTATTATTAAGGATACAAGTGATCTGCCATCTAAAACTACAACTACAACTACAAACTTGTATTATTACTACTATTATTAATATAATTATCACCATGTAATCTATTAAGTATTATCTATGTATTTACTTTTATTTATTATTAATGTGCTGACACTTTAATCAGAAGGTTCACAATTAAAGCATATATGTAAATTATCATTTTAAATATTTGCAACAAATTATATAGGTTTTGAATAATGAATATATATATATATATATATATAAAAAATTGGCGGTAAACCCGAAATAGTACATCGATATTAACCTGTACCAAAATTATTCCTTTTTTTGACCAAACCGAAACAGCCTTTGGTATGGTATTGACTCCCTTGTGTTAAACACATAGATAATATTATTAAGTTTTTGCTAAAAATTAGTTTGATTTTATGGAATAAATTTATTTGTAACTTTAAGTATATTTTACGGGGTGGGGTAGAGCTTCGCAGGGCCCTAAGGGATGGGGATGGGGCAAGAAAATTTTCACCCTCATGTGGGGTGGGGTGAGAATGGTGCAAGATAAAACCATGCAGGGTGGGGGCGAAGACCCCATCCTTTGGACCCGCCCCATTGCCATCCCTAAATTAGAGATAAGAGATAAAGTATTGAGTATGATATATATCTATTAAAATAATAGATAGTTAAACTAGAAAATGTAGAGTATTTTGAGTTAGTTAAGCTTATATTTTGAGGAAAATGATGTGAATGCTTTAATAGAGACAAAATTTTGAAACATAAAATTATAAAGTCGAAGTGGTCGGTTCCATCTTTTGAGGGTGCTTGGAAATTAAAATGGTCATGCTAATTATTATAATTATTTTGATAATTTGATAATTACAGCACGAATGAGAAATTTAAATATTGAACATTTCCACTTGAGACATTGGAGGATAATTGAATACAAAACTCTTGTTTATCAAAGAAGAAACCAAAAAAAAAAAAAAGGAACCACGAGAGTCTTGAGTTAGACGTGTATATTAAGTTGCATGTAGCACTCGTGCGTCTTTGTCATGGCTTTCATCTCCAACTTTTCTGTCAGACTTGTTAAAAACCATAGCTACCTCAAATCATTGAATCCAAATTGGTCCCAAATTTTGGGGAAGAAATTAAATTTTTGTACGTGCTTATTTAGCTGGAAGTTGTGCGTATTTGTCCTTTCCAGGAATTATATCTCCACCTCCCCTGTCAGACCTTATTAAAAACCATAGCTACCTCAAATCATTGAATCCAAATTGGCCCCAAATTTTGGGTAAGAAATTAAATTTTTGTACGTGCTTATTAAGCTGGAAGGTGTGCGTATTTGTCCTTTCCTGGAATTATATCTCCACCTCCCCTGTCAGACCTTATTAAAAACCATAGGCCATAGCCACTGAACTTAACAAAATAAATAAATACAAATAAGACAAAAAAAAAAAAAAAAAAAAAACCAAAAAAATAACAAAATGGTCTCATTAATGAATGCTTTTAAGGCATATGCTAATCGACTATTTCATACTAATTTTATAAAAAAAAATATAAAAATTTGTCGAAAAAATTAGTTATTTTTTCTTTTTTAATAAAAAATTTCTAAAAATATTATATAAATTAATGTCCTTAGGACATTTGTTAGCTTTTCCATAACTAAAAATAGTTACCTTACCCCGAAGACTTAGACTTCAGTATATATATGGCTATCAACCCTGATACCAGCCACAACCTATATGATCTTCATCAGAAAAATGATGAATCCTGCATGGAATACAACGCTTTTCCTCTCCCTTTTTTTCCCAATTTGCATTTCCCTTGACACCATTACACCCAACCAGCCTATCAAGGATGGTCAAATTCTAGTCTCAAACCAAAAAATCTTTGCACTTGGGTTTTTTAGCCCAGCCAATTCCAATCGCCGCTATGTTGGAATTTGGTATTACCAAGTTACTGAACAAACTGTTGTGTGGGTTGCAAATAGAGACAATCCTCTCAGTGATACTTCCGGAGTCCTATCCATCAATGGTCAAGGAAACCTCATACTCCACACTCAAAACCAAACCATTGATCCCATTTGGTCCACCAATGTTTCTGCTTCACTCTCAGCCACAAACAATAATTCTATGTCTATGGCCCATCTCTTAGACGTTGGAAATCTTGTTTTGGTTCAACAACACAGCCAAAGGGTCATTTGGCAAAGCTTTGATTATCCCACCAATACTATGCTTCCGTTTATGAAACTTGGTCTCGACCGACACACCGGATTGAACCGATTCCTAACATCTTGGAAGTCCAAAGATGACCCAGGAACTGGAAACTGCTCATATCGAATTGTTCCAACTGGATACCCTCAGTTAAACTTATACATGGGTCAGATTGTATTATGGCGTGCTGGATCTTGGACTGGCCTAAGATGGAGCGGTGTACCCAAGATGACATCAAATTATATGTTCAACATTAGCTTTGTGAATAATCAAGATGAAATCACCATAATGTATGGTATAGTTGACCCCAAAGTTTTCTCTACCATGGTTGTGGATGAATCAGGAATTATGCGGCGATCCACATGGAGTAAGACTAGATGGGTCGAATATTGGTCTGCCCCACAAGAGTTATGCGATAAATATTTGAATTGCGGTCCAAATAGTTATTGTGACTCGAATAGTGGGGTCAAGTTCGAGTGCATGTGCTTTCCTGGGTTCGAACCCAAGTCATCTCGTGATTGGTATCTTAGAGACGGGGTGAGGGGTTGCGTAAGAAAGAAACAAGGATTGTCTACATGCAATAATGGAGAAGGGTTCGTGAAGTTGGCACATGTGAAAGTGCCAGATACTACAATAGCACATGCAAACTTGAGTTTGAGTTTGAAAAAGTGTGAGCAGAATTGTTTAAGGAACTGTTCTTGTATGGCTTACACTAGTGCAAATGAGAGTGAGGGAGGGATTGGATGCTTGACATGGCATGGGGACCTGGTGGACACAAGAACATATTCTGATGAAGGACAAGATCTATACATACGCGTGGATGCGGTTGTATTAGGTACTCTTTCATCTTTTACAAAGTTTCATCTACTAGTCTTTTTTGCTTCATATTATGTTTTTAATTTCCCAAAAATTAATGCCTAATGCTAGTGATAAAATTTTTTTTCCTCTTGAATCTTATTCGTTTTTACTTAATCGAAGTGAATAGAATAAAGATGTTTACTTTTTCTATTACCACTACCTAACAAGCAATGAAGAATTTATACAACCTAAATTGCAAGTTAATTAATGTCATTTGTGTTATAAATCTATATAATATTTAAAAATAAACTATATCATTGATTGTTGCTATGTTCCTATTGAGCCAGATCACCATTATAGTATTTTGGTCCATTTGATCCACTTTGGTTTATTTGGTCCAATTCAGTCCATTTCGGTCTATTTCAGTTCTTTTGGTCCACTACAGTCCATTTGGTCCAATTTATTTACTTCGATCGAATTTAGTCCATTTGTTCCATTTCTATCTATTTTGTTCAATTGAATCCATTTGGTCCACTTCGGTGATGCATTGTGAGGAGAGGTTTGTGTAGAAGATGAACTACTTCATTGAAAATTATGTTACCTTCTCAACATAATGTTGGTAGGTTCTTGATTTGATCCATTCAGTCCACTTCAATGATGCATTGTGAGGAGAAGTTGGTGTAGAAAGAGAAGTTATTTCATTGATAATTATGTCATGTTATCAGTATAATGTTAGTAGGTTCTTAATAAAATTACATTTTTTCTGATTAAAGTTTTGTATTTTTTTTCTAATAAAAGTGATGGATTTACTTATATATGCTTCCTCTTTAGGTCATTCAAGATGTATAAATGATGAACCTTGCATTTGTAAAAAGTACTAGAAACAAATATCAACTACATATTACATTATTTATAAAATATCTTACCTTATATAATAATTGAATGTAAAATGCATTATGTTTCCTTAAAAAATTACAAAAGTTAAAACACTATCAAATAACAAATATAGATAACTTAATTTATAAAATCTAATATATTGTACCAACTATACTTTTTTATAAAATAATCACATCATTTTAAGAAGGGTGTGATACTAAAACTTATAAATCTCATCTATTATTTCCATTTTTCACTTAATCAAAAACAAAAAACAAAAAAATAGTCAAACCATTTCGTGTAATACACGGGTGTGTGACTAGTATAGTTAAAGTACTATTTCGTGTAATTTGCGGGTGTGTGACTAGTATAGTTAAAGTCCAAACCTTGTGTTATTTAGTTAAAATTCATGTCAATTGTATATTTTTGTCGGAATTTTATTAGGAATACAAATTCAACATGTAATTTTAGCTATACTACTAACCTTAACGTCAATCTATGGCCATATTATTGAAAAATGATTTTCTCCAATTAAAATAGATTCATGTCATATCTCAAATTATATATTACAAACTTAAACAAGTATTACTATCCAAGTAGTAAAAAATTTATATATTGTTTTGTTAAATCATCTAAAAATATCAAAATTTTCACAATGTCTGCACCTTATCTATTTCCTAATTCAAAACTCATAAACCATCTATGGAGAAGTCAATATTATTTAAGAGTTATATAAGCCTAATAACACAAATTTTCTACAATAATATTCATCACTTGTAGTAGGTCCTACCTATTATGTAACACTTATTGTTGTTGTTATTATTATTATTATTATTATTATTATTATTATTATATACAATAGTGAAAAAGAGAGGATTTGTACTATAGTTCGACTTATATTAAGAGAGGAGATTCTTGGCATTTGACATTATTGTCACAAAATTAGGTTTGAAATTTTTTTTTTTTTTTTTTTTTTTTAACACTTTCGGCTGCAAAAAACAGAATTACATGAAGCACTTGACATTGTTGTTGTGAAAACATGTTTGCGGTTTTTGTTTTGTTTTTATTTTTTGTTCTTTTGATAGGTTCAACCTCAAAAAGAGAATCATATTTTCTCCTTTTTTTGGTTTAGTAAAATCGCGTATTCTCCTTAAACCAATTTTTTCATCCTTACTCTCTTTTTCCTATAAAACTGCTTCAATAGTAACTATTTATGTTCAATTAACTTTTCAAATTTATGATGTCATTTGAATAATATTTCATTTTTCTTTTCTTCTTTTTCTTTTTGACACTATTAGCTCAATCTGCGAAGAAAAATGGCCTTACTCAGAAAAAGAGGATGCTGACAATTCTGGGAGTTTCTGTTGCTATAATGTTTCTTCTTGTAGTCTCAGTTGTGTATTGGTTTGTAATGAACAAGAAGAAAGGTAAGGAAGTTTAGAGCAATTTTTTTTAAACCTATTTCTATATTTATGAGGCCAGTTAACAAATGCTTCCAAGATTACTCCAACACTATGTTCAGAGTTTATAAAAGACCATTGCACACCTTTGGTGTGATGGCTACTCCACAAGTATTAGTGTTTGTAGGGTGTGAGGAGCAAGGGTCGGGGTTCAAGTTTCCGGGAGGAGGTTCACACACATATACACTTAAATTAGACAAAAGTAGAAAAGAACGGGCAAAATAAATCATGAAAGAATTGATTAAAATGGAATGGAACTTGATATATTTTTCTAGCGTTAAAAGTTTATAGAAACAAAAACGAAGAAGAACTTTATATATTTTGTTATTATATTCATAATCATTTCTTGAGAGGGCAACCTGTCCTTCACTACCAGCCAAAATAAGGACTTGTTGGGAAAAGCTGCTTTAGACCATACCAGCTTCTACCATTCAATTGAGACATACATGTTTCTTATTTCATTCCACTCTGAATTGCAATTTGTTCTTCACTGCCAGCCAAAGACAAACGTATTAAAGAATGCTTAGAAGCAGTTGCTTTAGACCATACCACTTTCCATCATTCAGCTCTATCCTTCTTGTTTATTATTTCACTTTCGGTTGAAATGCATGTGAATTTTCCATATTTATATGAAATCCAGTACATTGAGTTGTTTTAGCTACATTTAATTGATGGAAATAAGTTTGTGGGGTAGTATATTTTGATCTGATAGGGTTTCGACGCCATCACACTTCTTACAGAATACTGGATACTTTTGCAAACTCAGAAATTACAGTATCATACACCACCTTGTGGACAAAGTTGGGGTTAAAACTTACAAAAAAACTTTCAGGGTGTCAGTTATCAAGCCACATAGATATTTTTTTCACCCTTTCCAAGTTCTAACTAAAAGCTTGATGAATGGCCCAGCCAAGTCCCTGACATTTAGGATTTTCTCTAACCCCATTAGTTGGACTGAGGAACTTTCATCACCCATAAGCACTTACCTCTTAGAAAAGTGCATTTTAACCAAATGGAATTTCCTGTCAATGATAAACATAAAATTATAAACTTCAATTTTTCCTCTTATTTTCCTCTGTTTCGTTCCTTTATTTTAGTGTGTTTCTCAGTTTTATTAAATCTGGCTTTTGTGTGAAAATTCCTAATTGGACAAATATGGTTACTAGCATTATTAATTACTTGTTTTATGACAGAGAAGAGGCATAGCACATATTCATATAGTGCTGACTCCACTTTACCATACTTTGAAGGCTGTCCAAGTAGAAGTGAGCTCGATGAAACTAGAAGAAATTCAAATTTGCCATTATTTGATCTAAGAACCATTATTGCAGCTACAGATAACTTCTCTATTTCTAACAAGCTAGGCCAAGGTGGTTTTGGCCCAGTTTATAAGGTAGTCTCATTGAACTAGTCCCAAAATTTGCATAATCTCATTTCAAGTGTGCTAATGCATCAGAAATTCCATCAGGAATGTTTACGGGTATTCATTAAGTATGAATTCGTTATGTGCAATTGGGCTTGCCCAAATAATTCACCAAGTTGAGTTTCTTTCAACAATTGTGCACTATGACAAAATGATATTTGGACTTTAATTGCAGGGTTTGCTTCAAAATGGAATGGAAATCGCAGTAAAAAGACTATCAAAATGCTCTGGACAAGGAATAGAACAATTCAAAACTGAAGTTGAACTAATTGCTAAACTCCAACATAGAAACCTTGTGAGAATTTTAGGTTGTTGCATTCACAAAGAAGAGAAGATGTTGATCTATGAGTACTTGCCAAATAAAAGCTTGGACACTTTAATTTTTGGTATGTCTTCTTTTTCACATTAACTCCACTCATCATCACTACAAAATGATCCTTCCATTACAAACATATCAGTTCCCAGTAGCAACATAATACACATAAGCAAGTAAGCACGAATGCAATGCAATCTAATCCAAGTTCTCATTTCTTCATTTAGATGAAGCAAAAAGGCCATGTTTAGATTGGGGAAAGCGATTTGAGATTATATGCGGAATTGCTCGAGGGATCTTATATCTTCATCAAGACTCAAGATTAAGAATTATCCATAGAGATTTAAAAGCCAGCAATGTTCTACTTGACAATGCATTGAATCCAAAAATTTCAGACTTTGGTATGGCTAGAATTGTTGGAGGGGACCAAATTGAAGTTAATACAAATTGTGTCGTTGGAACATAGTAAGTGTGCTATAAAACAAAGATATACTTTTTTAACCAATTGCTCGACTACCTTTTATATATCTAAGGAGAGTACAAATTACAGGTCTTTGTGAGAAAAAATATTAAGGATATCTTTGTAATTTGCTTTCATATTGTGTTACTTCAATTGTTACATGTATGTTAGTGCTCAAAAGATATCTTTAATCATTTTATGTTGGGACTCAATAACTTCCTTTTGATTATGTTACAACAGTGGTTATATGTCACCCGAGTATGCAATGCAAGGACTTTTTTCAATAAAGTCTGATGTATATAGCTTCGGGGTATTGCTACTAGAGATCATTACAGGTAAAAAGAATAGTACTTATGATCATGATGGTCCTTCATCAACTTTGATTGGACATGTAAGTACATACATGAAAAATGACTACGAAATTAAGCCTATATTGTTGAGCCTAGTATAATGAATATCTTTTCTATAGGCTTGGGACTTATGGAGAGAAGACAATGCCATGAAAATGGTCGACCCCTTACTAGATGAGACATACTCAGCTGATGAAGTTTCAAGATGCATTCAAATTGGGCTTTTGTGCGTGCAAGAACACGCAACAGACCGGCCAAGCATGTCCACAGTTGTTTTTATGTTGGGTAATGACACACCTCTTCCTTCTCCAAAACAACCTGCATTTATTTTGAAAGGGACTTACAATAGTACATATAGATCAACTAGTGAAGCAGCTAATTCTGTAAATGAAATAACAATTTCTAAAATTGATGGTCGCTAAACCCCAAACTATTTGTAGTTGTGTACTACTGAATCATTATAAATTTACAATATATCATTGAGTTCCTTTAAGTCTGCTCTATATTACATTTTTTCTTGTATGATCAATTGTACATAATGTATATATTGTAAAATCATTAAAAAAGAAGAAGATAATATATAATACCACACAAAATTGTATTTTCCAGAATAAAAACTGGGCTGGCTAGTTCAAATGGGAATCGGTCACTAATCCAATTCAGTAATAACTAGTCAAATCTGGGAACCAAACCCAATTCTGAAATCGCTCAATTAGCCAATATATCATTGTGGTTTCTTCAAGGCATCTTCAAGGGATCCTTTCAAGCTTATCCAACCACAATCCTTCATTCAGCTTCTACCATGAGTTTTAGGGGGAGGGCATGTTTGAGATATATTTGACATATTAGCTCAATGTAATAGTCCCAAACCAATCCTACTTTGTGTGGAAGACAAGTCTCTTACTTGTACTAGAAGTATAGGTTTTATTCGATTATATATACACATGATAGGGTTCATTATGATACAAGTTATGTTCTATAGTATTCTTATACAATAAAGATGTATCCCTTAAGGGTTTTCCCCATGGACGTAGGTTTACAAAGCTAAATCACGTAACTCTCATGTTCTTGTGTTCCCTATTTTATACTTTCTCTTCTACATCTATTATAGCATATTCTACATGGTATAAATCAATGCTAATATTTAACAACTAATTTGTAACTTGAAAGAACACATCAACCAAGACAATATCACCAACTAAGTTAGAACAACAATTTATAACTTTGATGGTAGATTTTCTTTGTATAGCAAGGTGAAGTATGGAGAAAGTGGTGACAAAAAAGTCGTAATCATTTCCTCCTTTTTGCTTAATTTGGCCCAATTCTAATTTTTTTGATCACATATATTAGTGATGCTGGTTTAAGGAGTTCTTAATTTGGCCCAATTCTATTTTTTTTGGTCACTTATATTTGTGGTGCTAGTTCAAGGAGAGTGTGCAAACTTAATGTCTTATTTTTTACATTTTGCTGCTATTGTTTATTTTATCTGTTTATTTTATTTTTAATTGATATATAACCAACATAAGTAAGTGTAAAGGAGGTCATATGATATCTCATCAGATGCTTATAACGGGTGTACTTTATAGAAACTGTAGTTTATAGAAATTAAAGAGTGGAACAGAATGATAAATAACGTAAAAGAATTATTGATCGGATTCATAATCTAAATTGCAAGATAATGTATAATATTACACAAAATGGCATTGTCCTTAACTTGTGAAGAAATCACTACCATCCCCTTTTAGCCTTTTCCATCAAGCGCTTTCCAAATACCAAAAGTTGATTGCAAAATATATGTTCCATGGTGTTGATACCGTATTTTGTCTGCCCTCAATTTGCGTGTCGAACCCCCAAAAATCCAAAAATGTTATTTTCTCTATACAGGGTCATGAGAACATCTAGAACAACATGGCGTAACCCGTTCGGGCACCTGAGCACCCAAAGTGTCTTTTTCAGCTAAAATGAACAAAATGCCCCTAGTTAGCCCTAGGTTTAACCGAAGGTCAAACGAGGTCCAAAATTTCACAAAATGACATTTTTTCACAGCTTTACACCAAACCCGAGCTTCTCAGAGATTTTTAGCAACTTTGACCAACTTTGACCCGAAGTCAATCTGGAGTGGGCCCAAAAACCCTAATTTTGAATCAGCCGTCAGAATGGGTTGAAACCAACGCCATTGTGAAGATTATCCAATTCTCATTCCAATGACTATTCATGGATCAAAATCATAGTTAGAACGGCCGATATATCACGAAAACCGGGACAATGTGCCGATCGACGTGCCACAAACTTTCGAGAGCCATAACTTTTGATCCAACTGTTGGATTTTTTAGTTCCATACCTTTTAGAAACTGTGAATAAAGATCTATCCAAGGGAATCAAAATCAACCCGATCAGAAACCTTTTAAGGTCGGCGGCCTTTGAAGGGTCCCTGCCTCAAAATTCATGCCCGAGGCTATAAATAGCCCCAAGCACCCATTAGACCAAGGAGAAGACACATTTTTTTGAAATTTGCCCTTCTGCCCAGCTTCTCTCTACGTTTTTTCTCTCTTCCAAACACCAAAAAATACCCAAAAACACATCAAAGTCTCTTGATCCTTTCTCTTCACCAAGAACACAAGGTATTGCTTTTGTACCCAATCTTCCTTTCCTTGGTTCTACAATTTGGATTTGGGGCTTAGGGGTGTGGATGTAGCTTTTTTAGCTATCATCCACACCTCTAACCTTCTAAATCTTATTCTAGCATTTATCTTGCTATTTTTACTTGAATAACATGATTCATTGCTTTCTTTAGCATGTTTCTTACTTTATGTGTGTTTCTAGCTTAGATTTCTTGGTTGTTATGTTTTATGCCATTTTTTGTTCTTAGATCTATGTTTCTACATGCTTATATGTTTAGATCTACATGCTCATGTTTCCTTTGTTTCGTTCCTCTCTTTGCTTTTTGTTGATGTTAGGGTTATGTGCTCATATGCTTGATATCATGTCTATGGTTATGCTTTGCTTGGATCTATCTGTTCGTATGCTTTTCATCATGTTTTATGCTTAGATCCACATCTGTACACGCTTATATGCTTGGATTCATGTTCTTCCATGTCAATGTGCTAAGTTTTCACACACTCACACATGCGTTGCCATGCCTATACCTAGATCTATGTTTGTGCGCTTAGATCTATGTTTTCACATGTTTTTGTGCTTAGATCTATGTCTTCACATGCTTGTGTGTTCGGTTCTATGCTTTGCTTGCTTTATGCTGTCTTCCATGTGCTTATGCGCTCCATGCCATGTTTGTGTGCTTAGACCTAGGCTATGTTTGTTATGCCATGTGCTATTGTATCCCTTTTGTTGCTTTATCTTTCTTTCTTGTGTTTTGGCTTATTGGTTCGGACCCGATCTAGACCCTATGGTCTTTGTCATCATCCATACACCTCGACCCACATCAAAGGGTTTGGATCACCCTGTTTTCCATGTCTATGCTCACTTGCTTCTGTGCTTTCTACTTGTGTTGGCCTCTCTAGTTCCAGGCTTTGCCACACTTGACGCCCTTAGCAAGTTGTGGTTGTGTGGTTACATCCGTCACCCATGAGGCCTTGTTTTGATCTAACCACTTGGGATGCATCGCCATGATGCCGGTTGCTTTGTGCGTACCTTCTCCTTTATGCTTACCACGCTTGTTTGTGCCACCCGTTGGCTTTATATTCATCTTTACACGCTTGCTTACATGTCCATGCATGAGTCTTGCTTGCTAGTGTGTCGTCCATACTTCAACACAATGAAGTTATGGACATTCGATCCAAACCTCGATCCAAACCTCGATCCAAACCTACATTTGTCCCTCACGAACATCATCTTTTGTTTACTATCTTGCTTGTTTACCCTTTGCTTGTTTGATTGCTATCTTGCTTGTTTGCCCTTTTGCCTGTATGTTTGCTCGCATTCGGCATGCTATGCTTGTCATATCTATCTCGCTTGTTCGTTTTGCGTCTTTTTGCTATTACCTCCGCATTTTCCTTTTGTTGCTTGTCTACTGGTTTTCTTGTCTTTGCCTTTGTATGTACACACATGGAGCGAGGATACATGGAGCTAGGGCGCGATCTCCTAGGCGCAAGCAAAAAGGGCACGAATGCAAGCACGCCAACATGAGCTAAGCGGCCGCAGTTAGTAGGTTTAGGGGTTTAGCCTTTCCCTTTGGTTATGTAATCTTTTAAACCCCTTCATTCCTCCTCCCTTTCTCCCTTAGATGGTTTGTATTACCTATATCATGTCGTGTACCATTCGCCCTCATCTCTAGAGTATGGTAGGAATGGCAACGGGTTGGGTTTGGGCTGGGTTTCTTAATGCCCGAACCCGACAACGATCCCAAAGGTCCCAAATCGTAATGAACCCAAACAGGAAAAGCCGAGACCGGCGGTGACTGGTGACATTGATAGAGCTTGGGATGGCGGCGAAAGCTTGGGATGACGGCAAGAGTTGGACCGTCGGTGAAAGGTTGGGTAGTTGGCCGAAGGTGAGATTGAGAGTGAGTGAGATTAAGATTGAGATTTGTGAGTGAGTGAGTGAGATTGTGATTTGTGAGTGAAAGAGTGAGATTGTGTGAGTGAGAGTGGTACAGGTGAGAGGCGGGCTACAAGTGAGCTGAAATGAAATGAAGAAGAGAAATGTTAGGGTTTATAACAATATATATATATATATATATATATATATAAGGGTATTTTAGTAGTTATATATATAACCGGGTCGATTCGGGTCTGGGTTTGGGCTGGGTTTTCATAAAAACCCGGACCCGACCTGGACCTGGTTCAAGTTTTTTTTAAAGACCCAAACCCGACCCTATTCCTTATTGGACTGGGTAAAATTCACCCCAATAGGGTCGGGCTGGGCTGAGCCGGGTACCCGCGAGTCGGGCAGAAATTGCCATCCCTAGAGTATGGCGACCCCTATTTACTTTCCTGCACCTATATTTTGGGCCATACTCTAGGGATGTAGGCATTTACTTTCTTGTTATGTGTGCTTGCATTGTGCATAATGTATGTCCCCCCTTTCAGTGTGATTGTCACAGTTCGTGTCACTTAAGGCAAGCGATGCCTAATTTTCGCCGTGAAAGTGAGGTGACTTGTCGCTGGATTTTCGCTGTGAAAATCTGGTACTTTGCTAGAACGCCTTAGGAAAGCATAGATTGGGACCACACCCATTCAAAAGCCAAACCTCAAAGCCCCTATGCATGCAAAGCCCCTGTGCATGCAAAGCCCTGAAAGCCAATGTCGAAATCATGTTTTTACTGCCAATCTCCAAAAATGAAGGTTTTATCAAAATAAAGGACTATCCTTGGATAGGCGTTGTTTGGTGCCTAACACTTTCCCCACACATAACCAAACTTCCGAACTTAAGAATCAAGATTTTCTTGCCATCCACATTAGATTAGGAAAAATGCTATTTTTCTTAGCCTAGGATTGGTAATAAAATCAACTAGCAACAGGTGACTAATCACACCTTAGAAAAATCCAATGATTGGTGGCGACTCCACTTACCTTTGGTAATCCCTTAAAACGTGGCCCAGATTCTTGCCATAACGCCACAGGTAGACCTACCTTCCTCCACCAAGAGAAAGAGCACCCAAAGCTCCGTGCGAACAACACACACACCACACGCCATTCGAGACGGGCCCTCCAATGGGGTCCCACACGTGCGGGAGCTGTCACCATGGCGAGTGGTCGAATGAAGGCATGTTGGCGGCTGTCCTTTCCGCTAGTCCAATCGAGGTTGGGCGTCAACACATGGGGATGACTTGAAAGTTGAAACTTCATTGGTTTTCCAACTAGATATCCAAATTTACAAAGTTCTTTATTTTATGAGAGAAAATTTACAAAGTTTAACCATGAAGAGTTAAAAGAGAAACGCTAAATGCATTATACTACTATTTAATTTGGATTTCATGGTGTTATATTCAGAAGGAAGCCATCAATTTTTTTGAATTGTGCAAAGCCTATTGATATCTTCTGGTATGGTTGATATATATATATTTTTTAAATTTTAAATTCAATAATTGGAAGAGGGGGGATTTGAACCTTAGATATCTCCATTGCAATTGGAAAATACATAAACGTTTTTTTTTTTTTTTTTTTGGGTGGTAAAAAGGAACTTATATAAAAGAAACTAAAGAGTAGAGGCCAAAGCCACTGAATTACAATATCTGCTACAATTCAGACCCAAATAATCAAAATGAGACTCCTTGCTTAGCTACAATACATAAACTCTTTGTGGTTGTTTTCTCTTGTCTTGACTCTTGAGGAGAAACACAAGCAACAAAAAAGAAAAAATAACTGTCTTGACTCTTGAGGAGGAAAAAAAAAGTTTATGGGTTTAGTGGTTACAACAGCCTAAAAAGGTTATTTAACAAATACAAATGTAGCCTACTTTTCACCACTCTATCGAGTCCAACACAGACCGCATTCTCATCGTCCAGGAACAAAACGCATGTATTCCCTTTGATTACTTCTCCGTCAATTTCCATGATGAGAATCACTTCGGCAAGCGTTTGGAAATTTACCAGCCACTGCATTGTTCAAATATGTCTACCGATGTCTTGAGTTGTTGCGATGGTTTGTTTTGCATTTATAATCAATGGGGCGAAGAGATCGCAATTTGGAATCCATTGGTAAGGAAGTATAGGAAATTGCCTAGTGAGCTAACTAAGAAACCTTGTGGTTTTTCAAATTCTTGACCTATTAGTTTAGCATTCGGGTATGATAAGCATAATGATGACTATAAGGTTTTGAGGGTTGTAAGATTTTTTTAGTATGGACAAGCCTGGAAAGGAGTTTGAAGTTAAGGTATGTAGTCTTAGATTATAGTGTTGGAAAAAAATTGAGGGCTCGTTCAGTAATATTGTTTTAGTAATGTTGTTTAAGTGTTGTGGAAATATGTATGGGTGAAAATATATTATGGAAATACGTGTTGTGTTATTTAAACAACGAAAACTGTTGTTTAAACAACACAACCAAATAGTACTTGAAGATCAATGGCCAAACAAGGAATGGTCGAAATGTTCTAACTCGTTGTTCTCAAATGGAGCTTTGCATTGGTTAGTGGCTGAGGAAGGGCAGAGTCCGGAGAATATTTTTGCTTTTGATCTTGCCACAGAAATTCCGGGTCATTACAACGCCACTTAAAGCACCCACTTCTTGTGTGACATGTTTAGAAGTATTTGAAGGACATCTCTGTTTTTATTGTGATTGTTGATGAGATGTATAATGATGTTTGATTGATGAAAGAATATGGGGCAGAGAGTTCTTGGACTTGGATTTATAAAATTGAGCAAGGTGTTGTGGGTTCAACTTTTGAGTATTGCAAACCTCTAATGTGTTCCAAAAATAATGGGAAGAAGATTCTGATGGAGCTTTAGGTATCGTACATATCTTATTTGGTATGAAATAGAAAAGAAAATACGAAAGAGGTTAAGATTCCTAAGTTTCCCGAGGTGTTTGAAACGGGGACTTGTATTGGGAGTCTACTTTTGCTTGATGGTGATAATGTGATTGATCCGACGCTCGATGGTCATAATGTAATTGATCCTCATAATGTGATTGATCCGACGCAGAAGAACAATAGGTAAAACAATGAGAGTTTAATGATGTTTTTTTGTTTGCTTAATTGTCTTAGTCATGATGTCATCATTTTTAGTTACATAAATCTCTTTTAGTTAAGTGGTGGCTATGAATGATAGGGGCGAATTCTAAGAGATTTTGTGTAGGAATTGAGATCGTTGTTTGAGTGGTATGCATTTTGTTGTACATTTTATTGACTCAAAAAAAATTTGGATATAATTCTGTGTAGGAATTAAGAAATTCTCTTTTCCAATATAATTTTTTGATCATGTAATTTGTTTGGATAATTTTTTTAACTCAAAAAAATTTCATGTAGAGGATGCGACTTTGTCTATGCCAGGAATGAAAGCCCATCAGAACATCTTAATCCATTGGTGAAAGGAGTGATTTATTAATAAATGGAAAGCAAAGAGGATAAGTAGGTGATTGTGGCCTCTACTGTATCTCTCAAAGGTAGTAAATACTACTCTTTGAGTTTGAGTTTGTTGTGTTAAATAGTCAAGTATGATCATTTTTACCTACATATAAGAGAACTTAGAGAAGCTGGATCATGTCTTCTAGAAAATTTAGTTGTTTTATCATCTTGCCAATCTATATTCCATATCTATATATTACTAAAAGCTAAAGCGTAGCATTTAATGTTGCTACACTCAGGTTGAGCCACATCAACTACCATATCATTACCATTCTTTTTCCTAAATTTGTCCTACAACTTAAAATTAGTTTTCTTAAATTTTGTTGGGGGCAAAGAAGTTTTCCTTCCAACAAATAAGATTTATATTGGGTTGGAGGTCTAAACGAAACTCGACGATGGGCTTGATGCACGGCCCAAAGGCTATCGGTGAAAATCCAAGAAATCCACTATATTTTATGCCTTGGGCTTAGATTGGAATTGACAAGAGTGGCCCATGAACAATCCCTACAATGGACACTTCAGCACGATTAAAAAGCATACTGTAAGAAATGGCCCAGCGATAAAATGTTTCTGCAGAAAATGGCCCAGCAGTAAAATGTTTCTGCAAAAAAAAAACAACCTAGCAGTAAAATGTTTCTGTAGAAAACGACCCAGCGGTAAAATATTTCCGCAGAAAGCTACCCAACGGTAAAATAATACAAAATAGAATAAACTCTCAGCTGTTAGTTAATTCGTAGATTAAGGGAAATATCTACATTTCAGACTTGTACAGTTTTTAGACCCCTTAAACACAACCGAATTAACCTAGTTAATTAACCAAGTTATTACTTAGTCCAATTTCAAGATCTAGGTTAATACAATCATATAATCATATCAAGCATAGCAGCGGAATAATAAATAACACAATGATATGATGACTTAGGAAAACCAAACGGGTAAAAAACCTGGGGAGGATTTAACCTAGCTATCCTCAAGGTAAACTAGAATCCACTATAGAAAGAATTGAAGTTTTACAATAAGACTTAGACCATTAATATCTTATTGTTACCCACCAGTAGAAACTTACTGACACGACCACCTGCAAACTCCGAGACCACGGACTCCTTCTTTCTTGGATTCTCCAGCAAGTACAAGCATTCCCGCTTGTGTATCTTTAAGCTCTTATGGCAGCAACTGAATGATCATCAAGTTCTTGAATGAATCTCCTTCTTGATAATCCTAAGTTTGTGTGAAGGAAAGCTCCTCTCAGATCTCACAAGAAATTCACACAAATAGCAATATGAGCAGCCTCTAAAATGTGGCTAGGGTTTGCCTTATATACCTTGGGCAAAACATAAAACTCTAAACGTTTTAAATAGGCTAGGGCTGAGTTAGAATTCTACAGAAAAAAACGTTCTGCCCGATATTCGATCGATCGAATCTAAGTTTCGATCGATCGAGCCAGGCCAAAAGTCACTAATACTTTCTGCAGCCACTCGATTCCAACTTTACATAAATTCACACACTTTGAGCAAGTCTAAACAAGACTAACAACTGTTTTGATCATGGTTTGCCAACATTACACATTAGAGTTCTAAATACATAAGTTCCTAAATCTTTAGAACCTAACAAGACTCATCACCCGTTATCTCTGGAGAAAAGACTTCTATTACAACAATATGAGGGAAAAATTTTATAGTAACAGTTACATCATAACCATTAATTGTAAATGAGTAAGTAAATATCATGGGTTCCATAATAACAAATAATGGAGAAACTTAGTGTGGGATGAAGGGAGAGAGAGCGATCCCAGCTAGCGCAGCAAGATTATTGTGGTGCCAAGACATGCTCATGAATATATAGTGAGTAATGAGTAGAGAGAGCCATTTGTGAGCAGTATGAGTAATGAGTGAGAGTATATAGTAGTGAGTGAGAGTGTATAGTAGTATGGTTGCTGGGGGAAACTTTCTGCTGGGAGTAGATAAGTGTTTATGAGTAAAGCTATGAGGAGTGTTTGTGAGCTAGGAGTTGGGGGAAACTTAGTTTCTAAGCTTGAAAACTAAGAACTCGGTGACTTTTTTAGAGCTTGGAGAAAGCTTAGACAGAACGGTTAAGGAAGAGTTTCTCTCTTGGTGTCTATCTTAGTGAGTTGGTGAAGCATTAATGGAGAGTTTCATTTATACCTGGGTTTTTGGGAGGTGATTAGCAAAATAATCTTTGCTAAATCTTTCTCAATTTTCAAAAAATTTTTAGAGAATCGTTCTTAGGATTTTTAGCTAAGAGTAGTAAGCTCAACTTTTAAAAGGTTCTTACTGTTTTGGGTAATAACAGCCAGGATTCTGGCTTAGCATTGAATGCTGATTAGTCTTAGCTGATTGGATTAGAGCATGCTTTTAGGCTAATGATCTTGGATATGCTGCTGCTAGAATCAGAGTTTCCTAGGGTAGAATGGACCACCCCAAGCCAGGTGTCAACCTTGGAGCCCTTGCTGGGAACTCTGTTGAGATCCCCTTGATGCCCTCTAAACCACATTTCCCTAAGTTTCCCTATTTGGGGTTCATGTGCTTGGTTCATGAACCAGAGAATACACATTTTTAGTATGAAAATGAGCTGATTTCATGTTGTTTCAAGAGCTTCAGTGGCCTGGTCATGGTTGCTCTTGATGTTTGACTGGCTGGGTTGGAGAAGAAAGAAAGGACAACTAGCTGAAGCTTCTCAGCTTTTTGTCACATTAGTTTCAGCTTTGTGTCACATGAGAAATGATGGGATTTCAGCTTGTGAAGGAAGGGTTCAACCCCTGATGGACATTTGTCCCCTTTCTGGTCTGATTGGACAGGTTGGGACCTAATGGGATTGGGCTCCAGCTGTTCAGTTGTTGTTGAAATTTGGCTGACCAGTTCACATGTTTTCCAACTGCTGGGATTTGTGTGTAGGTTGGCCTGACCCAGCTGGGCTTTGTAGATAAGCTTCCTTGGGCTTGGTCATCCCTACAAAATGAATAGTTTTGCCATGGTGATATTCATGGGCCTTTTATAAATCTTGTAAGAGAGGTTTTTCTTGAGGGATGAATACTCATATTTCCCATGAGTGTGGGATTTAGTATATGTAAAACAAGTGTCAAAAATAATATTTGATTTCGTAAATATGTGCCAAAATAGCATTTGGGTTTTATGAAAGAGTTGCCAAAATAACATTTGGGCTTTATAAAATAAGTGCCAAATTATTAATAATGTCAAATATTAATGTTTAGGCTTTGTAAGATAGTGCCAAATTAAGTATTTGGGCTTTTTCCAAAATAGCATTTTTGGACTTTGTAAAATAGTGTCAAATTATTATTTGGGCTTTGTAAAAATGATTTAAGATTTTGTAAAATATTGTTGTGTAGCAACGGGCTTAGTAGAAGTGTCACATCGTGGCGGGCTTTAGAGATGCCGCATCGTAGCGGGCTTTGTAAAGATGCCGCATCGTAGCAGGCTTTTGAAGTTGCCACATCGTAGTGGGCTTTGAGTTTGCCACATCGTAGTGGGCTTTGAATTTGCCACGTCGTAGTGGGCTTTGAAGTTGCCACATCGTAGTGGGCTTTGAAGTTGCCACATCGTAGTGGGCTTTGAATTTGCCACGTCGTAGTGGACTTTGAAGTTGCCACATCGTAGTGGGCTTTGAGTTTGCCACGTCGTAGTGGGCTTTGAAGTTGCCACATCGTAGTGGGCTTTAGAGAGTTTGGGCTTTCTTTGGGTTTTGCCCACAAGCTAAATGATGTTGGGCTTTTTATAGAGGTGGCATAATTTCGTGGCCCAATATGGCGATGGTATGGTGAGTATTTTGTGTGAAAATCCAAGTTGGATAATATGTGGGATATAATGGGTAATATTTGTGAGAGGGCCCAAGGCAATTTATGGGCTTGTGTATGGAGTATTTGTGAAGGCCCAATAACATGGAGAATATTTGGGTAATATATATGGGGAATATTTATGTGGGTTTAGAAGAATGTGTGGGTCCATGTGGGTATTTTTGTGAATGGGCTAATAAAAATCAAGGCCCGAAAATTTGTACCTCAACAAATTTAAAAATACTTATAAAAAGAAAATAATTCTCAACCCTTTGTGTTCCACGATTACAATTTTAGATGGCAACCCTTTGTGTTCCACGGTTACAATTTTAAACTGCAACCCTTTGTGTTCCAAGGTTACAATCTCAAACGGAAACCCTTCAACTTCCTAAGGCCAGACTTTGGCTTTCTAGCTCCATCTCTTCCTCTCCTCACACTATATTAATACTGAAAAGCTAGATGATTCAATTTAGGTATCTCTAAATCTCAGTTGTTCTTGACCTCTATTCTTGGCTGCCTACATAATAGTTTAATGTAAGGATTAGATTAATAGTGTTGTTCTTTTTTATTGCCCTTTTTTCCTTTCTTTTTTAATTTTGTTACTACCTCTTTTGTGTTGTGGGTCATATATGACTTTTTTATGTATTTAGGTTGGGTATTTGTACTGATATATGATTGTTTGTTTCTATATTTAAAATTGATTTTTTTTTTAAATGTTTGAGACGGTAACATTATTGGTTTATATTGTGTAATTCATGTGATAGAGTTATAGTAGTATTCGTGTGATAAAGTTTTAGTAGTTAGAAAATTGAATGATAGAGTTTTAGTAGTATCCGTGCCTGCAGAAATTCAATTGAATGATATAATTCGTGACTGCGGAAATTCAATTTGCTAAGGTATTTTAGTAGTTAGCAAATTGAATTATAGAGTTTAAAATTCAATACTATACTCAAAACATGATATTTCTCCTTTTTTCTTGGTCTCCTCATTTTAGTGAATCCCTCCATCGTTGAAATCGATTTAAAATTCCTTCTATTAGCTTTGATTGTACTCTTGACTATCTCATAAAAGACTGTGTTTTGATATAATCTTTTTATGGTAATTGAAAGCTTGAATTAGTGTAAATACACAAGAGTTTGTTTAGACCCCCCAAATAAAAATTACAGCTCGGTTGCTTTTATTCTAACTTGAAGTAATTGCGGAATAAGAGTAAATGTGTGCAAACAACCGATAAAACTACTCTAAGCCATATTCATCAAATACCAACAATAAAATGAAAGCTTAAAGAGTAGGGAAGAAGGATGCAAACACAAGATAACATCGAGACATGTTATCAAAGAGGAAACCGAAGAACTCGGCGAAAAACATCTCCGCTGCCCTCCAAGCAGTAAATCGATCCACTAGAGAATAAGTTGGAGTACACAAAAAACAAAAGACCCTCCAAGCCTAGTCTACCCCATGTACTTGAGCCCTTCAAGATCTTGCTACCAACTAGCTTTTCGAAACCTTGTCTTCTCTAGCTTTCCGATCCCGCAATTCAGCCTGATTGCATCTGCCAACAATTGGCTTCTTCCAATGCTTCCCAGCAGCACCAAAACCTCACTTTACACTCAGATTGGGTGTGGTAAGTGTTTGGGCTATCAACCTCTCAAGGATTTGGATATGGAGAGGTAAGTGTAGAGGAAAACCATAAGGAAATGTGTAGATGATTATAGGTATAACAATGTCTAACTCTCAAGTGTATCTAGGGTTTTCTCTCTGAAAAGCACTCCTTACAATTTGTGGGTAATAAGGGTATATATAGTGTGGGTAGAGACTTGGTAAAACAAACATGATAAAGTAGCCAAACAAAATGTTTCGCGAGTAATTCGCAAGAAGGCCTTACTCGCAAGACACTCGTGAAAACTCCAGGCTGTCATGACTCTTCACATTCCAGTCATGTGCTCTACACGTGGCTACTTCGCAGGATAGCTTCTCGCGAGCTTCTCGCAAAATCCACTTGATCTTCACTTTAAGCTTGAGTCTTCACACTCTCTCACACACAACCCTTACAATAAAAACCCCACATAAATACAGGGGAAAATGATTGAATAAAATTACAATCAAATTTGGCACGGAATTAAAGCCAACACAAAATAGTTGTAAATAACAACTTTACAGTAATTATTATCATTTTTGTTGTAGTTGAATCAAAATAAGATTATGCTAGATCTGCATAATTATTAGTTGTTGCTTCTTCATCATTATCACAAGTTTAAGATAGAGATTACCCTCGTAAATAGTTTCTGCATCTTCTTCATTGCCAAACTTGATCATCTTGACAAACCTTTTATTTATCTGATTGTACCATATGTATTATTTACTTATGGATTCTATTTGATTGTAAGATTTTTATGTCTTTTGATATAAATTAACTAGCTAGTATGCTAGCCAAATCACGTGCTTCTTCAGTTTTTTTAATCTTTTACTTTGCCTCCAACACTATCGTAATTGGTTATCTCTTTAATGGCATGTTCTATCTCCATCGCTATATATATATATATATATATATATATTGTTTTGTTGGATCCAAGCAAGAAAGAGTTTAAGATGCTTGCTGTGTTATTCTCTCCAATTTTTTACAGCATGAACAACTTGTGATATTGAAGTAATTACTGAATATTTTATATCAATAGTTATTTGTTAATAGTTGTTTGACAACTTTAGAATATGAAAAGTTTTAGGTTAAATGAGTAACAACTTTAATTTTGTTAATTTTCGCTTCTAAATTACTAATAGTGATTTATCATGTTAAATTGGTAGTTTATTTGTATATTAATCAGCTACAATGTTGTAATGTTATTTATTTTTTCTTTCTAATTTGTGAGGTTTAATTCAAATAATTTTGATAAGTCCTCTTAAATCAAATTTAATACAAAAGAAATTTTGTTAGGGACTCTGTAAGGCTAAGGGGAGCTTGAAGATAATATAATTTTTGGCCTCATATAATATACTTATATATTGAGCTTCAGTTGCTACAAGTAGTATTGTAGTAACTTAGATATGAAACTCTAGATGTAACACAAACAGTTAAGGATAACAGCATTCACTAATATTTGTCTTTTAATTTAAATGGTATTTTGCATAATTGTTTTGCATTCATTAGATTTCATTTTCAATAATTTTTTCATGCATTGCAAGGATTAGCGTCTAGTATATCTAAAAGCTGAAACTTAGCATTTATTGTTGCTACGCTCTCATTGCACCACATCAGCAGCCACATCTCTCTTCTTCTTCTTTTTTAACTCTTTTTTTTTCTCTTATTAATTTCTCAACTTAATGTTATACTTTCACCAGCTTTTCCCTTCCTTTTATCTTTTCATCTCCCTATTACTATCTATCTTAATATCACTTTTCCTCAATCCTTTTATCTTCCTTTATTTTTGGCTTTTCTTATTCCCCCTCTTACTATAAATTTACTGAATGTTCAAATAGTGTATAAAACACTATGAACATTTAGACCCCCAAAAACAAAATTACCAATTCAAGCTTAATGTCAAACAATATAAATGCGGGAAATGAACATAAGCTAATAATAAAATTGATAAACAATCTAAACCAATTAAAATCACATCCACAGCAAAAATTAAATGGCAAAGATTGAGAGAAGAGAGATGCAAACACAAGGACAACACAACGACGTGTTATCAAAGAGGAAACTGAAGCCCTCAGCGAAAAACCTCTCCGCCGCCCTCCAAGCAGTCAATAATCCACTAGAAAATGTAGTTGGGATACATGAACAGCAATAGACCCTCCAAGCTTAATCTACCCAGTGTACCTAAGCCCTCCAAGCTTCTTGCTCCAACGAGGTTACACCGAACCTTTTTTCTTTTCTAGCTTACCGGATTCCGCTATAGTCCATAGCATCAACCAATAACCATTGGTCCCTTCCTAACTGCTTCCCAAAGCACCAAAAAGCCTTCTCACAAATGTGGGTATGGTGAGAAACGGATTTGGCCAAGAACCTCTCAAGGATGTGACAATGGAGAAAGTGAGAGTAGAGGAATTTGAAGAGTCTCTATGTAAATATTGTGGATGAGTCAATCTTGTTTTTCTCTAGGGTTTCTCTCTCAAAATTCTCTCTGGAAACTCTCTATATTTCGTGGGTATAAGAGGTATTTATACTAGGGTGAGAAGAAATGCAAAGAGTCAGTTTTTCCAAAACAGAGCTGGCTAGCGACTTGGCCTCGCGACTTGACTGAGTCGCGAGTTCAAGCCACGAGCTAACTGAATGGCCAATCTGGACTTTTTGTCCTGTAGTGTTACAGCTGGTATGACGGTTGAACTTCTCTGCATGCTTCACTCATGTGCATCTTCTGGTGGCTTGCCAGTCGCGAGCCACCCGTGAGATCCAGTCGCGAGTCCCTACTTCACTGCACAGTCTTGAGCATTTCTTCACACTCTCTCACACACTACCCTTACATGATTCTTACCTAAATACAAGGTTTCTAAATGCTGAATTTACAAGCAAATTTGGCGCGAAATACAGCCAACAAGATGGTTGATTAAATTCAACCTTACAATCTCCCCATTTGGCTATTCTGTGACAAAACCCTACAACAAACTCTAGACTTAACGCGTGAGTTAGGAACAGTTGAACAAAACTCACTCACACCTAACTCTAGAATCTGTGAAGCTCTTGAACCATAAGAACAAGTATCTCCGGAAACACAACAACACAGTATGATCATTGTATGTAGAAAACTTGTAATGCATATGGAGCAAGCACAATGTGATCAAGCAAAAATGAATAAAGCAATAGACCATGGCTTGACCAAAAACAAACAATCACTATAAGAAGTGACCACAATGCTCATTCACACATGGAATGAACATCCGGACATGCAAGCTAATAAGCTCAATTGCAAAGTATCATTTGCATGTCCAATACTCAACCAATGCATAAACACTAGGTAAATGCATCAAGGATAAAAATTCAACAAGGGCGCAAGAGTGATGTGCTTAAAGAAAATGCATGACATTTAACAACAAGTACTAAAGCTACAAAGCATGGGTACAGACCCTAAAAGCTTACATAAGCAAAGGTACAAAAAAAACTAAAACTGAATAACATCTTATATATAAAACCACAGTACCAAGAAGTCAAACCAAAGTATTAGAACCATATCCACACAAGAGTAGAGTTTATAAAAACAACAAGCAAATAGCTATAAACAAGACAACTCCCCCTTTCAGTATGCACACTTTTCCTTCTTGTGTTGCTCTCCCCCTTACTGTATGTTATCTCTCTTCCCCTTTTTGTCACGAATAGCTAAAGACTTTCTTCTAGCTTTTGCTAAATAGCATCTAACTGTGTCTCAATGCTTGTGAGACGCATTTGAACTTGGTTGTTGGTGGAGTTGAGGAGTCGTTCTAAACTGGAAATCTGCTGAGATACACTCCTAATCAAAGTGCTTAACCTGTTAGCTTGAGAGCTAGGTGTAGGTGGAGTGCCAGTTGTTTGCATATCAGAAGGAGTGAGAGAAATAGTCTTGGTATCCATATTTGCTAGTCTGGTGTTGCGAAGAACTTTTGCGATGTATTCTGGATTGATTGAGAATTCTATTCCTCTTACCTAACATTTCAACTCTACTCCAGTGTAGCTGGCATTAGAGTAGAATCCCTTAACCAATTCTTCAGCCGAGTCTTCAAAATTCCCGAACAGATCAGCCCAATCTCTTGATTCAAAAATCCTAGGGATAAACGTAGTTCCCAAGGTATCAAATCGTACTATACGTTCCACAATAGTAGGAGCATTTACAAAAATGCTTGAGTAAGTCTATGAATCAAGAGGAGTCTTGAATCTCTCACTGTTTGGGTCTTGAGACAATTGAGTCGAGCGACGAGTCCACTTAGCAACAGGGGATGGAACGGCGTGACATCTGCAGAAGAAAAGACACACAGCAAAGAACCAAGAGCAAAGACACAAGACACAGACATCAACTTGATTAGATTCAAGTTAGTCAAAGAATTAAATAAGCATTTATATTCAGGGAGATATATCACTCAATCACAGAGCATGAACCAAGTCAATAGCATGAAAACCTGAGAAACACTAGTGCATTGTGAACACTGGTGACAAAGTATGATGAATGTGCAGATACAACAGAGAACAGTGTAAACAATGAACACCACAGAGTTACAAGTAACTATCATTTAGACAATCTACTATGAACATGCCAAGTACAACACAACACAGGTAGGATCCACAACCCAACAATGAGAAACAATTATGAAAATGTGCAAAAACAGGCAACAGAATAATAACCCCAACAGAGCCCATATAATCAAACTCAACACAATAGACCAATCCTATATCCGAAACAACATAACACTCAGACCCCAAAAAAAACTCAAAAAAAGAAAGAAAGCAGGGCTATAAACATGAAATATTTAGTGAAAATAAGAAAGCCCATACCTTTTCTTGAAGATTGATGTAGAGATGTTGAAGAAAAAGTGGAGTTTTTGAGACAAACACAGTGAGTTTGAGAAAGAGTTGAAATGGGGAAGACAATGAATAGTCACAAAAGCTCGAGGGAAAACTGAAAAGTTTTGAAAACTGCTCTTAAATCGCAAAACACGCGATTTTCGCGACTGAGTCAAGTCGCGTGCAAGTCGCCAATGTAAGTCACCAAACACTTAAAACAAAAATTTTGGAAAAAATTTTCTAAGTGTTTTTTGCGACTGGATTTTTACCTGCAAGGAAGTTGCGAGGTAAGCCGCGAAAATTTCTGTGTACCCCTCACAACTGAACCTTCCACCCGCAAACAAGTTGCCACACTGAGCTGCGAGAAACATAAAAACTCAAATTTTTAAAAATATTCTAAGTATTTTTTGCGACTGGGACTTTGACCCGCCAGTGAGTCACGAAGACCTTCTGAGTAATGTTTGTGACTAGGGGCATGCGACTGAGCAGACCCGTGACTAAGTCGCCAAAACAGGGCAACACTGTTTTTGAAATTTTGACATTTTTTTGTAAAAACAAAATACTTTCCAAAAACAACTAAAACACTCAAAAATCTTTTTGTGTTTGATCAACAAAGATTGAGCATGTGAAAACACATTTAATCAAGTACAATCACATAAATGAATAAGGCATTCATTGAACATAGACATGTGTGATGTGTGTGAGTACAAAAAATGAGATAGTCCCTAGACCAATGTGAAGCTTCAATGATCAATTCAACCAAGACATACACAATTAGCACTAGATAATGTGACCCATCTCAATTATAGAAATATGCATATATGACCTCCCACATAAACTTGATTACATTACTTTGAAGTTTTTCATTTGGCTCCATATACATCATATCATTTGATCTTTTTGAATAAATACATCTCATTTTGAGATCGATTCCTGAAATTTTTTATATTTCAATTTGATGAGCAATCCTTTGGCATTTTGGGCATCATACATTTTATTTTTTGTCGCTTTCCCTTTTTCTTAGTCAAATACTAGTATGTGCGACAAACTGTTGCAACTCAATATCTCTTTTCATTTGGAGATTTACATTGGGTGAGCCCTTTTAACAAAAAAATAAAATAAAGAGTGGGAAGATATATAGGTACAAGTCTATGCATGTCTCAAGATCAACAAAACCATTCACTAATCATTTATGACAAGGTTGAAGATCTATTTACAACAGTCACATAGATTTCAAGATTTCTCCCACAATGATATGAGTGCATAGGGAACAAGCTAAGCTCGCAGATGCACAAAGCCATTAGTACAAAGGTACAAGGCAAAACATGCTATGAGACAAAACTCAACAGTGTCGATCAAACTTTTTGGATTTTCTAGTTTTTATGTGTTTTTGAATTTTTGACACAAAAGCAAGAAAAGACTGATCAAAGACAACAAATGTAAAAACATTCAAAAACAATTGTAAATAAACAAACAAACACAATTTTTTCAGCATAAGCTGGACCAAAAACAAAAAGCACACAACCAAACAAAGTCACAAAGCATAGGAAGTATTAATGCATGGACATGTTGTAATGCTTATGCATGGGTACCCTTCTTCACCCACACGACACGTGCGTTTGGGGTGATATCCCTATAGGATTGGGTACGAGAGTTAGGACTTTCAAACCTTCTAGTGAAGCTTTCCAAGCAAGTGGTGAATACACCGATCATCTTCATCACACCGGGATCACCATTTCGACCTCTTGATGACTCAACAACCCAAGTCCTCTTGTCATTTCTTGGTCCTCTTAACCTTTGATCAGTTGCATTCTTCAATGCTCTAAGTTTATGACAATTTGGTCTGATGTGTCCTTGAAGACCACAATGATGGCAAAAATGATTCGTTCCCAGACCTCTTTGTGATCTTGGAAGAGATTTCCCTTTAGCTTCAGGTTTGATCACTGATTGGTTACCGAGCTTATACAACACCTGTTGGTCAGCCACTTTCTTCTTCTTTTCATCCTCTACTTTCTTAGGTGTAGAGGCAGCCACTACTGGTTCTTTGGCTTGCACAAACTTCACTTCCTTGGTGATTTTGATAGCTGAACTACTTTTTCTGGTATATCCCAACCCGGATTTGTCTGAGAATTTTTTTTTAGAGGAAATGACATCATCTAGCTTCTTGGTGGAGACCCTCTCTACCTTGGCATTTGCTTGAACTACCTCAAGCTCAAGGAATCTAATTTTTAGGTAAGCTTCCGACAACTCTCCATTTAGTTTCTCTATTTCACACTTGGCCTCCTTATGTCGCACTAGGAGACTTCTATAGTCCTCCTCTACCTTCTTCATCTTTTTCATGGCTGCCTTGGCCACACATGCATATTCTCCTGATTTCTCAAGGAGTGAATTGAAGTTTTCTTGAAGACCCTCTATACTCTCATCTTCTTCAACATCCGATTCTTCAACAATTCCCATTGATTCCTCATCACTATGCTCCCCAAGCCCTTGTACAAGCAAATTCAAGTCCTCCGAAGACTCAACATGAGCAATAGTCATAAAAGCGGAGTAATTCCTTTCTCCGTCACAGCTTTCCTAAGAATCAGAATTGGATGAATCCGAGTCACTAAGAGTTGTAGGACATTCTTTCTTGAAATGTCCATGCCCGTTGCACTCGAAACAAGTGATTCCTTGTGTAGATTGGGATTCCTTTACATCTTTCCTTTTGAATTCCTTTTTCTCCTTCCCGAAACTTTGGAATTTCCCTTTATCACCAAATTTTCCGTTGTTCTTGAATTTCAAAAACTTTCGGAAATTCTTCACAAGATATGCCACATCTTTATCGACAACATCCTCATCCGATGAGTCGTGAGGTTCAACCCTTTCATTAATTGTCTTAAGAGCAAGAGATTTGCTCTTCCTTTGTGTGGGCAATGACAGTTCATAAGTCTGAAGTGAACCAATCCGTTCTTGGACTTTGATTTCATCAAGGTCCTTACTCTCTTCAATCATTGTCACCTTGGCACGGAAGCTCTCCGGCAACAAACGAGGGATTTTCCTCACAACTTTTAAGTCCTTCGTTTTCTCCCCCAAGTTGAACTTGCTGATGACCACTTCATTCAGCTTGCTATAGAAAGATTCAAAAGACTCGTCCTCACTCATTTTCAGCTCCTCGAATCGAGTGGTCAGCATCTGCAACTTGGTATCCTTCACTTTCTTCGTTCCTTTATTCGTGGTCTCCAATATCTACCATGCCTCCGTGGCAATAGAAATGTGAGATATCCTATGGAACTCATCTGGAGACACACCACAAAAAATAGCATTAAGTGCTTTGCTATTTGCATTAGATGCTGCGAGGGTTGCCTTATCCCACGTGGATTTGGTAGCCTCTGGCCTAGTCTATCCAATATCCACCACATCCCAAATAGTTTCATCCATTGAACACAAAAATGCCCTCATCCTGACTTTCCAAAAAACATAGTTGCTACCATCAAAATATGGTGGTGCATTTAAAGATTGAGACCGGTCCATCTCAATACGGGGTCAAGGATCGCACTAAGGTGTTTAAACCACAAAGAGTGCACCCGCTCTAATACCAATTGAATGTTCAAATAGTGTATAAAACACTATGAATGTTTAGACCCCCAAATACAAAATTACCAATTCAAGCTTAATGTCAAACAATATATGTGCGGAAAATGAAACTAAGCTAATAACAGAATTGATAAACAATCTAAACCAACTAAAATCACATCTACAGCAGAAATTAAATGCAAAGATTGAGGGAAGAGAGATGCAAACACAAGGACAACACAACGATGTGTTATCGAAGAGGAAACCGAAGCCCTCAGCATAAAACCACTCCCCCACCATCTAAGTGGTCAATAATCCACTAAAAAATGTAGTTAGGATACATGAACAGCAATAGACCCTCAAACCCTAATCTACTAGTGTACCTAAGCCCTCCATGCTTTTCGCTCAAACGAGGTTACGCCGAACCTTTGTTTTTTTTAGCTTACTGAATTCCGCTATAGCCCATAGCATCAACCAATAACCCTTGGTCCCTTCCTAACTGCTTCCCAAAGCACCAAAAAGCCTTCTCACAAATGTGGGTATGGTGAGAAACAAAGTTGGCCAAAAACCTCTCAAGGATGTAACAATGGAGAGGGTGAGAGTATAGGAATTTGAAGAGTCTCTATGTAAAGATTATGGATGAGTCAATATTGTGTTTCTCTAAGTTTCTCTCTCAAAATTTTCTCTGGAAGCTCTCTACATTTCATGGGTATAAGATGTATTTATACTAGGGTGAGAAGGAATGCGAAGAGTTAGTTTTTCCAAAACAAAGCTGGCTGGCGACTTGGCCTCGCGACTTGACTGAGTTGTGAGTTCAAGTCGCGAGCTAACTGAATGGCCAGTCTGGACTTTTTGTCCTGTAGTGCTACAGCTGGCATGACAGTTCAGCTTCTCTGCATGCTTCACTCGTGTGCATCTTCTGGCGGCTTGCTAGTCGCAAACCACCCGCGAGATCCAATCGCGAGTCCCTGCTTCACTGCACAGTCTTGAGCATTTCTTCACACTCTCTCACACACTACCCTTACATGATTCCCACCTAAATACAAGGTTTCTAAATGTTGAATTTTCAAGCAAATTTGGCACGGAATATAGCCAACAAGATAGTTGATTAAATTCAACCTTACATTTACAACTCTCAATTTCATTCTATACATTTCCTACACACATAAGGTTATTTCCCTCTCTCTCTCAAATTTTTTTTTTTGATGGATTTTTTCTATTATTTTTCTTACATCTCTACTTTAAGTTGATAAGATTTTGTATTATTTGAAACTCTACTTTAGATTGATGTGATAAAATTATGTTTTTAAGTTGTTATCTTTTTTCTTCTCTTTGATTTCATAGATATTATCATATTGCATTATATATAAAGATAGTATATAAGAATATAATGTTATTTTATTACAAAATATAACATGATTTGGATAATTCGGTGTTTATTACAATATTTTTTATTTTTACTTTTTTCCTTCTCATATTATTTTCTATATATTTCTTATTCTCTCTCTCTCTCTCTCTCTCTCTCTCTCTTCATTTTTTTTATTCTTTCTTACAACTCTTCTTTATATTGATGAATCATTGTAATTTTTAAAACTTTATTTTGGTTTCATACATTTTGGTGTTGTATTTTTAGTTTCCCATTATAAGTAGAACATTTTTCTCTCTTATAGTTTTGGTTTGATTTTATTTTGAGTTACTACTTGATTATTTTGGAAGTAAGAATTTGAATTTATATAAAAACACAATCTTGGCTATGCTAATAACAGATTGGCATTCAGTCCACTTCATCAATTCGGTCTACTTTAGTCCACTTTGGTCAATTTTGGTCTAATTTGGTCTACTTCAATCTACTTCAATTCAATTAGTTAGGTCCATTCAATCTACTTCAGTCAATTCAGTCCAGTTCGGTTCATTCAATCCTATTCGGTCCATTTGGTCCATACAGTCAACCTAGGCCTATTTGGTCCAATTAGGCCAATTCGGTCTAGTTAGGTCTATTAGGTCCAATTTAATCCATACGGTCCACTTAGGTCTAATCGGTCCAATTTGGTCCATTCCATCTATTTTGGTCTATTCGGTCCAATATGGTCCATTTAGTCCACCTAGGTCTATTCGGTCCAGTTTGGCAAATTCGGTTCAATTAGCTCTATTCCGTCCAATTTGGTCCATATGGTCCACTTGGCCAATTTCGTCCAATTAGGTCTATTCAGTCCGATTTGGTCCATATGGTCCACTTAGGTCTTTACGGTCCAATTTGGCAAATTTGGTCCAGCTAGGTCCATTCGATCCAATTTAGTCCATACAGTCCACTTGGCCAATTCGGTCCTATTAGGTCTATTCGGTCCATTCAGTCCAATTAGGTCCATTCGGTCTACTTTGGTCAAATCAGTCCTATTCAATCCTTTAGGTCCAATCCGGTCCTTATGATCCATTTAGTCCACTTCGATCGATTTAGTCCAATTTGGTCAATTCGATCTAGTTAGGTTTATTTGATCCTATTTGGTCCATACGGTCAATTCGGTCCAGTTACACACACACACACATTTGTTTATTTATTTATTTTATAATTTTTTGCTTGAATGTATAATCAACCTCATGCATTTCATTTAAAGTAATGATGCTAAAATGAATGAGTAACTGCCGCAAATATTAGATTTGTATATTCATACCCTTAATGTTTAGAAAGACTTTTACTTAAATTTAGTCAGACCAAAGTGGACTGAAATGCTATGTTAATGTGGCTCAACAAAAGTGTAGCAACAATAAATGCTATACTTAAGATTTTAGATATTATGAGTTTAAGATATATATATATATATATATATATATATATATAAAATAAATTTGGATTTAGAATATGTACTATCAACCTAAACATGTCTTTTCCCTGTATGAAAGTGTACACAAATGGACCAAATGGAACAAAGTGGACCGAATGAACAAAAATATAGTACAGAATGGGAATAAGGAGGACCGAATAGGACCAAAGTGAACTGAATAGAACAGAGTGGACCAATGTGGACCGAGTAGGAACAAATAGGACCGAATAGGACCAATGTCGACTAAATAGGACCAACTGGACAAATTGGACCGAATAGGACCAATGTAGACTGAATAGAACCAAAGTGGGCAGAATGGACCAATGTGGACTGAATAGGAATGATGTGGACCAAATAATAATTTTGAATATTTATCATTTTTATTGAATTTTTAGAGCTCATATTTCTAATTTTTAATGTTTATTTTGTTTGTATTTTTTAATCCAAAACTAAAGAGTTTAGTCTAGATATAATAAAATCTCATACTTTTCAACTCAAAAATTAAGACAAAAAATGAATTTTTGAGCTAAACTTGAAAAGGTGACTTACAAAAAAGAATCAATTTAAATCTAAATTTGTCCAAAATGGATTGAAAATGACCAAAATTGACAGAGTGGACCAAATTGGACCGAATGGGACCAAAGTAGATTGAAGTAGACCTAATTGGACCAAATAGCAATTGTTTAATTTTTAGGGAAAACAAATTATACATTATATTACAATTACAAAATAATTATTTATTCCCACACATCGCGTAGGTCTGCGACTAGTGTTGTTATAAAATTGATGTTGCGAAAGTCTTAAGAAAGCACACACAATGCTCTCTTGATGGGACAGAAACCAAATTGTTAGTTTCTGGTAGTAAACCTTAAATCCATGAGGGGTTTTCTTGAATCCACAAAGAGATAAAAACTGGAATCCACCAAAAGAGAATTTGACAAAACGTCTATGTTTATTGATAATAGTTAGATCTACCTTTAACGGCTACAAAATATATAAATACTGAGAAAAATGTCTAAAGCTCTAATTCGCACTAATTAAGCAATTAGGTGACAAAATACTGAAATTTACCAAAAATGGCAAAATTGAGTTAATTGCAAAATCATAAACTACTGACCTTAAGGGTTGTCCCAAAATAGACGAGGCCTTATTCTGACTTTTAAACTAAAAGTTATTAAGGAAAAACAAATATTACTATAAATAACAAAAACACTTTTTTTGAGGCCTTAACGATGGAATTCACCTAAATTTTGGCAATGCTCATGTTTACATGAGCCTAGATCAAAATGTCGTTTCCCTTCAACCTGCCAAATTTCATGCAATTCTGACATTGTCATTTCGATGGCCTCTACTGGCACCCCCCTTTGAGCTTGTATTGTGACTTCCTGCACCCATGTTGCTCCATAAAGGCATGTGCTATATGTTCTACACCAAAAATTTATGCACTTAATTGTCCAAGTATTGTTGCATATCTAATATGACAATGTTTTTTGGGTGGAGGAATATGAAATATAGTTGATTGGTTATGTCATAGGCTATGTGTAGGTCTTATTGTGCCTAGATGCTTAGTGAATATACTATAACTTATTAATTGTGTGGCAGTTATTCATGATTGCGTGCATACTAAAGTTTTCAAATTTAATGCTGATAGTTTCTATGGATTAAGGGGGCCAAAATGGGGTTTTACCCCTTTTCTCACAAACTTTCCAGCAAATACCCCCTATTTGAAACTATTTAGGGATATGCCCCTGTTTTGAAACTCGATTTTTAGAAAATCGAGTTTCAATGTAAAACTCGATTTTTGGACAATCGTGTTGTAGCGAAATTAAACTTAAAAAAAAAAAGAAAAAAAAATGTGGAACTCGAGTTCCATTCAAAGAACTCGAGTTCCACAATTTTTTATTTTTTTAAAAAACTTAAATCAAGTTTTACATTGAAACTCGATTTTTAGAAAAATCGAGTTTCAAAACAAGGGCATATCCTTAAATAATTTCAGACCATGAAGTATTTTGCTGAAAAGTTTAGTCTAAAAGCGGTAATTTTTCCATTTTGGCCAGATTAAGGGTGTAAGTAATAATTATAGTTAGGAAACAACCAGTGGCGAAGATAGGGAGGGGCTAGAGGGGGCCATGGCCCCCTGACTTTTTCAAAATTTTGAACATTACCATAAAATTTATTTACCAAATTATAGATAATCTTAAATTTAACCTACCATCCCCCAGTCCCCCCCCCCCCCCCCCCCCAATTTTGCGGAAAAAAAACCTGTCTTAATCCCTCCTAAACTGAATTGACCTCCCTTAAAATTGAAAAATGGCTCAAAAATAACACCCCCCCCCCCCCCCCCCCCCCCCCCCAAAATTGTTTTTAGTAGAAATACCAAATCAGAAATACCAAACCTGACTACTCTTCAATACGGGGAAAAAGTTTCCTTTAAGGAAAGATGGAAAAAATAAGTTTTGAGTTCACAATTTATGCATCAAAATTTTCATTAATTCATTTGTACATTTATTGGCAGAGTTATACTTGTATATATACTCTGTTCTTTTTTGACAATTTGATTATATATTATTCTATATGCATATGAAGGAACCTAAAATGATGATAAAAATTGTATCTACATATTCATAAAATTTTATCTGGCTAAACAAGAGGAGCTACAACAATGTCCAGGGTAGCCATTCTACTTAGTCACAATGCCTGCAGTAGTTGTCATTTCCTACAACAGTGTCTTGAGCCATGTATTATAACAACGACATAATAGGGCATGACATGAAGAGATGGTAGTTCTCTTAGTTCTTAAACAGATACTAATTGTGTCAAAATTTGTCCACAGACCACATCCCAATTGAGTGCTTTGGTGTGATCTTGATGGAGACTTTGTCTTATAAGCTGAGATAGAGATCTCATCCCCCATTAAACTGATGCCCCAATTGACCATACAGGGAGAGACCTCATATAATTGATCAAGATGTGACCTTGGAGGTATATTTTGGTAATTTTTAGGTTTAATGATATTTTGGTATTTTTAGTGGTTCTGGGTATTTTACAGTTTTGGTGATTTGTAGAAATGATGCTTGAGTTAAATTGGGTCTGATTGGGTACCCTAGTTAAAACCCAATAAACATTAATATTAATTGGGTTAATATCCATTAAACCCAATTAATAATTGAGTGGGTTTTGATCTTATTTAATGGATGGTTTGGGTGATAAATGGGTTTGAGTTGATTTTTGTCACCTCTAGCTGAGACTAAGGATGATATGTTGATAGGTAATTCTGCGGAAACTGCATGTTTGCTGCGTGATAACAGGAGATATGGTGATTTTAGGGATTAGATTTTGCTCTCAATGAAGAGGCTACAAAATGCGGCCAAAGAATGGTTTTGAAATGAGTTGCCAACTGCAATGAACGTCAGCAATAGCCTCTGCGCATGGTATCATGTTACTTATCACCCTACTTATTACTGGGAACACTTTAATTGGGCCAAAATTGGCTTTTACTCCTTCTCTTCACAAACTTTCCATCAAAAGCCCTAACTGTTTGAAACTAATTAAGGAAATGTCCCATTTGAAACTCAATTATTTAGAACATCGGGACAAAATGCTAAATCCCTTTTTGGGTAAACTAAGCAGCGTTTTGCCTTATTTTTCAAACTAATTAAAAAAATGCCCCTCTTTTGAAAATCGATTTTCTCAAAATCGAGTTGGCCCGATAGCGGCGTTTTAAGGAGCCTATAGTGACGTTTTCAGGACCTATAGAGGTGTTTTGTAACTCGATTTATATAAAATCGAGTTCTAGGTAAAAAAAAATTTTAAAATATGCCTATAACCTCGATTTAAGTGGAAGTCGAGTTTACAAAAACTCACTATAGTCTTGAAAACGTACCTATAGGCTCCTTAAAATTGCCGCTATAGGGCCTAACTCGATTTTGAGAAAATCGATTTTCAAAAGAGGCGCATTTTCCTAATTAAATTTTGGGAAAGGGGGCAAAACGTTGCTTAGTTTGGGAGAAAATGGCATTTAGCAATTTTGTCATAGAACATCGAGTTATAGCGAACATGGACTTAGAAAGAAAAAAAAAAATGAACTCAAGTTCCAGAAATTTTTTTTTTTTTTTTTTTTTTAAATTTTCAATTCGCTATAAACTCGATTGTCCCAAAAATTGAGTTTTTAAAATTGAAACTCGATTTTTAGTAAATCGAGTTTCAAAACAAAGGGGCATTTTTTTAAAATTGTTCACAATATGGAGCATTTTGCTGAAAAGTTTTGACGAAAGGGGCGAATGTCAATTTTCTTCCTTTAAGCTTGAACTTTCCATGGATTGAAGGTGATGTTTGTTGAACATTAAAGAACTGAATAACGAAAAGTTCGCATAAAAGCAAGTCCAAGTAGCCAATGTTGTTCAGGAGAATTTAAGTTTATTACATTCGGGGCCTTATCATTGACCAGAATTTTCGTTTGGTTCACTTTTATTAAGTTTAACTAGTATAAAAATCACTTTTCTAAGATATAAGTAGTGATGGGACTAAGAAAAATCATAATTGTAGGGATTTGACTAAGTCATTAATCAAGTTTTAGTTTGACGGGTAAAAAAAATATTCCTGTAG